>CACSLK010031421.1:20917500-20955680 GCA_902706635.1 Striga hermonthica | reverse complement strand
AAAAAAAAAAAACAGATGCAAATGCCACAAATAGTACTAAATAAATAACTACCAATATTTTCCATCAACTTATAGCTCTTTGGAGCCCCAAAATCTGGTCCTAAAAAACGAATATATCTAATGCTCTTCCAAAATTTTTGAGCTAGTTACTTTATCCCAACATAATCTTTTAACCGGAATGCATCGATTCTATTCGATTTCCCACTTTAATGTGGTGGTTAGATGAATCTGTACTACTTATAGTTAAAGATTTATGTATCTTTCCACTTGTTCACATACTTAAGGAACGAATGTGAAGGGTTTTCCCCTAATGGGGCACGAACACGAGTCGACCTCCGAACCAGTGACTCTTCCATTTTCACCCTTTCCGTTGCCTCCTTTGATCTTTTCTGAAGTCCAGTGCTGCAAAATTGGATTCAATGGAACAGATTATTAGACATTTTTTAAAATAAGCGTGATTTCTGTTCTCAAGCACACTGAAAGATGCATCTAAAGATAAAATTAATCTGATATCCCAACAGAGGTCAGTGTTGAGTCTCGACTAATCAGAAATATCAACAGAAATTATTAAAAATGAACTTACCATAAAGATACTATGTCGTGTACTGTCCATAAAATTAGGCATTTGTTTTAGGCAACATGAATTTGGGTCAGGGATTTCAACAAAGGCAAAAGAAGCATTTGGCACCATAGATATAGTTATAGTTACTAGTCAGTAAAATTTCGGCTGTAACTGATAGGTCCCCAAGAATGTCAAGAAAACAAATAGAAAATCTACCACAGAATGACAGAACACATTAAATAACAACACAAAACAAATCTTCAATTAGACCAACTGACATCCAAGACAAACCACACAACAGTAAAATGAGAAAAAAAATTAAAGAACCCACCATAATTTGTTGTAAAATTTCTCCAGCTGTTTTTTCAGAGCTCTCTCCCTCACCCCTTTTTGGTTCATTGAGCCAATCAAAGCATCAAGCTGTCATAAGGAGAATAGAAACTAGGTAAAAAGATTGAAAAAAAAAAGTCTCAGGATACAAAGTCACAACATCACACCTCGTCCTTTGTTTGATAATAGCCCCACTGCGTGGACTCAGAATTTTCAACAAATACCCTCCCATCACGTTGAAAAAACCAATACGTGCAGCGATCTCTATCTTTCCCTAACGGGCTAGTGCGAATAAATCTCTTCTCAATCTCCCGTTCAAGAAATTTTTTCTGCATGAAGAATACACAACAGAATATCAATGACGAAGATGACAAAACATTTTTTTTTTTTTTTTTTTGTCTTTTATCGCTTTCAAATAAGCACACACAAATGTATATGTATGCACGGATGCATGGGGGTGGGGAGGTGCGCACCCTTTCCTCTGCACTCTTCATCCCTAATGACTCCTTGACTTCATTTTTCATCAGCTTATAGATCTCCCTCTTGGACGGGTTATTAACATCTTCTGAAGAAGTGTTGGTCTCAACCTTCCTTTTCTTGGAATTCTTCTTAGACGTGCTGTCACCTTGTTCGTTCTCACTGCTAAATAAACACATCCGCATATAAATAGAAAACTGATAAGGTCAGGATTACGATTATTCCAATTCACCAACAAATTGTTTTAACTCGGGCAAAATAAAAATAAAAATAAAATAGGAAAAGTCCAACCTGGTTCCACCAGAAAATTGACTCCGTTGATCAGCAGCAACTCCATTGAGTACACCACTATTGCCCCCACCAGATTTCACTTTACGCTCATCTTTAACTTCTTTGCCACTAGCTTCTGACTTCTTGCTCTCCTTTTTCTCTCTCCTCTTTCTACCTTCGTCCAGTGCTTCATCTCTCCTTGCAGCAGCAAGTGCCTGTCTTTCTTCAATAAACTCGTCCAATTTTTCCCTCACAGTATCTGTCTCGAGAACTTGAGCAATCAATTCACGAAAAATCACCAACTTCACATTAATCTCCAACAGGGAATAATGGCCTCGCTTAATAGTACTTATATGCAAAGTTAGGTCATCAGAACGGGTCATTTCCAAGAAGTCACACAAGTAATCCGTCCAGGTAATCTGAGTAATCTGAAAGAGGAACAAAAAAAAGCCAAATTACGAGAAAGAACACCTAACTCACCAATATTCTTTATGTGATACTGTGAGGAAAATATTCTTCTAGGGCAGATCAAAAAACCTTTGGCTTCCTTTTCTTATTTTGTATAAATGTAGAAAAATCTGTGTTGTCCTTTATTAGCAAGTGAAGGAGAGTTGAATAAGACTCCACAATGAGCAAAGGAGTGCTGTCTCTATAACGAAGGGAGTTCTCAAAGTCTTCAAGAGAGAACGGGGACAAATTTATTAGCCTTCCAAATGAAACACAAAAATCCCACACCATCACAAGATCCCCAACACAATCCATGGGCACATTGAAGTCCCTGCATGGGGAGGGCCTTTCCGTCAAAAGCTGGTCTTCCTCGGTAGGCTGCACCAGCAGGTCATCAATGGGATATTTAATGGATTTATCTTGTGGATTCACTGGAAATAACAAATCAAGAAATCAGAAAGAGATGGAGAGAGAGAGAGAGAGAGAGAGAGAGAGAGAGAACAAGACGATTGCAAAAGAATGGATGAATTCAGAAACATTTGATATTCTCGTGGATTCTAAAGTAGTTAAGAAAAAGGCAACAGAAGAAAAATATAACAAAAAGGAATAGAAAAAAGAGGCATATCCCCACCATAACGGAATATATCAAAAACAGAATGAAAAAAGAAAAACAATTAACTTCATCAAAACCCTCCATAATCACAACTGGCCCTAGCATACCTAAACAGCATGGATAATTTGAGCAACACAAGAAAATGCGATCATGCTGACCTGGAAAGTGACCACGAAAACCTACCTCCATCAGCGCACTTTACAGGCAATGAGGATCCAGATGTCATTTTAGGCTCTTCAATGTTTTTTCTCTTCCTGTTACAAACTATAACTCCTTTCTGCAAATAACATTGGGACTTCAATTCTTCAGGAGGTGATGTAGGGATTCCGTGTGCCTTTGCTAACTTATCATGCAAAACCCAAGGTTGGTTCCTATATGTAGAATCTTTGATAAAAGCCTTGAGAACCAGTTTGCTGAAAGGAGGATTCTTTACTGATAAATCATCACCATTTAATAGAGTATTTCCCCTCTTTTTCTTGTTATCATCCAGCCATTCAATTTCATATTTTGCCGAATCAGCATCCTTGACAATGTTTATGATTTTGCACATGTGTAAACGACCATCCTTCTTTCCATATAACTCATCACCCTCGGAAAAAGGGCCTTGAAACTTTGCAGCAATTGAATTGACCAGATCTTTCAAATTTAGCATGCCTGCCATTAATTATTATATATTTAAAAAAAGACCAAATCCATGGTCAAGTAAAAATGTGAAGACCATCTCAATTCCATAAAAACATTGGCACATTAAAGTAATCCGATACAATTCATTCACAATTAAGATGTCTAACATAGGAAAAACATACAATTTCCTGAAATGCACAACTTCCGTGCAAACCACTAAAAAAATGTTTTATTCAATATTGACTGGAAATGTCTAAGCTAAGCATTTGATGTGATGCAGTAACTTACTAGAGAAGCACAATATCTGGATAACTTGTTACATGATTGCGCTAAGACGAAATAGAAGAACTTCATTTGATCAAATAGAACTTCATGTCGCTTCATAGTTAAGTCCTACCAACAGAAATAATGTAAGTCCTAACAACTCATGCAATCATATGGGATATGATATCAGATATCTCCATCTTCAACTCAAACAGATGGAAGATGATAAAAGCACGAAGTCCCAACCCAACACATGGTTGACCATTAGGAAGAAGTCAACTGGAGGGCCGTCATGCTACAACAAGAGAAGCAGATGGAAAGAACGGGCATCAAGGATGGAAGTATATCTGATTGATGACCGGGGAATCTAAGAAGGGCGAATGTGAAAGGAAAAAAAAAAAAGGAAAATATCTGTTTTGAACTGCCACAATTAATGCTTTTCATCATTTACGTAAGCATGCTATGACAGGTCAAATTATACAAGTTGCGTAAAACATCATAATGTCACATCTTGATTCATTAATCATCTGGAACATTATCAATGATGCCTCCAGTTCAACCACTCAAATTTTTGGTGTTCTTTCTAGTTTCTCATTAAACCAATAAACAGATGCAGATTATCATTTGATCTTTCCTTGATAATAAGAAATGCGCTGTAATAGTGTGAATAAATGTTCAAAGTCATATCCAAGAAGAACTCCAATAAAAAAAATAAAAAAATTATCCACGTGCTATCTACTATATTCTTTTGTTACTCATCCCATTTCATGCACCATCAGGCGCATCGTTAGTGGGGATTCGACTGATAACGAAACCCACACACTAGTGGTGCTGACAAATTTTACAAGTCATACATTATTAGTAAACGATCATAACAAGAAACCAATCAACTACAGAAAATAATACATGACAAAAATCCATTTTGGAAGTTTATTATTGTGCCAATATCACGTCATTTAGCACTTATATAATTTAGAAAATATTTTGTTCTATACTACCACAACTGGCACTGTTAGAAATTATGCCATAAAGCTGCTATAAGAAAGAACACCAAATTCTAGATGATGACCCATCACAAGATCCCGACAGGTTTGTTCTCAGAAAGATGGCAACAGCTGAACAAAACAAGGACAGAACTCACTGAATTGAACATCACGAAGAATAGGAGCCACATATTGGACGGGAATATTTCGTATGCGTTGGGAAGCTCTTTCTTCTGAAACAAGCGCCTCTTCATAGGTCAAATTGCCCTTCCCTGTAGCTTTGCATGTCCAGACTCTTTTACGGTATATGTTAATTCTCTTCAAATATTCACTGTTGGCATATCAGATGTAGGCATAAGAAAGAGGTTAAATGAAACAACAAGTCCATATTTCGTGCTTGAATAAAACAGAATTTACTTATAACTTCTGAAGATTTCTTTTGTTAATTGAATTTGAAAGACAAGCTCTTCCGGATTTAGATCGCCTGGCTTCTCAACTAATGCAAATGGCTTTTTTTTATAGAGAGGCATTTCTTTTTGCTTTTGTTCGAATTCCTTCAAAAGTCAAGCTCATAACCTGAAAAGATAACAAAATAACATGGATCAAAGATGACAAAGAGAAAAATCCAGATGTACCAACAATTTCAAACGCAGAAGAACCCAATGAAAATTTACATCAATAAATGGGAGACGGAGATAGAGAGAGACCAGGTGAGAAAACACGCGGACAACATCGAAAACCAAAACCCAACTTCCTGAATCCGAAAAAATCAACAAAAAGACCCACTGAAAATTTACATCAATAAATGGGGGACGGAGATAGAGAGAGCCCAGGTGAAAAAAACATGCGGATAACATTGAAAAACAAAACCCAACTTCAGGAATCCGAAAAAAACAACAACAAAAATTGATGAACAAATTCAAAGAAAATTTCAATCTAGACGAATTGAATCTTAATCATGAAAAAGAAAACACAACAATTCTGCATGCATTGGAGCTTTACCAAGTCAATGCAGACAAATCTACCACAAAAACCCTAGTATAAACACACGATTTGCATTCAGTTCCCCAAAATTGTAAATTAATAAAAATTAAAATTCTACACATCAACACAAGTTCACATTCAGAAACCATATATTTCCCGCCAGGAGTTGAATTAAGAAAGATCAATGAGTAACATAACCTTACCGTGATTGACGATTGGGGTTGGGAGTATGTTTGCGTGTAATGTGCGTGCGTATATTTAGAGAGGCGCTTAAAGAGAGCGAAGAAAGAGACGAGGCGGTGAGGTGCGTTTTTTCGCCACTGAAGACTACTGACGTGTTGCGGTTCTCTCTCTCTCTCTCTCTCTCTCTCTCTCTCTCTCTCTCTCTCTCGTTCTAATAAATTTATATCAGTTTTGAATCACTTTTTAGTTTTTATCAAGCTTGTGCAACAACCGATTCACTGGTTCCAGAATCGGATTGATATTTTAATTTACTAATATCTTTGGACTTTGAACATATATAATACTATATTATATAATAAAATTTATATACAAAACTTTATTAATTTTATTAAATAAATATTATTATAATTTAAAACATTTAAATTCTTAAATTTAATTATAATAACTTATATATATCCATTATATTTAAAAATGTTTTTTATTTATATCAAAAATATTTTTATATATATTAAAATTTACTTAAAAAATTGGACTTGTTCAAACCGTTCTAACCGGACAGGTTTTGGGCTGGTTTTGACCAGTTCAACAGGTCGTTAGCCGGTTTTTGACCAGTTCATTAGCAACTGATTCACTCCAGCGAATCGGACCGGTCAACTGACCAGCTCCCGAACAGGCCAATCTAATCTAGTTTTCTAACCATTTTTTTATTGTTTTTTCTTTTCCTAAAGAACAAAATTTTCAACTTTATAAAATCACATTGTGTTTTCTCCACTAGTTGTTTACTTTGTTGCGCTTAGGCTTATTTAGGAGAATGTATTCATATAAGATTTTTAAAAACATTTTAAGACATTCGTAATTTTGGTGTATTCAATTGATAGTTTTTTAGACTTCTAAAAAGTCTGTATGTATTCAAGTGACCCTTAGGGATAGACTGGATGTAGAAAAAAATTGGTTTATACCGGTTGTGTCACTTGGGTTGATTGGATACGGATCACATGGGTATTTGACCAGTTTTAATTTTTGAGGGTTTTCGCTCATACACCCAACCATCACAAATAAATTATTGAGCATTGTCGCCCCTTTCACATATGTCCCTAGTCGCGTTTAACCAAAAATAATATGAAAAAGTTTGTACGGACGACATGACTGGAAAAACACCCCTCCTCCTCAAATTAGCCCAAGCAGAGAGGGGAGATATGGAAGGAGAGACATCTTATCCGACGAGAAAATTCGGTTCCGTCGAAACTCAGGTGGCGGTGGAAACCTATCCAAAAGCACAGGAAGCTACAGCATAACCTACATCCAATTAAAAACAAAAAAAAAAAAAGATGTCATCTATTTGTAGAAGAGGTATTTGTGTTCATGATCTTCCAATGAATTGCATCTTCAACTGTGTTAGTTGGTGAGAAAAATTTCTTTATTTTTAATGGGGTAAAATTGTGTTAATCAGCATAGTTGTCTCCAACAACTATAGTTATGTTTTCAAATTGTTTTACTTCTGCAAACAACTTCAAAATTAGATTGATTATGACTGTCTGCTGGAAACCTGCAAGAATTGGTGTGTTCATTATGGATTTAATTTATTTATTATTTGGCTGCTTATTGAAATTTTAGGTCAAATAATTGGAAAAATTTTTGTTCACAGCTTCACCCACATGAGTCCTAGCAAACGGTAGTTGTTTCAATTATACTTCATTCCCTACGAATTTCTTTTATTAGTGATTAATATGACGCTTGATAATTTGTTGGTACTTATTATTTCCAAAGTTCATTCCATATTTTGTAATGTTGTGCTATTATTATTAACTTCGTTGGTGCGAGTGTTTGCAATGTTTTTACGATCATGTATAAGTAATATATTTGTCAATGCCCTGTTTGAATAAATTGATATTGCCAGATTAGGTAAAAGATATTTCATAATTTTATTTCTCATATGATCCGCATGAGAATATTGTTTCCAATCGTTTGTTATGATATTGCAAAAATGTTGCGGTGATATGAGTTCTTAGATGGAGCCGTCAACTCAACAATCGCAAGCTGACATTGATAAGAAGTTGGCCGATCGAAAATGAGAGGGAGTTTGTAAATATGATGTATGACGAGGCCATTAAAGGTAATTGTGTTGAAGAAAATTTCAGTCAGACGCAATGCGAATATATGCAGACACAATTAATTGAACGGCTTTTCGGCTATCCTAAGTATGAAATTTCCCAGTTGAAAAGCAAGATGCGCCGAATGAAGAGCAAGTGGCGACTCTTTACGACATGTTGGTGGCCGAAACAAGCTTTGGATGGGATCATACGCGCAAAGTGATAACCGGAGGGGATGATGTATGAAACGGTGGAATCGGGTATGGCTCACTTTTTAATTAAAATAGTAAAAATACACACGTTGAAATATAATTAAGTACAAAATTTCATGTCGTTAACATTTATTTTTTCTTTGTATGTTTTCAAAGGCACACACTTGGGGTTCGGATATGCTGCGTAAGAAGTGCATTTTTATGAGGAACTGACCACCATATTTTCCGACACGACTGTGACAGGTGCGGGTGCTCGGACATCCACCTAAAGAACAAGGACGGCAGTCTAACCCAGCGGATGCACCATCTCACATGACAACATGAAGGCTCGCTAAATGACAAATAGCCTCACCTTCTTTGAAGACTGGACTTCCTTTGACTACCGGGTTAGAATCTTACCCAACTTACTTCTTGTAGTTGATGACTCGTCTAAAGTGAAAGGAGCTAACTTGATACTAGACTTGATGCCTTCTCTCCTCACCTATTAATCCTAGGAAAGGTAGGTTGTCCTATCAAGCATTCTATCGGATCTCTCCCTTGATTACTCGAAAGAGGAACTCTTTAACTCCCTCGCGTAGTCCCGTCTTCGAGACCTTCTTTCTCTATAGATCATAGGGCAAGGACTCCTTAATAGCGAGGGATAGGGGTTTCAGAAAATAGGCTGCGTGGGTCAAGTAGCTCTAGCTCTAGTGGATCAACTAGTAGAGACCAGCAAAGAAAGAAGAAAGGAAGCTCTCTTGATGGAATGTACTAGTCTTATCTCTTACTTAGGATACCTATCCTAGTATAGTTTATTGCGAAAATAGTGAGCTCTTGTCTATGGTCTGATAATTAGATAAAGAGGAGGTAACCCTAGAAACGTTACAGACTTCTTCTCAATTCCATCAATCAAAGTATTGGTATTTTAGTCTTGCTTAGAATCCGGAATTCCTCGATAGCCTGTATATCATAAAGAGCTTTTTTCCCTTCCTAGTGAAACTTGGTTTGGACTCGATCTAATGCTTGGAAGCTCAGGCGTCAGCAACGTATTCTTTCTGGTTTGGTTAAATTCCCGCCAAAGCTGAAAGGTCAGGGAATGCTTCAAGACTGAAGACATCACTTCTCTTAAGCAATTTCATTATCGAGTGAAACTCTTTTCGGCAGGAATCAGATCTAATGAATCTTTTCTTTCTATCATACTTCAAGCATAGGAGTAGGACCAGTTGAGGAAGCTCAAAGTCATAGATTCTAGAATGAGTGATAGTCATAGTTTGAGAAAAAAAGAGAAGTTTCAGGATTAGCCTTTCCCTTGAGAGACAAAGAAGGCCCATGCCCCGTAACATATGGTTATCAAGAGAGTTCCTGTTGCGAGGCTAGGTCCAATTGAGCGACCATAGAAGTCTTGTCTTTCTTATCTAATGATGCCAAAGCTGAAGATGAGATGTACTTTTTCCCAGTGTACCAGTATTCATAGTATCTCCTTTTCGAGGACTTATAGAAGCTCCTGTCTTGTCTTGTTAGCCATTTCAATGTCTTAGGCATAGTGACATGCTCTGTAAACAGAGTAAGAAAGATTCAAGGAGTGCAGCCATGCAAGACTGCAGAATTGAGGTTTTGCCAAGGCTTGACGTTCCTTTCCTAATGGGATAAAAACCTTTCTTTTCACTAGCTCTTGTCAACCCTCAAGAACCTATATCTTAATTCTAATTGGTCGAGACAGAAATACTACATGAATCCGATATTTTCAAAAATCCCGCTGCAGATGGCTCATCTGTGGTCTTCCATCCTGCCCCCGCCAGCAGATAAATGAGATGACATGCGATACCGGGTATGCTTTGTGCTATTATCAGTCAAAGCGACAGACTTATTTATGTAGGATACCGATAATCCCTTTAATCAATCCCGGGAGAAGAGTGAAATCCCACCCTTAAGCTGAAACCCGATGAGAGGGCCTGTTTCTAGTGTTAAACGCGTCTTTCTAACCTCGATAGGTCAAACAAGACTGATTTTATCAGCCCTACCATAACCAGCATAAGAAAGGCTCTTTGTTGTTCAAGGACTTGAGTCTGGTAAGTATCCTTTACACTAATTTCACAAAGATTATATTTTATATAAGTGCTCGAGTTAGGGTTGTTGACTCGGAATTTGAAGTATACGATCCATTCCTGGCCGATTTAATTCTCAATACCAGGACATCACATGCGTACAGAAGGTTCAACCATTGCGGATTTCCTTTCCATAGAACAAGTAAGAGCCTTTCTCTTACAAGACCACCTGCTGACATAGCTTCGTCTTCTTGAACTTTACGGCGCGGATAGGCCTATTTTGGTTAAGTTGAAAGTATAGTCCAAGGTGAGACTATCGCCACTACACTGTCAATGAAAGTTTTCAGCTTCTCTTGGCTTCGAACGGGTGCACCACTTTTCATTCAAATCCCCATAGCTAGCTAGAGTTGGACGAAGGTCCGGTTTAGGAAAAGCATTAAGAATCTTCTTTCCACTATGTGATTATGGAACTACAGATCACTTAGTCTACATTCTCGCTTTATTTTTAGAATGACTTAGCCTACGAAACTCTCTTTCGATGGCATAGTTGAGATCTTCGTTATGGTAATCTCAAGGCTACTAAGGGCATCCGTATGACCGATTCTCTTGTTTACATATCCAAGAGGTCTTCGAGCCTGATGCTGAAAACGGAGGACCAATCTTTGACTGTGGAAGGTAATATGCACTAGGATGGAGATTGGTACTCTTTTTTAAGTAATTACATAGATAAAGAAAGAAATAGAAAGTCTGTAAGGAAATAGTTTATTTCAAAAGTGACTAAAAGGTAGGATCTCAGTTCGTTTGCAGCAAAAGTAACTATATCAGTAGAAAAGCGGTGGATGAAATGACTGCTTCTCTCTCTCTGTGCGAAAAGTCTTTTCCTATAAAGCTATGGATTAGGTAGGTGTTCAGTATGCCTTAGTACAAGATCGAAAAGAAGATAGTGTTGGGTTCGTTATACCGTACGAAACATAGAATGCAGCGGAATTTAAATTTTTTATAAGTATTTATCTTATAAATACTTATTCCGTACATATGTATAACGAGATAACGAATAAGCATCATTTAAAATCTAGTAACTTTTACTAATTTTGATTTGATATGTAATTTATAAAAATTACCTTTGTTCTTGAACTCCTTCAAAACCGGCGATGTATGAGGAAACCAATTCCCGGTTTGGTAACGATCACTTCTTGTGGTTACTCACTTTAGGAATCCAAATGTCTTCCCTTTAATCGTATCCACCTTTTGAACTTTGGTTCCAACTATAGTTTCTTCGCTAGTAGAAACTACTCGGTTTTTCAAGAAGTATAGAATATATATTTATAATGAAATTTTACAAGAACTCTTTCTTGTTTTATCACTCAACTCTTTGAATGTTTTTTCTCTTGGAAAAATTTAGCCAAAAACTTAGCTAAATTTAACATCAAATATGTCCATATTTATACTAAACATTTTTGTATAAAATAATAATATTAGGTAGAATATTTTCATAAAATATAAAAAGTCTTCAAGAATATTTTCATAAAATATTAAATCTTGAAGAATACTATTACTACCCAATATTGTATTAATAAAAATAAGATTAATTATGTAAATTGGTTAACAACTCCAAACCACCATAATTAATTTATTCTTATTAATATTTAATCTTCAATCATATTAAAGATAAATAATAAAATAATAATTCTTGAAAACATTTTTACAAGACTTTATTATTTTAATCTATTCTTCCATTTCCTTATTTAATAATCTTATTATTATTTGGATTTGAAATTTAAAATTCAATTTTAAATTCCAACTATTAATTAGTAATTCCATTAATTACTAAATTAATATCCAAAATTCAATTAATCAATCTAATTGATTAATTTAATATATTCCTTTAATTGATATCTAATCAAATTAGGTTTGTCAATTAATTCTAACTCTTTAGAAATACTATTTGAATTTTACCTTCATTCAAAAATTGGTGTGACCTTTTAGGTTCACAATTAATACTAGTAGTGGGTTTACAACTCTTTGTAATTTGAGTTATTCATATTAACTCTTATTCTTGAATTAACTCTTTAATTCAAAAACCCACATATCATGGGAACATCTAGCAAGTAGCATGAATCTAGTATTAAGTGATTAGCGAGTAAACCTATTTCGATTACAAGTCCATACATGTAAAATCCTTTCGACATCCAATTTCCCGATTAAATCTTTGGGTATGATTTTGTCGAAAACCAAATTGATTTAATAATTATGATTCCATTTCAAGTTTAGTAATTCGTTTATGAATCTCTATTCATCCTGCCTTGGCCAAGGACTTTGAATTACTAACTATGAAACACATAAGAAATTCACTTATCTTCATAAGTGTCGAATCTTTTGTTGGCCACTGACAAACTTCCATACATATTAATATAATACCCAAAATATCCCTTTATACGATTGTGCTAGCTATCAAAAGGATAAATCAAAGTAAAATATAATATGCACAAAGTTACCATCGTGCCTCAAGTCTAAGGATTAATCATGTACTATTGTAACATGAAATTTCTTATTCGACATGATAAACTTTCATTAAGAATTTTCATACGGTCATGTTCAATGAACTTGTTCTCTAACAAGCACCCACATATATGTATTTGCGTCCCAAGCTAATGTTGATGGAATGCAACATTCTTATCTAATAAGCATACATAATATGTGCAAGTCTTTTCCGGATTTATTCGATATCCCATCTCGAAACATCCAACGACTTGGAACTGTATTTAAGATCACAGCTTTCAAGATATGTTCCATGATCACCATCTCTATGCGCAACCATATCTTATAGCTATAAGTGATCTAGGGATTTTATCTTAAGTGCAAATATATGATAAATGCTTACTCTTAAAATAAAGTAATGCCTTATTATTTAATATAATTCCAATAGATTGTATTTACAAGTAGAATACGTCCAATCCGATTGGAACGCCGGGTATACTACTCTAACAATCTCCCACTTGCCCTAGTTCCAACCACTCATGTATCTTAGACCCATCTTCTCAAGATGTCCTTCGAACACTTTCTGTGATAAAGGCTTAGTTAAGGGGTCTGCTATATTTTCTGCTGAGTCGACTCGCTCCATTATGACGTCTCCTCTACCAATGATTTCTCTAATCAAATGGTATCGTCTCATAATGTGTTTGGATCTTTGATGAGATCTTGGTTCCTTTGCTTGCGCAATAGCCCCATTGTTATCACAATAAATCGTTATTGGATCAACAACAGATGGTACTACACCCAACCCTTGGATGAAGTTCCTTATCCAAACAGCTTCCTTTGCAGCATCAGATGCAGCAATACATTCAGCCTCTGTTGTAGAGTCAGCAATCGTTTCTTGTTTGGAACTTTTCCAACTAACCGCTGCTCATTCAGAGTAAACAAGTAACCAAACATGGATTTAAAATCATCTTTATCGGACCGAAAACCAGAATCAGTAAAGCCTTCTAGTTTCAGTTCTCCATTTCCATACACCATAAAGATATCCTTAGTCCTTCCCAAGTACTTAAGAATCATCTTAACGGCTTTCCAGTGTTCTTCACCTGGATTAGACTGATATCTGCTCGTTACACTAAGTGCATGAGCCACCTCAGGTCTTGTACATAACATTGCATACATAATGCTACCAATAGCTGATGCATAAGGTATATGACTCATCCGTTCTCTTTCTTCAGGTGTCTTTGAAGACATCGTCTTAGAAAGTGAAACCCCATGACTCATTGGAATATATCCACGTTTGGATTCTTCCATACTAAACCTTTTTAGTACCTTATTTATGTACGTAGACTGGGATAGTCCGATCGTCTTTTTAAATCTATCTCTATAGACTTTTATCCCTAGGATAAAAGGTGCTTCTTCCAAATCTTTTATGGAGAACTGTTTAGACAACCATGTCCGTGTTGATTGTAACATTTCTATATCATTCCCAATGAGTAGAATATCATCAACATAGAGAACAACAAATGCAACTGCATTCCCACTAACCTTCTTATAAACACATGGTTCATCCGGATTCTTATGAAAATCAAACGTTTTGATTGTTTCATCAAACCGAATGTTCCAACTCCTCGAAGCTTGTTTAAGTCCATAAGTGGACCTTTGAAGCTTACAAACCATTTGCTCGCTCCCACTGGATATGAAACCCTGCGGCTGTTTCATATAAATGTCTTCCTTATTGTTTCCATTAAGAAAAGCAGTTTTCACATCCATTTGCCATATCTCGTAGTCATAATACGCAGCTATGGCTAGCAATATCCAAATAGATTTAAGCATTGCTACTGATGAAAAAGTTTCCTCATAATCAACACCTTGTTTTTTAGTATAACCTTTAGCAACCAGTCTTGCTTTAAAAGTATTAACTTCTCCATCTACACCACGTTTTCGTTTGTAAACCCATTTACAACCTATGGGTACTATACCCTGTGGTGGATCAACCAAAGTCCATACTTTGTTTGAATACATGAAGTCTATCTCGGATTGCATAACTTCTTGCCATCATCTGAGTCAATGTCCGACATTGCCTCATCATAGCTTATTGGATCATTATCCAAAAAGAGTCCCTCTTCATTGTTCTCTAACAATAGGTATAGCCTCTCAGGCGCCCTAGAAATCCTTTCAGATCTCCGAAGAGGTTGTGTTACAGATGGTCCAGTCTCTACTGGTATATTATTTGTGGTACTTTGTGGAATTTCTTGTGGTTCTTCATTAAGTTCTATGACTCCGCTATTCTTTGAGAAAACTCTACCTCTAAGAAAACAGCATTCCTTGAAACAAACACCTTTTGTTCAGAGGGGTTATAGAAATAGTATCCAATAGACTATTTTGGATACCCCGCAAATTTACATTAGATGGATCTCATATCCAACTTACCTCCCACTAACTGCTTTACATAAGCATTACAACCCCATACTTTCATATACTTATACGAGGGTGTTTTACCACACCATATCTCATAAGGTGTGCTGGGTACAGCTTTACTCGGCACTCTATTCAAAATATGTGTTGTTGTTTCTAAGGCATAGCCCCAGAATGAAAGAGGTAAACTAGTGGAACTCATCATTGATCGAACCATGTCCAACAATGTTCGATTCCTTCTTTCTGAAACCCCATTGAGTTGTGGAGTTCCAGGAGGTGTCCACTGTGAAATAATCCCATTATCTCTTAAATAACCAAGAAACTCATTGGTCAAATGTTCACCTCCTCAATCTGATCGAAGAACTTTTATACTACGATCAATTTGTTTCTCTACTTCATTTCTGAATTCTTTGAACTTTTCAAATACTTCAGATTTGTACCTTAATAGGTATACATAACCATACCGTGAATAATCATCAGTAAAAGTTATGAAATAGTAGTAGTTCCCCTTGGCACTAACATTTAGTGGTCCACAAACATCTGTATGGATCAAATCCGACAGACCTTTAGCTCGCTCCACTTGTCCAACAAATGGTGATTTAGTCATTTTACCTTGAAGACATGATTCACATGTAGGCAACCTTTCCTCTCCCCTAAGGTCGAGTTTTGGTCCCAATTTGTTAATCCTCTTTTCAGATATATGACCTAATCGAGCATGCCAAAGTGTGAATGAACTATGATTATCTAATTGTCTTTTATTTTGTTGAATAGTTAGGATGGGACTTTGTGGTGTAATGGTATATTACCCATTTGTCAAATTTTCGGAATATATAAAAGTTGTATCTTTGAAAATGGAACATCTTCCATTCTCAATAACAAACTTAAAACCTTATCTATCCATTACTGGAATAGAAATAATGTTTCTTATAACATCCGGAACATACAAACTATTTGTAAGACAAATTTTTACATCATTATTTAAAACTAGATAAACAGTTCCAATTGCTTTGGCAGCAACTCTTGCTCCATTGCCCATCCTTAGGATTGTTTCATCATCTTCTAGCTTGTTACTTCTTGCCATCATCTACAAATCATTGCAAATATGTGAGCCACAGCCGGTATCCAATACCCAAAAAGAATCGTTAACTGATAAGTTAACTTCAACAAAATAAATACCTGAACTTTTCAGGCTAGCAAGATACTCCTTGCAGTTCCTCTTCCAATGCCCAGTTTTACCACAATGATAACATTCATAATTAGACTGAGAATTAACCTTCTCTTGTTCTTCCCTTTGTTGTTATTTGCCTTCTTGTTGGGTTTATTGGGAACCTTTCCCTTCCCCTTCCTTTTTCTTAGACTTTAAAGCCTTTGATCCAGAAGTGGATCCAACAAGAAGCACCGGCTTATCCTTTTTGATTGTGGATTCAGCCGTCTTTAACATGTTCACTAATTCTGGCAGAGAAGTCTCCATATTATGCATGTTAAAGTTAACAACAAAGCTATCAAATGACGATGGCAGAGATTGCAGCATGAGATCCACATAGAGTTCATTATCCATAATGACTCCAGGGGACGAAAGCCTTTCAACAAGAGTTATCATCTTCAGCCCATGATCATGAACTGAAGAGCCCTCAGTCATACGACACCTGAAAAGCTCTTTAGATATCTGATATCTAATTTGCCGCGTCCTATCACCATACAACTCTTGTAGATGAAGAAGGATTTCAGAAGCATTATTCAACAATTCGTTCTGTCTCTGTAACTCATTTGACATTGATGCTAACATGTAGCACCGAGCCTAGAGATTGTCATCAGTATGACGTAAGTATTCTCCATACTCATCAGATGTCTGATCCTCGGGTGGAGGAGGAGGGGCTTTGTCCAATACATAGTCCCTCTTTTCAGACTGTAGAACAATTTTCAGGTTCCTCAGCCAATCATTAAAATTGGGTCCAGTTAATTTGTTTTGTTCAAGGATACTTGCAATTGGATTCTTAGTCATTTTAATAGAGTGATCTACAAAAACAAGCAAAACAGAAAATAATCAGACCATGGAATTTATATTCATTTAATATTAGGTCTTTAACATTAAATGTCTCTCACTATTTTAATTAAAACCCCATTTTAATTATGAAAATCTAATTTTCATAGTGGGCTTGAAGTCCAATAAAATTATTCCATATCCCAATTTTATGAGTACGCATGAAACATTTATATCGGTAGTCAACTTTTGACAATTGTAACATTATACAACCTTCAAGATGTTTTGCCTCACTTTTCCTTATATACCTCAATTTTATGACCGTATATATTTCTAAGTGTCAAATCAAACCCATCAAACATTCATGATAGTGGCCCACCAGAATGTCCCACGACTCATGGTCAACATAAAGGAATCCACCTCACGAGTATCATCATACTTAGTAGGGATCACAGCTTTCGACACAAAACCACCCCACGACTCATGGTCGGTGATAAAGCATCGTAGCATCTCATGTCGTCTACTTTTGATGGAAGGCCTGGATTAATAAGTTCCAACTTATTTTTATCCATTATTGATTTGATATAAAATTAATCAAATTAATTCTTTAAGGTTCCTTAGATCTCATTAATTACCATCTTTACATGTGTTTATTTACCGCATTATTCATCGCATGAATCACAAGCATAAATAAACCTAACATACATCTAATGCATGCATACGGTGGGATGATCATGACCTTGCCTATACGACCCATTCGAGCCATAATGGGTCTATGCCTATGTACGTGATAAAATAAATAGAACTACTTCTATTACAATTTATTTTATCTACCCGTACATACACAGGCCTTCAAAATTTACAACTTGTAAAATTACCCACACATGCGTGGGCCTTTTGCATCGAACGGTCTCTACCTTGATCTAATCTTTTAACGATACAAAAATTTAAAATTTTACAAATAATAAATCAAGAGACTCGCAGGTCTCGATAAATTACATTCGTTTAATCACATTAAATAAAAATGCAACCATCAATCATATTGAAAAAAAAATGCAATCATTCATCATTATGAATAAAAGGCTCATGATCATCCCTAAATCAACCATATAAATTCACTAATTTAATATGTTGATGAAGTAATGACTCATATTAAGTCAAAACAGCTCTTTTCTGATCACTGATCAGTCACACGACTCGTGTTACAAGTCACACGACTCGTGTGACATGTCACACGACTCATGTGGCTCACTCACACGACTCGTGTGAAAAATACGAGAGTGACATTGAAAAATTTGGAAAAATTTTATGTCACACGACTCGTGTCACACATCACACGACTCGTGAGAGGTGACACGACCAGTCACACGACTCGTGTGACGTTCTCACACAGGTCGTGTGACCCCGCACGACCGGTCACACGAGTCGTGTCATCCTTCACGACTCGTGTTTTCGAATACTCTATTCGATTTTTATTCCAGTTCATGTTTTTAACAAATTTTCAAATCAAAATCTGATTTTAAAGATGCAAATTGTAACGTGGCTCTGATACCACTGTTGGGTTCGTTATACCGTACGGAACAGAGAATGCAGCGGTATTTAAATTTTTTATAAGTATTTATCTTATAAATACTTATTCCGTACATAAGTATAACGAGACAACGAATAAGCATCATTTAAAATCTAGTAACTTTTACTAATTTTGATTTGATATGTAATTTAGAAAAATTACCTTTGTTCTTGAACTCCTTCAATACCGACGATGTAAGAGGAAATCAATTCCCGGTTTGGTAACGATCACTTCTTGTGGTTACTCACTTTAGGAATCCAAATGTCTTCCCTCTAATCGTATCCACCTTTTGAACTTTGGTTCCGACTATAGTTTCTTCGCTAGTAGAAACTACTCGGTTTTTCAAGAAGTATAGAATATATATTTATAAGGAAATTTTACAAGAACTCTTTCTTGTTTTATCACTCAACTCTTTGAATGTTTTTTCTCTTGGAAAAATTTAGCCAAAAACTTAGCTAAATTTAACATCAAATATGTCCATATTTATACTAAACATTTTAGTATAAAATAATAATATTAGGTAGAATATTTTCATAAAATATAAAAAGTCTTCAAGAATATTTTCATAAAATATTAAATTTTGAAGAAGACTATTACTACCCAATATTGTATTAATAAAAATAAGATTAATTATGTGGATTGGTTAACAACTCCAAACCACCATAATTAATTTATTCTTATTAATATTTAATCTTCAATCATATTAAAGATAAATAATAAAATAATAATTCTTGAAAAAAAAAATTTCACGACTTTATTATTTTAATCTATTCTTCCATTTCCTTATTTAATAATCTTATTGTTATCTGGATTTGAAATTTAAAATTCAATTTTAAATTCCAACTATTAATTAGTAATTCCATTCATTAATAAATTAATATCCAAAATTCAATTAATCAATCTAATTGATTAATTTAATATATTCCTTTAATTTATATCTAATCAAATTAGATTTGTCAATTAATTCTAACTCTTTAGAAATACTATTTGAATTTTACCTTCATTCAAAAATTGGTGTGACCTTTTAGGTTCACAATTAATACTAGTAGTGGGTTTACAACTCTTTGTAATTTGAGTTATTCATATTAACTCTTATTCTTGAATTAACTCTTTAATTCAAGAACCCACATATCATGGGAACATCTAGCAAGTAGCATGAATCTAGTATTAAGTGATTAGCGAGTAAACCTATTTTGATTACAAGTCCATACATGTAAAATCCTTTCGACATCCAATTCCCCGATTAAATCTTTGGGTATGATTTTGTCGAAACTCAAATTGGTTTAATAATTATGATTCCATTTCAAGTTTAGTAATTCGTTTATGAATCTCTATTCATCCTGCCTTGGCCAAGGACTTTGAATTACTAACTATGAAACACATAGGAAATTCACTTATCTTCATAAGTGTCGAATCTTTTGTTGGCCACTGACAAACTTCCATACATATTAATATAATACCCAAAATATCCCTTTACATGATTGGGCTAGCAATCAAAAGGATAAATCAAAGTAAAATATAATATGCACAAAGTTACCATCGTGCCTCAAGTCTAAGGATTAATCATGTACTATTGTAACATGAAAATTCTTATTCGACATGATAAACTTTCATTAAGAATTTTCATACGGTCATGTTCAGTGAACTTGTTCTCTAACAAGCACCCACATATATGTATTTGCGTCCCACGCTAATGTTGATGGAATGCAACATTCTTATCTAATAAGCATACATAATATGTGCAAGTCTTTTCCGGATTTATTCGATATCCTATCTCGAAACATCCAACGACTTGGAACTGTATTTAAGATCACAACTTTCAAGATATGTTCCATGATCACCATCTCTATGCGCAACCATATCTTATAGCTATAAGTGATCTAGGGTTTTTATCTGAAGTGCAAATATATGATAAATGCTTACTCTTAAAATAAAGTAATGCCTTATTATTTAATATAATTCCAATAGATTGTATTTACAAGTAGAATACGTCCAATCCGATTGGAACGCTGGGTATACTACTCTAACAGATAGCTGATAGGAAATTCCTTTGGCTAGATAGAGGTGGCCGTTGTAAATCACTAGGTAGCCAGTCTTTACTTAACTCGACCCAAGCTTTACTTAGCCCTTGCCTTGGTATAAAAGCCTTTCGCCTATCTACCTCGGCTTCCTTGTCTTCTTTGGTTGGAACCTAACCTAGCCTATAAGTTGCCTTGTGATTCACAAAGTTTGGTGACCCATTGCTCTTTCTTCCCCAAGCCAAGTCTAGGGAAATGTCCCATCTCTATATGAGCCATGTAATGATTTGTATTTGATAAAAATCCGGAGGCACCCTTTCTATAGCATTAACAAACTAGAACCCGACTAGATTCTATCTTGCATTGTCGCGTAAGAAGTGTATTTTTATGAGGAACTGACCACCATATTTTCTGACACGACTGTGACAGGTGCGGGTGCTCGGACATCCACCTAAAGAACAATGGACGACAGTCTAACCCAGCCGATGCACCATCCCACATGACAACATGAAGGCTCGCTAAATGATGAATAGCCGGAAGATCAGTTCAGAACCCATGGGGTGCAACACCATGTTAGTACCAGCTCACTTACACCTCGTCGACGCAAATCTACCGATACAGAGCTTTTTGACGCACTGTACTCGTTTGCATACCTATCCCAAAGTTTGAAGTACAAATTTGATTCTCGGGTGGCATTGTCCCTAAAAGAAGCAATGGATCTACTGTTAGCGATGTCTGGTGTTACCGACAAGGACTTCATTGTCGCGACGAAAAAGTTAAAAGCTCGATTTCTCGGCAAATTTTTGTGTCGGCTAAGACTGAAGAGTGGCGTCGAATGTTGCTCGATCGTTGGGTGGAACAGAGTGAGAAATGACAGCTGGTGTTGGTGGTTTGATGAACAAAAACTTATTTATATTTGGTTTCTTGGATTATATGGATGTTTGTTTAAAACATTACATTTATGGCGTGTCTGTTTTTTTCGTTGTTGTGTGAACATATTTCTTTTCTTCATAATGTGCTATTTCCACCTGGATATATGTTCTTTGACATGCTAAATTTTTTTTAGTGTGCATACTTGACACGAGAACGAATTTTTAACCACAAAGTACGGCGATTGAAAAGAAAAAAAAAAACATCGCTTGACCTTGTAGGATGTCAAGTGGCGAATAGACTGCTGATGACTTCAACAAAGAGGGCGATGAGTTCTTTGACGGTCCCGTAGAGGACAAAAAAATGATGGTTGCAAACGTGGCTGCGATTGTGGGGAGTCAATTCGCCCATTTGCTTGACATATACTCACAAGCCGCACAACGCGAGCGAAACATAATGAGGATGCCATTTTAAAATTCGGTATTTAGAGGATTGTATTGTATAAACGAAATGTTAGAAAGAAACCCACATTCAAAGATGCTATGGGATGTGGGGTACCTGTTTTCATGCGGTTGTGCGAAGAGATACGACAAATGGTATGCACGGGAGTAATAAAAAAAAACAAAAAGAAAAATTCATCGAGGAGAGTGTAGCATTATTCCTTTACGCAATAAATAGACATCAACGCCATCGTACTGCGGCAGAATCATTCCAAAGGTTGACTGAAACTATAAGCCAGCATGTCAACATCGTCATTGCCGCATTGTGTCATATGGCTCCCGAATATATTAGTTCACCCAACTTCAACAATGTCCCCACTTGGATTTGAAATAATGCAAGTTTGTACCCTCACTTCAAGGTTAGGAAATATTTACCCAAGTAACAAATAAATTAATTGTATGTCGTAAGCGTGTTAATGACATTGTTACCGGTGAGGTGTAGGATTGTGTTCGCGCCAATGATAGGAGACTTGTCCCAGCCTGGGTACTTGCAACTAAGCACGGTGCATATAGGTGCAGAAAGGGATACCAATCCCATAACGCCACGGTCGCATGGGATTTTGATCTGAACTTCACGTTTGTGTTGGTCGTTTGGAAAAGAAGCACCAACGACGCACGTGTATTCTCTTTTGCATTATAGGCTTTGCATAACGAGTTCCCTTGCCCCCCACACAGGTATATTTTGTTTCATTTTTAGTAAGCAATCAACTCTATGTTAAGTTATCCTAAATGTTCCTCATCATTAACAATTTATTTACCAACATAGATATGTGAAGTAATTTACATTTGTTTTGTGGACAGAAAATATTACGTGGTGGATTTTGGATATGTTAACATGTCTGGTTTCTTGAGCCCTTATCATGGTGAATGGTACCATATTCTTCAGTGGTGTGGTCAGAATCGAAATCCTTCATCTACACGTTACCTCTTCAATTGGCGGCACGCCACTGTACGTAATGTGATAGAGGCGTTGTTTTGTAATCTTAGAATTATCATTTTCTAAATTAAAAGGTCTCATTTCCAACTACCACGTGGACACACAACAGGACATGGTAATTGCTTATTGTGGTTTGCACAATTTCTTCTGGCGTCTACAGACCCATGTTCACCATTTAATGATCCCAATTGGCAACGCACCCCTGATATCGATGATCATACGAGACCTTTCATTAATAATTAGGATACTTCTGCGTCAGTAATGGTGGAACAATCTAAGTTACGTGACTACATAGCAACATCATTGTTCGAAAATCTCATAGGTGGAAAGCGATCATGAAATAAATATCCTTGTGGTCGGCTAGTCGTAACCCTTTTTTAGACATGGAGTTTGGCAGATTATTGTGTTTAAGTTATTAATTGACAAATTTGTATGACCATTTGGTCAATTACATTCAGTCATGCAAGTTTTTACCTACTGTTTCCTTTGTTATATACTTCTCTACAAAATAACTGAATTTTTGCCCGTTATCTTTTGTTTTGTATAATTTATTATAATATTAATTTGTTAAGTAAAGCCTACATAAGTTCAAATCATTCTCTCATTTGGGAGCGATCGATATTCTCTCGTTTGGGAGCGAACCTCTTTCTTCTTCCCGATCTTCCTTGCAAATCTTGATTTTTTTTCCTTTTCTCCCCAGTTTCTTGATTTTCTCCTCTTCCTCGTAGCTGATTTATCCCCAAACTTTCTTATCCATTTCCAGTCTACCAGCTTTTTTCTTTAAATTAGGGTTCCATGGGAACCCCCAATTGCGTCGGTCAAGATGAGGAGTTAGCTAAGAAACTCCAAATTATCTCCTTATTGAATAAAGAAAACTCCTTCATTGATCTTGGTCGTGAGGATATCAAACTTAGTGCAGATGAATGCGCACCAGTTGGATTGGTGTTAAAATAGCAATGAGCCGCATCTGGAGATTGAGCCAGCCAATGGAAATCAAATACTTTGTCCAAACTACTACCAGTTCATATTTCAAAGTATGGAGGACAAGGATAAAGTGGCTAAAGGTATTAATTGGACGTTTGAAAACCAGTACCTTATTCTATCTAAATGGATGAGAGGCCTATCTATTAATCATTCGGTCTTTCAAGAACTCAATCTCCGGGTTCAGGTGTTCAACATCCCATTGGATTGGCTAAGTACTGAAGTAGGACTAAAGATAGGAAAAGTGTTTAAACAAGTCAAAAATGTGGTTATTGTGGAAGCAGGCAGCCATGGTGGTAGGATTATGCGGTTGTTGGTTACTGTTGATCTTCAGGAACCTTTGCCTCGATGTGCCAACCTCAGATTAGAGGATCAAACTGTGAATTTAGGTTTCAAATATGAGAAGCTGGTTAACCACTGCCATTATTGTGGTCTAATAGGTCATTTGGACAGAGATTGCCCTAGGAGACTAGAGGATATCAAATCTCACTCCCTTATTGAGGGCCAATATGGTGCTTGGATGAGAGACACTGAAAGCCATCACTGGGCAAGCTTTCACATTTCTGGTTCTTAAAGTTCTTCTCGTTCAGATAACCCACCTTCTCCTGTTAATTCAGAGTCCCATATGCCTTCTCCTACATCTCCTGGCAATACCAACAACAAAATTCTATCCATTGAAGGCACACCTCCTCACCACCACAGACCTGCCTCTGAAGCTTCCTCTTCTCAACCTACTCAAACCATTGTGTCTGTCCATGTGGCCAAGCAGCAAGACACCTCCCCTCTTTCTAAAGTTCCTATGGAAGAAAATCCATCTCAACTGATCCTCAGCAATTCCAGTAAGGACATGGAGGTTGAAACTTCTCTGACACATATTGCCAAAGAGAAGTCCCTGCAACTTTCAGTCTCTAGCACTCTCCATCACAAGCCAAAGTTATGTAAAAGATCTGAATCCAGAATGGGCAGGCTGCAAAGACACACTCCTCTCACACCTCCTCAGGATCTTAATAATCAAGCTAAGAGACCTAGAGACACAGTAGCAGGCAATGCGGAATAATCTCCTAGACTCAGTCCAGGAACACAACAAAAAGCAAAAGACAGACCAAGAACAGGTGGGGGTTGCCAGCCTTGAATGGCACCCAAGTGATCAATGCTAATTGTGGTGTGGAATTGTAGAGGGCTGGTTGGGCCCTCTACAATTTCCCAAATCAAAGAGACAATAAGATCTCACCACCCCATGTTGTTATTTCTCTCTGAAACAAAGAAATCTAGCACTTATATTAAATCTATTAGTAGGAAACTGGCTTTGATAACAGATTCGCTGCAGTGGACCCTAGGGGTATTAGTGGGGGCCTTGTATTGTTTTGGCAACCTGAAGTAGGAATCATCCAGTTGATCACCAAAGAGTTCTATATTGCCACTCATTTCAAAGTGAATAATGTAGACCAGGGCTGGGGCATTTTTGTCTACATGAACTCAGACAGATCTATTAGAGCTTCTCAATGGTTGACTTTGGAGGAACATAAGACATCATGGGGAAACCAATGGTTCATCATGGGAGACTGGAACGATTTATGCTCTATGGAGGACAAGAAAGGAGGGAGGATCAGACCTGCCAGCAGTTTTCATGCATTCAATGCCTTCATCACTAATATGGAAATGGATGAGATCTGTATAGAGGGCTATCAATTCACATGGGGCAACAATCGTGATGCAGAAGGCTTTATTGAGGAAAAGCTAGACAAGGGTTTTGCTACCTCTGATTGGTTCCTCTCTAATCCCACTACCTCAATCATCAACATTGCAAGAACAACTTCTGACCACTCCCTCATCATGCTAAAAACTGATAACCACCCTGGCAAGCAGAAGAAAAGATTTCTCTTTGATAGTAGATGGACAGAGAGAGAGGATATATCATATGTTGTCCTCACTGCATGGAGTATCCCCCAATCTGGCACTCCCATTTTCAGGCTCAAGGAAAAGGTCAAAACTGTCAGAGTGGCATTACTGCAATGGAGCTCCAAGTTCAAAACTCAAAATCTAACCAAAATTGCAGAACTCTTTAAGCAAATGGAGGACTTAAGAACAGTTGGGATTGCAACCAACTGGGAAGCTTGGTCTGAAAAGCACAGAGAACTTGAGCAGGCCCATCACATGGAGGAAAAATATTGGCTACAAAAGACCAGGATCAAATGGCTCAAGGAAGGGGACACCAATTCTAAGTTCTACCATGCTTATACCCTTCACAGAAGAAAGAAAAATGCTATCACCAGACTAATCCCATACAACAATTCCACTCTCACTTCTCAGATAGAAATTGAAAACCATATTACCAGCTACTACCATGATCTCTTCTCATCAGAAGGCTCTTGGGGAGGTGACTCCCTTCTCAATTTAATTCCTCAATACATCACTTCTGATATGAACACTAACCTGCTCAAGACTGTTGAAGTTGAGGAAATAAAAGCTGCCCTTTTCAGTCTCTCTCCCCACAACTCCCCAGGAGAGGATGGTATGACTCCACACTTTTACCAACACTTCTGGCACATTATTCATACTGATGTCATAGAAGACATTCAAAGTTTCTTCAATTCTGGGTTACTCCTTCAATATTGGAATCATACTCTGGTGACTTTGGTGCCTAAATGTAATAATACAAGTACTCTGACTCAGTATAGACCAATTTCTCTGTGCACTGTCTTTTACAAAATCTTCTCTAAACTGCTGGCCTTGAGACTGAAGAACTGTCTAGATTCTTGTATTGGTCCATGTCAATCTGCCTTTATTCAAGGAAGACAGTTACTTGACAAAGTGGTGCTTGCACAGGAAGCCTTTAATTTTCTCAACAGGCACAGAATAGGAAAAAATAAATTTATGGCTCTGAAACTTGACCTGATGAAGGCTTTTGACAGGGTTGAATGAGTTTGTTTGGAAAAAATTATGCTGCAAATGGGTTTCAACCTTTCTTTTGTCAAACTTCTGATGGTTTGTGTCTCCACTACATCCTTCTCCTTCAACATCAATGGCACTTTGAGTGGAGTTATCCATCCTTCTAGAGGAATTAGACAGGGGGACCCTTTGTCCCCTACCTTTTCATCATTGTCACTAAACTGCTATCTGCTCTCATTAATGAAGCTATTGAAAACCTTGACTTGTTGGGTTTGAAGTTGTCTCAGAATGGCCCTGTCCTTTCACATCTCCTTTTTGCAGACGATGCATTGTTCTTCTGCAAAGCTGAAACCAATCAAGCCAATGTTCTGATGAATTTGCTTAACAGATATAGACTCTTCACTGGACAAAGAGTGAATTGGCAGAAATCCTCTATATTTTTCAGCAGAAATACCCCAACTCATCTTCAGTCTCACATTTGCTCTGCTCTGCAAGGGATTAAGCTGCATACTTCTACAAGGTATCTTGGGCTCCCGCTTGGCATATGCAGAACCAAAAAGGAAACATTTTCTTTTGTTCTTGAAGTTGTCCATGCTAGACTTCAAAGCTGGAAAAACAAGTTGTTAACCTCTGCAGGTAAAGACGTTCTTATCAAAGTTGTTATTGATGCTTTACCTGTCTTTACTATGTCTTGCTTCCAACTGTCAATATCCATCTGCAAAGCTATCTCAAGCCTCAGTGCCCACTTCTGGTAGAGCAAGGGTGACTCCCAAGAGAATGGCATTTACTGGAAGGCATGGAAGGACATCACTTTGCCCAAAGAAGATGGAGGTTTGGGTTTCAAGGATATCAGACTGTTTAATCAAGCTCTTATCTGCAAACAACTTTGGAGATTAGTCACTGAACCTAACCTCCTTATGTCCAAGGTTCTTAAGGCCAGGTACTTTTCAGATTGCTCTATCTTTGAAGTTACTAAATCCCAAAATGGTTCATGGCTGTGGCACACTTGGGTGGACTGTATTCCCATTCTTGCACAAGGGCTAAGAACAGAAATCAGAAATGGTGCTTCCACCAGAATTAAAGACATTAACTGGATCTCTTCTATGCCTCTCAACAAACCTAACCTGTTGAGCATTGCCAGAAATACAAGTACTTGGGTCAAAGAACTTCTCCTGGAGGATGGTCATGGGTGGAATATTTGGCTTGTCCAGCAGCTTTTTGTTTGTCCTATTTTTGTTGTGTTTTTCGTTGTTATTTTTCCTTTCCTTTTCCCCATATTATTTTCTTTTCGTTTGTTTCTAGTTTGTTTTATGTTTAGTTTCTTGTTCTTCTCTTTTTGGAGTCTTTCTGTGCTTTTAGTTTGTTTTTCTGTTTTTGTTGCGTTTGTCTCGTCTGTTGTGGTGTACAGGTTGGGTACTTCGACCAACTTCAATTAAAAAAGGCAACAGAATGCGAGCAACAATACAGAAGAGGACAATCATGAGTTCACCAATCTGCCAATGAGCAACACTAAAAGCGGATATCGGAAGTCAGACGAATACATACAGTCGAGCACGATGCCCAATCGGCCCGAAGTCCTTCCGACCGCCACAAGAAGCCTCGCAGGCGTCCGTTCATCGGCTGACATCAAAGCACCATGAGCTCGCAGCAGAGCAGCCTCGGGACCAGGCTTCCTTCTTCACCGTGCATTCAAAATCCCGTCGCGCCGCTGCCAACAGCTCTCCTCACGACTGCACTTAATACTCCAGATTTCCGAGCACCACCAAGCTGACGGACAGTAGCTTTTCCTCCACCTTCTACCATGACGATAGCACCTCTTTCTTGCCGCTGCAACCTTCCGAAGCTGTTCCCGTCGCGCCGCGAAGGCCGCCGCGCCGCGAGACCACCATCTTACCGCGCCACGATGAGGGAGCCGCGCCGTGAAGGTCCAATCTGTCGCGTCGTGTTGCTGCCCCGACGTGACAGAGAGCTCCCAGGTTTCCGCCATGCCGTGCCGTCGCTCCGCGCCGTGAAGGACTGTCCTGCCGCGCCCACTGCTGCTTTCTTTCCCAGCGCCCAGAAATCCTTGGCCGCGGCCGCGACTTCTCCTCCCGCGGCCGCGGCGAACAACAACAGGTTCCAATTCCCGACCTTCTGCAGCAAAAAGCCGCGGCCTCGGGATGGGTCGCGGCCGCGGGACCGGCGTTCACCGCGGCCCATGAGCTCCTCCGCGGCCGCGAGGCACGCGAGATCAATTTTTAAATTTGCAAAATTTGTGATTGACGAGGATATTGACGCTAGGTTTATTTTTCTCTTTGTTCCTTTCCCTGAGAATAAAAAACTGATCTTTTCACTTTTCTTTCATAATTCGGATCGTAGAACTCGAATTCAAAGTGGATTTTGCTATTTATTTTGGATTCAAGCTTGTTTATCAAGTTGGGGTTTCGGATTTGAACGATCGTAAGATTTTCTTCTTCATTTAATTAATGAATATGGGTTTTTCGATTGTGATGATTTCGATTGTTAATTCTATTATGAATAGCTAAATTAATTGCTAGGGAATAGGGGATCGATGCTTTGAATTCGTGTGTAATTGTCGGGCTTGAGATTGTTCGTATTTGTGCGAGTTGCTCTTTTTCTAGGGATTTCGATTATCAGGCTCGAGTTTTGCGAATTGTTGAAGGGTGACACTTCAACGTCCAATTATTTTAATTGAGTTCGTTTAATTCATGTATGATTTTCATAAAATTCTAAATGACTAGTTGATTAACCAACCTCTAGTCTAATTTAATCTACTCTTAGAACCGAAAGGGGATAAGTCGGTCGAAATAGGCTCGTATGAACTAGGCTTGTTCGTAACTGTATTGCCTAGACGTTAATTGAATTGTTAATTTGTCGTTTAAGCTTGTTCTCTTGTTACGAACAGTTATTGAGAATGAAAACTTGAACGATAGGTTATTCTAATCATTTAACCGAATAATCTCTTGCCCATCAATTGCATTCTCGAATCAAAACGGATATCCCCGACTCCCTAGCTCGTTAAATCCTATTTGTTCTTCGTCTTTGCTTGCTACTTTTACTGTTTAATTTAATTATTTGCAATAGTTGATAATTAAAAACCAATCCAATTACTTGAACTAGAATGTTTAGGAATTTTATTTCTTTTATTTCTTTTTGTGTTCTTGAATAAACGTGCATTATATTCCGGCTAACCTTCCTCGTGAGACACGACCCGGTGTCCGAATCTTTCGATTCTACTCCGGAAAACATTTACAACACTTTTCTCTGCAGAAGAATGTAAAGCTATTCTCAATATCCAATCCCTCAATCCCAGACACAATGACAGACTCATTTGGTGCCTTGATCAGAAAGGGAAGTTCTCTGTATCTTCTGCATATTCTTATCTCCTCAAACAGAAGCTTCTCTCCCTTGATATCCCAGATTCTAGTATGCACCTCTCTGATGTAAAAAAGGCCAGACTCAAAAGTTGGTGATATAGGATATTATACCTTCAAGGCTAAACCGGTCCATTGACTGGCCGAGGGGGTAGTATTCCGAGGAATTTAAAGAAATTGAGCAGTTAACCAGTCGACCAGCAAGGCTGTCGACCAAATGACCCGTCGACCAGATGAACGATCGAGCAGTTTAGTCAGCCCTTATAGGTCGACCATTTCGAGGACTTAACACCACGTTGATCGGCCTAGTCACAGGCGTGTGAGAGAGCCTCTAACTGAATTCCAGGAGAATATTTACCCCATGTGCAGGGGGACACGTGTCGAGAAGGAAGTGGTTGATGGTGATAACCACCTATGACAGCCGACCCCATGTGCAGATGGACACGCGTCCAAAGGGGATTGGTGGAGGCGATAGTGGCGACGGCTACCTCTGACACACGCGTATGGTGTGTACGGACGGGCAGTTCGGGCAGACAGCTCACCAAATTCGGGCAGCCCTAGGTCAGGTATTTCACCCCTATATAAAGGGGGTGAGCCTTTCTTCTTCAACACGATCATTCTATTACTTACTCTTGAGAATTGATTGAACATACACTGACTTAAGCTTCGGAGGCTCTTCACCGGAAAACCCCTCCGGTGTGAGAGTTCTTTGTAAGTGCACAACGTTCAACCGGCAAGAAGGAAGGCGATTATTCAAGTTCCAGCCGGTCGGGAGGTTTTGTGTTACCATTTGGCGCCGTCTGTGGGGAACTTCGTTTGAAAAGTTGTGTTTGAAGCTCAGCTATGGCGGACGGAATCCCCAAAAACTTGCAGTCGACGTTCGACGACGCTTGGACGACGATCAGCCCGTTTGGACAAGGCCCTCCTTCGGGTTTTTCTGGCCCATCGCAGACGCCGATCACTCCTATGCCGGTTCTTCAAGGTGTAGGAGCGACGACAGCGATTCCCAGAGGAGATGCCGGCTCCAACCGTGCCCAGGAGATTCGCGCAGCGGATGCAGCGGCGATGCCACCACCGCCGCCACAAAACCCAGCAGTAGCGCCACCAGGAGGGGCGGCGGCGCAACCAGGAGGAGCAGCGGGACAAGGAGGAGCACCACCACAGGCAGCGGTGCAAGTCCCCGACCAGCAGGTGGTGATGACCAGGCGGAGATGCAACAAATAGTGGCGGAGGCAGCTGCGCTGGCGGTGCAACAAGTCACAAACAGTCTCTCTCGAGCTACCGCGATGCCGAACACTGTTGCGGGGTCACGCTAAAATGCGGAGGAGGATGAATCTAGCTATGGTAGAGGCGGGCCCCCACATGACCGGGAGATGAAGAGAATGGCAGAACAGCTGCGTCAATTGCAGGCTAAGGTGGATGGTCGAATGGAAAGACGTGCTCGAGGACACCCGTTCTCGACGGATATACTAGCAGCACCCTTGCCGATTAATTACAAAGATACCAACTTGGTGTTCGATGGGACTTCTGACCTGTCGAGACACGTAAGAATATTCAAAAATATAGTTGTGTTACATGGATATACTGATACCGTTAGTTGCAGGGCCTTCTTATCGACCCTCAGGGGAGGGGCGCTCGACTGGTTCCAACAGCTCCCCCAGGATCGATTGTGGACTTCGAGGATTTTGCGGAGAAGTTGACGAATCAATACTCGAGCGCGGTGGCTCAGGAGAAGACGTACTTAACCCTGATGGCGATGAGACAAGGCGAGAAGGAGTCACTGCACAAATACGTAGCTCGATACAACCAGGCTTGTTTGGAGATCCTGTCCGCGGTCGATGAAGTCAAGGCGGGGGGGTTGATCAGGAGTTTGCGAGCAGGACCATGTCATACCTCTCTGGCTAAGACCCCTGCTCATACTTATGATGAGGTGTTGAGAAGGTGTAGGATGTATATCAATCTCGAGGAGACTGAGGCGGAGTTTGCCAAAATAGAGGAGTTGGGTCGCGGGGTGTCAAAGAAGGAGAAGGCAGTTTCGCCCAAGAGGAGAGCTTCGCCCAGGAGGGAGGGGCGAGCTAAGCAGGATCGGGGACGAGAGGATAGATGGAAGGACCGACCTATCTCGGGAGGGAAGAGATTTCATGATTATACCCCGTTAAACGCAAAGGTAGCCGAGGTCTTGATGGCCATGGAGAAAGGGATAGATGGGCAAGATGTGATGTGGCCGAGGTCGAGGTTCGAAGGGCCTACTCAACCGAAGTCGAGGAGATATTGCCGCTTCTATAAAGACTATGGCCATACAACTGAGGATTGTCAACATCTCAAGGATGAAATTGAGCGCCTTATTCGAGCAGGGCATCTCAAGAAGTTTGTTTATCAGGATAAGGTGAGGGGGAAGGAGAAGAAGAGATGTCGGGAGGAATCGGTGGAGAGGAGTGACGAAGAGGATGATGAGATTCCACGAGGTGGTGGAGATGGTCGAAAGAGAGATTAAGGGAAAAGAAGGCGAGGAAGCAGGGAGCGAGAGAGACAAGGAGATGGAGGCCAAGTGAAGAGGGGCACGATATATATGATTTCAGGAGGACCGACGGACGGAGACTCGAATAATGCGAGGAGGGGTCATGTTCGAGCAATGAAGAGGAAAAGGGAGGAGGTGGGTATCACGGCCCGAGTACCAGAAATTAGTTTTCGAGCAAAGGATGCAGCAGGGGTGGTGATACCTCACAATGATGCCTTGGTGATTACGGCAGAAGTTGCAGGTTTGATGTGAAAAGGGTATTTATCGACACAGGAAGTTCGGTCGATGTCATGTTCTATGATTGCTTTCTGCAAATCAATCGGGAGTTGAATGTGGAGCTAAAACCAGTGGCCACAGCCCTGTATGGCTTCAATGGCGGGGAGGTTATGCCAATGGGAGAAGTGAGTCTATCTGTAGCACTGGGAAAGGAGTGACCCGGAAAGTTCGAATGGTGAGATTTGTGGTCGTAGGAGCTGAATCATCTTACAACATCATAATGGGGAGAACGAGCTTGAACGCGTTCTAGGCGGTCGTATCCACGTACCACATGACGATCAAATATCCGGTGGGCAAAAACGTTGGGGAGATCGCTGGAGATCAACTTACCTCGAGAAGTTGTTACCAGACCACTGTAAGTAACAACAAACAGTTAGCAAGGAGGCAGGCGCGTCCTAAAGAGGAGGAGGTTAGTCGACCAGGAGGGTCGAGATCAAAGGAGGAAGGGCACAAGTTGGAGAAGGGGAAGGAGAAGGTAGATATCCAGCCAGGTGGCGAAGTTGAGGAGATACAGATGGTCGAGGGATATGAAGAGAGAAAGTTTCGAATCGGGAAGGAGCTGGGGGAGCCAGTGAGATCGAGGCTGATTAGTATGATAAGGGAATTTGCGGATGTGTTCGCATATTCGACAGAAGAGTTGACTGGCATCAAAGCGGAAGTTATCGAGCACCGCCTGAACATTGACCTTACTGTAAGGCTGGTGAAACAAAAGAGGAGACATCACGGGGCAGAAATGAATAAAGTGATCGAGTTGGAGGTAGAAAAGCTCTTGATAGCGGGCCACATAAAAGAGATCCAGTTCTCGGAGTGGCTATCAAACACGGTGATGGTCTCAAAGTCAGAGGGGAAATGGCGGATGTGCATAGATTTTCGGGATTTGAATAAGGCATGCCCGAAGGACTTATATCCACTACCCAGGATCGACCAGCTGGTCGATTCCACAGCCAGATGTGAGCTACTCAGCTTGATGGATGCATCCCAGGGTTATCATCAAATCCCGCTGGCACGAGAAGATTGGAAGAGGGTCAATTTTGTGACAAGCCGAGGAACCTACTGTTATGTGGTAATGCCATTCGGCCTAAAGAATGCAGGAGCAACATATCAGAGGTTGGTGGATAAAATTTTTAAGGAGCAGCTGGGGAGGAACATGGAGGTGTATGTGGACGATATGTTGGTGAAGAGCAGAGAAGAGATCGATCACGTGAACGACTTGAAAGAAACGTTCATGACCCTCCGGAAGTATGGAATGAAGTTAAATCCCGCTAAATGCTCATTTGGGGTAAAATCTGGGAAGTTTTTGGGCTATATGGTCACGAAGAGAGGAATCGAGGTCAACCCGGAGAAAGTAAGGGCGGTGGTCGAGATGCAACCCCCCACGAAGGTGAAAGAGGTACAGATTTTAACTGGTCGAATAGCAGGCCTGAGCCGTTTTATCTCTAAGGTGGCGGAGAAGAGAGGCCCCCTGTTCAAAACACTCAGAAAAAGCTCGAGGTTCCAATGGACAGAAGAAGCCCAGAAGGCATTCGAGGAGTTGCAGAAGGTGCTGGTCGACCTGCCACTATTGGCAAAACCAGTGCAAGGGGAGGACTTGGTATTATATGTGTCCATTGGTGAGACAGCAGTGAGCTCAGTGTTATTACGGGAGGAAGGGACAACCCAATTCCCTATTTATTACGTGAGTAAGGTGATGCAGGGGGCGGAGAGGAGATATTCGGGGATCGAAAAGGGGGCCTTGGCAGTGGTCGTCACTGTCAGAAATATGAGACCATATTTCTTGGGACATAAGGTGAAAGTCCGGACGAATATGCCACTGGGATAAACGCTAGGTCGACCCTCCATGTCGGGTTGATTAGTTAAGTGGGCAGTCGAGCTGAGTGAGTACACAATTATTTATGAGCCGAGGAGGGCAATCAAGGTTCAGGCACTGGCCGATTTCATACAAGAGGGGACCAAGGAAGAGGAGGAATTTGAGGGAGTGTGGCAGGTGTACGCAGATGGATCGATGTCGAGGGTCGGGGGTGGTCTTGGCATCATACTTATATCACCAAAGGGTGACAGCCTCGAGTTTGCAGTTAAAGTGGCGTATCAGGTATCAAATAATGAAGCGGAGTACGAAGCAGTCGTTAAGGGACTCAGGTTGGCCCTAGCTGGCGGAGCTCAAAAAGTACAGATACATTCAGACTCACAGTTGGTGGTGGGTCAGTTCTAAGAAGGGTTTGAGGTCAAGGAAGAAAGGATGATGAAGTATGTGGAGGAGATGAAGAAACTACAGGAGGAGTTCGACTCATTCGAGCTGATCCGGATACCACGAGGGGAAAATGGTCGGGCGGACCTATTAGCTAAGATGGCACAAAGTTTGGTAGATTGCAAGAGCAGGAGTGTGACCCTGCTACATATGGAGAGGAGTGTGGTCGAGAAGGAGGTGGCCGAGATAGAAGAAGTCGAGGATTGGAGGGCATTGATAATCAAATAATTGAAAGAGGGAGCCGTCAAAGTGATAAGGAGATTTTTCGAGCATGGAGGGATTCTATACGAAAGATCGCACGCTGGCCCGCACTTGCGGTGTGTGACCAGAGAAGAGGGGTGTTATGTGTTGAAGGAAATCCACGAGGGATGCTGCAGCAACTATAGCAAGGCAGGTTCCCTGGTGGCGAAAGTTCTAAGGGCAGGATATTTCTGGCCGACAATGAGGGAAGATGCAAAAGTAATGGTGCGAAGATGTTTGCAATGCCAGAAGCATGGCCCGCTTATCCATCAACCGGCCGAAGCAATGACGGCGATGAGTTCTCCCATTCCGTTCGCCCAATGGGGGATCGACCTGGTCGGGCCCATGCCTCAAGGAACTTGACAGAGAAAGTTTTTGATCGTTGCGGTCGATTATTTTACGAAGTGGGTGGAGGTTGAACCGTTGGCAAAGATCACGGAGGAAAAAGTGATACATTTTCTATATAACAACATATGCTGCAGGTTTGGAGTTCCTAGAGTGTTGGTGTCGGACAACGGGACCCAATTCAATGGCAAGCGAATTCGAACATGGTGTGAGGACATGAAAATAGAGCAACACTTTGCTTCAGCCGCGCATCCGCAAGCCAACGGGCAGGTCGAAGTGACCAACAGGATCATATTGAACGGTCTAAAAAAAAGCTGGAGAAGGCATCGGGAGCATGGGTGGATGAACTTACTTCGGTGCTATGGGCATACAGAACAACGCCTCGATCGACCACTGGAGAAACACCGTTCAGTATGGTTTATGAAATGGAAGCTTTGTTGCCGGTAGAGGTCGAGGTTCAGTCCCAAAGATCGAGCACATATGATCGAGAACAGAATGAACACTTGATGATGGCAGCGCTCGACACAATCGAAGAGCTTCGAGAAAAAGCCTCAATCAGAGTCGAGGCATACAAGCAGAGGATGCGAGCAGCGCATGATAGGAAGGTGAAAGTACGAAGGTTCCAAGTGGGAGACTTGGTGTGGAAAAGAGTCGATGTGCTGAAGCATGTCAGAAAATTAGAGCCGAATTGGAAAGGACCATACCTGGTCGAAAAGGTCCATGTTGGGGGGGCATACTTCTTAAAGGATGCGGAAGGAAGATCTCTAGCCAGGTCATGGAATGTGGCTAACTTGAAGAAATATTATGCTTAAAATTTTTCTTTTTACTTATAGAGCAATTCACTAGCACCAATGTAATGAACTTCTTTGCTCGATAATCAATGAAATGGCGTATCGGAGTTTCTACAATTTACTGTTTATCGAATTATTTTATATATAGCGGGAAGCCTTGGATTAACCCTGATGACAGGCTATAAATCTAAAATCCATCATGATTAAGACCATGAGGCTGGATGGTCATATGTAACGACCACCCCTTTGAGGGTGGGCATGCGCTTGAAGGAAAACTCCATCATGATTAAGGCCATGAGGGTGGATGGTCGTATGTAACGACCACCCCTTTGAGGGTGGGCATGCGCTTGAAGAAAAAACTCATCATGATTAAGGCCATGAGGCTGGATGGTCGTATGTAACAACCTCACCCCCCCTTTTAGGGTGAGCATGCGCTTGAAGGAAAAATCCATCATGATTAAGGCCATGAGGCTGGATGGTCGCATGTAACGACCACCCCTTTGAGGGTGGGCATGCGCTTGAAGGAAAAATCCATCATGATTAAGGCCATGAGGCTGGATGGTCGTATGTAACGACCACCCCTTTGAGGGTGGGCATGCGCTTGAAGGAAAAATCCATCATGATTAAGGCCATGGGGCTGGATAGTCGCATGTAACGACCACCCCTTTGAGGGTGGGCATGCGCTTGTGTAATGACCCGCGATGATATTGTAATTTTTGTGACTAATTTGTATATTTTTCTCTGTAAATTAGAAAGATTAAGGGAGAAGATAGATTGCAGAAAGATAGAGAGAATGAGAGAAATAGGAGAGAGAAGGGAGAAATGAGTTTCTGAATAACTGATTTGATGCCTTTTTTCATTCACTCATACGGTATTTAACAAACTAGTGGGCCCCAATTGTTTTTTCCCTTAGCTGGGTAAAACCCTCTCAACAAACTCACTAAAGACAAAAGATGCCAAAATAAAAGGGAAACTAAAATAATAAAAATAACAATGAAAATGCAAAATTCAGCTTCACTCTAGTGCGCCCACGTGTACGGCTGGATTGCTCCCTCTTTGAATCTGATCAGCGGTCATGAGGGCGGCACGTGGCGAGATCCCCTCTTCTTGCTCTTGTTCGGACATAACCCTATCTGCTGTCATTTCCACCATTTCTTCAAGCTCGATTTTCTCTTCTCTTCACCTTCATCGTCGTATAATCCTTCCATCTCACCCAATTCCTCGATGTCAATTAACAGATCCATAACATTTCCCTTTCCTTTTTTAGATCCTTGACCCCAAGGATCAAAACCCCCAAATTTTGCCTTCAGATGTTTCTCGTCCTCCCAAGAACAGATTCCCATAGATTTATCTCCCCAACTTACCAGAAATTGTTGTACCTCTTCATGGCCACGCAGAACAGTCCTGCTATCGAGCACCTCTGTGGGTTCTTCCTTGAAGTGTCCATCAGAGCCCAGATCCGGAAGTTTATGAACAGATGAGTTTCCCTCACTTAACTTCTTTTTCAATAAAGACACATGGAATACTGGATGAACCTTAGAGCCTTCAGGTAACTCTAGTTTATATGCGACTTGACCAATCCTCTCAATGATTTTGTAGGGGCCAAAGTGTAACACCCCGCTTATCAGAGTAAATTTTTTTTTTTTTTAAAATTATCTTAACTCGGGATGCTACTAAAACTCATCTTTGTTA
>CACSLK010031421.1:20874838-20902230 GCA_902706635.1 Striga hermonthica | reverse complement strand
AAAAAAAAAAAAAAAAAAAAAAAAAAAAAGTATGACAAATTGATCTTCCCACCAAAACCAATTGTTGAAATATTGCATTACCTACGCTATTCGTGAAGACAAAAATTCAAACTTTGCACGTGAAGCTTCTTTTTTAAAACTCTTCTTTAGATAAACCAACCCATCCTTTTGAATTAATTATTTTCCAAAATATTGACTAAACTCTCAAAAATCGGTCAAAAAGTTTTTTTTTTTTCGATTTTGCAAAAGTAGACTATTTCTATCACAAATGAATGTAGCTTGCTTCTTGGTAGATTTGTGTAATAAAATCTTTCACAGTGCAGGAATAATACGATTGCAGTTTGGAGATTCGGTGTACGAGTCGGTTTGACATTGGAGGATGGCTACAGATGCACCAAATTGTTCTTGTGTTACAGGTCCAATGAGGTATTTTATGGCTCGTACCGAACACAACTATAGATTTTTATATTTTTTTTTTTTTTTACAAATGACCATCTCGACTTCAACATCGTCACTCATTTATGTGGGCAGACAACCAATTTGTCGATAGTGGTATGGTGAGCACAACACACAATTCAGCACCACACTTGGCCTCGTCAAGACAACCACCACACACGAAATTGGTGAACGAGGCTTCTACGACGTCCGATTTGGCACGCGGCCGCCCCCAAAACAACTTGGACCACAACAAAACCATGTTGTTAGTCGAAATCCCGACATGTTGTATGTGTGTTTGGTTCATCATTGGAACTTAATGTATTATCGCACTGCTTAAATTCATTATGTCCTGAACTATATTTAATATTATTTGGGCAAATTGTATTTAGTTTTACATTTATGTACGTGTATCTGATATTAAAATGGTCTAATCCCTTTATTTTTATTCAATTTACAAGAAAGTCATGAATGCTTGTGCCAACCACCTTCTTCATTGCTATATGTGTATTTTAATTGGTCGGGTTTCACCATTTTTTGACACCATGGTCTTTATAAATAAGGTAGTTTGTAAATGGCAAAGAGGAACATTTCACCATTGTGTAAAGGTTGTTCTCAATAATGTACGCGTTATATTGAAATAGAAACTGCTAACCTTCTTTTATAAAGAGATCATCATCTTGCCCAAGTAGTTAATTTCTAGCTAAGAAAGATATCCAACCGGCTCTTGTTTCCTTGTATGACATGTCAATGAGATCCTTGACTCCTTAGCGAGATACACTTACCATCTTTACTAGAATTATGTTTCCCTCCTTGCCACGACTCTTAGGTCTTTAGGTCGCCACAACGACCTCGTGACCCAGCAGCCAAATGCCTTTGCTAGGTCTATAACACGACCTCTATTATACGACCCTCAAGTAGTAGCTTTATTTTAATCAAATCGTACAATAAGCTACTGCACCGAGCTCCCTGACGAGGTCAAACCTGAAATCTAGCTGAGGCTCTCCTGTGTTGCTCGTACCCAAGCTTACCGCCTAATCCAGTTCACCAAGCTATGAGGGGTGTTATATCAATGTACCCACAAAATTGTATATGTAATAACCACCTCTAAACAGGATCGACCTCCATTACCTGAATTAATAGAAAAAAAAATATTATCTCAATCTTGTTGAAGCGGAAAATAAATTGAAGTACTAAAATCTAGTTACAGTTTCTTTGGAGTCGTCCCGATAGTGTCTGTTCCAGACCTTCTGGATTTCTTTGGCTCTCCTTTGCTTGTTCTTCCCTTTTTTTCTCTTTCTCACTGCTATTTCGTCTCTTTTTTCTCCTTTGTTTGTTGGGTGGGTCTTTGTTGTCGTGGGATTTAGGTTTATCTCTAGATCTAGGGTTTTTAGTAGCTTAGATTTAGGGCTTTTCCTTGTTGTTTGGTATTGGGGTAGGGTTGTTCCTTGCATGTTGCTTTTATTGTTGTGCTTGAGTTTTTTAGTTTATTACCCTTTGCTTGTGTTAGATTTTTGTTGTGTCTGCCTTAGTGCTTGTTTCTTCCTATTTAGGGTGATTTATTTTCTAGTTAAAGCCTTTTGGGGGTCCTTTGTTGTTGTGCTAAGATGGCGAACGATCTTTCGGACCAGCTTCAGAGATTTTTCCTCTCAGAGAGAAAAAAAGAAACTAGAAGTGCAGTTGTTGGAAAAAGACATAATGTTGGGACAAAGGAGTGCCATTTAAGACTTAAATCCACTGTGGATGGAACTTGGTCTACAAGCCAAGCCTTTTCAGTAAAAAGTTTAGAACAAAATAGATTCCAATTCTTATTCAAGTCAAAGGAAGATTAAAAAAAAAAAAAACATTCTGAGAGGAAAAACATGGTCTTTTGATGGTCATTCTTTTCCACTGAAAAATTGGGTGCCTAATTTAAGCCATTGGAGAAGAAGATTTAAATTGGGGTGCAAATTCATAACTTTCCTTTGCACAGGTAACTGTGGAGGTTGGCATAAAAATTGGAAAGAAGATAGACAAGATTTTGGATGTTCAAATCCCAAGTAATGGAGGTGATAATGGTCAGGTGATCAAAGTACTTGTGAAATATAATCTTGAAGTGCCAATTCTAAAAGAAACTTCCATCAAGGTGGGCGAGAGCAACAAATGAGTTGATTTCAGGTACGAGAACCTCCAAGCGTTTTGTTTATACTATGGTAAAATACTGCAATGATAAACATTGCCCTATTAAATTAGAGGACATTGATAGAAATCTGCCTAACCTGGGACCGTCTGGTGAGTGGCTTAGAGCTTCAAACAATCAATGTTATAAATCAAGAAATTCCTCTAACCAAAACATAGAAAGCCAATATAGGGAAATACACTTTATTAATTCTCTAGATAAAATGATTGGTGCTGAGGGGTCCAAAACTGGTGGGTTTGGTAAAAATATAAGTCTAGAGTCTAATCTAGAAAAGCAAAAGAACCTTGAGTCAGAAAATAAGAACCTTGTTGAAATGCAACCTTGCTTAATTTATAAAAAAGATATAGATAATGTCATCCAAGAAACTGAGACCCTTTCCAAATTTGATGTTGAGTTGAAACCCCCCGCTCCTATAGAGGATGCTAGCCCAATGTTTGGTATAGAAATCCAATCTTCTTCCATTATATGAAGATCTTCTCATAGGAAGAAGAAATCTTGTTGTAGAATTGCTAGAAAGTGAGAAGATAACTCCAACCACGACATGTCAATTGAGGCTAAGGGGTATATATCAGTTCTTTCAATTCAAAATACAGGTAAAAATAAGATACCTCTTAGTAGTACCCTGTAGATAGAATCAAGCCTGGGTCTCACTAAAACTAAACCCAAAAAAAAAAGAAAACTTTAAACAATTCCCTAAGTCCCAAGGTGGTGAAAACCAGCACTAACTAGTCCCACAGTTTCCAATGAGAGTTAGTGTGTAGATTCGTAGAGGTTTGGGAGGACCCTCTACAATTTCCCAACTCAAGGATGCTAAAAAAGCCCATCTCCAAGATTTTACCTTTTTGTCAGAAGAAAAAAATAAGTTATAGCTACTGTTTGTAAAATCTTAAGGTAGAAGATAGGTGGAACTACTCTAATCATGTGGCTCATAAGGGTGGTATGTTGTTGTGTTGTCCCCTCTTTGCTACCATTCTGGACTTGATTTGTCTAGATTTCTGCATCCAAGTGAGTTCAGTTTTAAAAGTAGTGACCTACTCAATGGGTCGTCTTTTCTTATGCAAGTACTGACCCAAGGGTTAGGCAGTCTTAGTGGGACACTCTAGTTAGATATAGTTTAAATTGGGGGATCTGTAGGAGAGACTGGATAGATTTTTCTTCTTTCCTGAGTGGAGCCCGACTTTCCAAAATGCCCTGGTTAAGCATGTTTCTCTTTTTTCCTCGGACCATTGTATGATTATTTTGGAGGTGGATTGTACTTTGATTGCTCCCCATGCTAGGTTCTACTTTTATTCTAGGTGGATTAAGAATGAGGGGTTTTTAGAAGTTGTGGATAAATGGTGGAACCTCAAAGTTGATGGTTCTGAATTGTTTAGCTTACAAGGCAGAATCAAGAATGTTAGAAACGGTCTTTTGAATTGGAGTAGAGGAACTAAGTCTAATTCTTCTAAACAAATTGTTGATCTTAACGTTAGACTTAATGTTCTGAATCAATAGAGATGTTATAGGGATTGGAAGAGTGGAATAGATGTACAGAGCAACTTCATAAAGCTTATAAAGAAGAAGAGGTTTACTGGAAACAAAAGTCTAGAGTTCAATGGCTTAAAGAAGGGATAAAACACCAGAGACCGGCACCCTGGAGATTAACACGCATGATGATGGCCCACTCCGAGTAGTTGGTTTTCGTGAGAGTTGGGTAGATCACGGCACCGCCGCCGCTGCCACCGCTTTCCCTCACGATCTCGCACACCACAACCTCGCCACCCCTCCGAGTCCTACTCCGCCAGCGACTGTGCTGACGCGTGTTGCGGAGTCCTGGAATGCGAGTGCGACTTGGATCCAGATCCCTCGTCTGCCATTTGTGCCCGATTTTTATCGTGGCTCTTCATACTACTTGTGGTTGCCAACTATGGCTTTAACAATCACACACAACAAAAATTAGGACAAAACTGAGAAAGACACAGTGATTTTTGTGTGGTGTTAACTTACCCACATCTTCTCCTCTTTCTTCTATTTATTCTTGGTTACAGATTAACCTTAACTCTCTACCACAACATGCCATTCCACGTTTTGATCTAACTACTAAGCTACAGAAGCTACAATTATAGAAAGAAAAAAAATAACTGAAACCATCTAATTAAACTATTAAACTATTTAATTAAGCTATTAAACTATCTAATTAAGGACACGGGATGAATAAGGCTTACATAAAATAAGATTTAAATATGATTAATAAGAGAATAAGAAAGAATTTACGAAGAGAAAAGAGCTTTTATTGCGTTAACAGTGAAGTCGGCCCCTAATAGGTAGGCCGGATTCTTCCTTACAGTTGATCACGATAGCTTATTACAAGGGAGAGTAAATGCTGAGAGAGAAGGTGTTGATATAGGATTCAACAACCCCTAATAAATGAGGGGATGTCCTATCTATAGTAACACAAATCTGATATTGTTCATCCAATGTTCACCTTGTCACTTCGTACAATAACTAGGAATGACAGGCCGACGCCATTCTGACGAGCACTAAATTAGGTCTGAGGTTGATCCAATGATTACTTGTCAGGCATTAAATGCACGCATGTGGAGCGTTTAATGTTGACCACCCTGCAAACCTAGGGACACTAGGGTGGCAGATTAGGATGGCGCATCCCATCAGCAATCATCTCTTAACAAGTGGTACAATTTTATGATTTTCAAGCCTACGTGCGTGCCAGGGGTTGGTCTCGTCGAATCTTCAGGCCGAACTTTCTCTGAAACTTGTCAATGACTTCTGATCTCTTGGTAATGCTGTTATGGATGTCGACCTCGTCCCTCAGGTTCTTAGGTGTCGGCCTGAGAAGTTGTTCTACGCAACATCACTTATATCTCTACTTTTCTTCGAGTCCAGACTTCCGGCTATTCGTATGTCGAGCTGGGTTTCGGTCATTTCATCCGAATTACTGTTCCTGGCATGTGGGTCCCTTGTGGCTCAACTCGGATATCAACAACTCAAAGATAAGTACACTACGAGTGAGCAAATGATCACAGGTTTAGAAATCAACCTAGAACAGCAAATCGAGGTGACAACAACCGAGGCCAGTAACACATTATTGCCCCTTACAAGCCTCTTTGGTCAAACCCAAACTAGAACAACAACAACTGACCCAAAAAAAATAAAAAATAAAAAAACAAGAGAAAAAGAGTTTACAAAAGAATGAATGTCATTAGCAATTATATTACAACTCCAAGGGAAAGACACTTTGTCATTAAGCATCTTCACCAGCCCCTCATTGCTCAAGGAACAACGGATAGAAACCAACTTTGTCTTCTTTACCTCAAAAAGTACCCATCTAACTGCTATTAGAAGGGCCTCCTCATGTCTCCCTATGAACTTCTTTGAGAGGACCAAGTGAGCTTGACTTCTCCTTCAACCCATAAAGATCCTCCCAGCCCAATTAGCCCTTTCTTATCAAGATGATCACCGACAGTTAAAACCTGCCTCACTATGGACTTTGCTTCCTCTAAGAATGAGTGAATAGTCTGTTGCAACTTCTTAAGCTTTCCTCTCCCACATTAGAAACCTCAACAAATTCCAACCATTCTTTTTTTGCTTTTCTCACAATCACTTCAGGACTGACCCATTCTTTTTAGAAAACCTATTGGTTTTTTACCTTCCAAAGCCACCATTGGAGGTAGGTTGAAAGACAAGTTCTTTTAGCAATGTAAGGATTTCTCTTATCAGTACAAATGGTATGCCACCATTCTCTAAATGTGAATTTGGGGTTTCTATTCCATTCTAAGTAATCCCTGTTAGTTTCCAGCATAGTGAGAATCTTTGGCATTTGAAAAATAGATGATCCAAATCTTCATTCTCCTCACACAAAGTTTACGTCTCAGCTCTCCTTTCCATCCTTTTGTTGCCAACTCTGTTTTGATACTTAGATTACCAAACCAATCTCTCAAGATAAAATTCTTGATTTTATTTTTGATCTTCGAAATCTAAGTTTCTTTCCACATAGCAGCCATTGCCTTGCCCAGGTTACTTGGTTCTCCTGCACCCTTAACCAAAGAATTCAGCTTCATCAAATGCTTATACACAACTTCCACTGAGAACACCCCTTTACTTCTCCAGTGCCAAATCAACTTATCTCTGATCCCACACTGACTCAGATGGATTTTCAGAATAGCTTTTGCAACAAAAGGTGGGAAAGTTTGATAAACCAAGTCTTTATCACACTCATTCTCACTTTCTTTTTTATGAATTCACTTACTTTATCAAATCTATCTCTATCCCCAGAAGAAAACCAAGGAGAAAGGGTGAAACTCAGAATAGAAGGAACCCAAGGAGATTCTTAAACATAAATCCCATCCCCATACCCCACTAGATATCTATCCCCTAACTTAAGGGAATTTTTAGCGTGAAGCCAACTTTTCTAAAGCCAAAGCAGGCTTAACATATAACAACTTCTCCTTCCAAACATATCTCCCTTTCAATACCCTGGACATTAAGAGGTTAGGTTGAGTTATAAGTCTCCACAATTGTTTAAATAACATAGCTTCATAAAACTCTCAGGTTCTTAAAACCCAACCCCCAAGGCTTTGCCCAATGAATTTTATCACCTCCTAACTCAGATTTACCCCACCAAAACCCAGAAACACTTTTACAAATTTTTTTACAAACAACAACCGACAGTATAAAGCAAGACATAACATAATTGGGAAGAGCATCAAGAACAATTTTAATAAACACTTCTTTGTCAGCTCACTAAGAATTTTGTTCTTCCAGTTACTGAGCCTTTGAGAAACTCTCTCACTCACAAATTGAAATACTTGTTTTTTTATTTGCCTATTCCTAATGGGAGCCCAGATACTTAGATGAATCCATAATAGAAATCCCATTTAAGACCTCTCAGATTTCAGAGGTTTTATTAGAGGAGGTATTTTTGGAGAAAAGGATTGAGGATTTATTCATGTTGACTAACTTACCTGAGGCAAGACTATACTCAGACAATAAAGACATAATAAGGTGAGAATGATTCACATTGGCCTTGCAAAACAATAACGAGTAATCAACAAGGAAGAGATAGGAATCATAAGAGCATTATTTCCAATTTTAATACCTTGAAACAAGGACTTTTATAAGCTTGATTGATTAAATTGGACATAGCTTCAGTGATGATTATGAATAAGTAAAGAGACAGTGGGTCTCCTTGCCTAATGCCTCTTATAAGCTCTACAAAACAAAGAACCTTACCATCACATTAAAAGAATAAGAAGAGGTACAAACACTGGCTAAAATCCAAGAAATAAAATGATCAAGAAACCCATTTTTTTTGCAAATTTGAGCAAGAAATCCCATTTACCCTATCATAAGCTTTTGCCAAATCTAATTTAATGGCCATATAGCTGTCTTTGCCCTATATTTTGCTATTCAAATAATGCATGCATTCATTAGCAATTATCACATCTTCTGTCAGGGGCAAAGGAAGATTGAGCAGGATAAATGTACTTACTCAACATACCTTGAAGTCCGTTGGCAATGATTTTGGTTATGATTTTACACATGAAATGCTAATTAATCTAAACTTATCAACTCTAGTAAGGTTTTTCTTTGGAATGAGGGATAGAACTATATGGTTCAATTCTTTTGGCATTCTGGTTTTAGGGAAAAAAGTTTTTGATAGTAAAAATCACTTGAGTTTTAAGAATAGGCCAAACAGATTGAAAGTAACCAACACCCATTCCATCCCGACCAAGGGCTTTAAGAGGATCTATTTCCATTAAGGCCTTTTCAACCTCAGCATCATTCACTTCCCTAACCAGACTCTTATTTATTGCAGTATTGATTGAAGCAGGGGTACTAGACAAGTCACAACCCTCTACAATGGGATTAGAGGTTTTAAATATATTGTCAAAGTATCAACTATTCTCACTCATGATCTCATTATCATTTCTACAGATTCCACTATCAGACCGTAGAATATTATCAAGAGAATTGATTTTCCTTCTATGATTCACTATTGCCCAGAAGATTTGGGCCGATGACACGGGCGATGGGGGTGTTCGACAGGAGCTACAAGTGCTGGGTGCCATCCTCTGCTCTGTCCTACTGGAGATGATGCCAGTGCTCGCTGCCAAGGACAATGCCAAGGCCGTCTGAGACGCGATTAAGGTGATGCGGGTCGGTGTCGACCGAGTTCGTGAGGCGCGCCAGCAGAAACTACGCAAGGACTTCGAGAGCATTGCGTTCAAGAGTGGGAAGGGGGCCGAAGACTTCGCTCTCAGGCTCTCTAGCATCGTCAGTGAGCTGCAGGGACTCGGCAATGGCATAACCAAGCTCAAGGCGATGCAGAAGTACTTGTGCGTGGTGCCAGCAAGGTACGCGCAAATGGCGTGCTACATTGAGACACTCCTCGACCTAGAAGATATGTCTATCGAGGAGTTGAGTGGGCGTCTTGCGGCATATGACGGGCGTGGCGAACCAGAGGTGGAAGTGGGTGGTCGTTTACTTCTGACACATGAAGAATGGCGTGCTTGTTCATCCACCCGTGGAAGCGGTGAGGGGTTGGTCGTCGGCGGCGGTAAGCCACGAGATAAGGGCAAGAAGCCACAAGGCCGTCCAAGAGATGGTGGCGGAAACAAGAGTAACGGAGGTGGCAAGCCACTGCGTCGCAACAGCAAGTGCAATTACTGTGGGATCGAGGGACACTGGGCACGCGAATGTCGCAAGGCTAAGCGCGAGCGAGGTGACCAATGCAAGCGAGAGGAAGCACACATGTCACAAGGACATGAAGAAGAGTCGGCGGCTCTGTTAATGGCTATTGGGAGTGATGTCATTCCAGATGTTAGAGTCGCGCCCAGATCATCCACGGCTTCCACACCGGGTTCCCAGGCTGTGCAGGATGACAGCACAGGGGTACAACACGTCTTCTTAAATGAAGAGCAAGGTGTGCCCACTGCCACTACGGACGGTCATTGGTTCTTAGACACCGGAGCTAGCAATCACATGACTGAGAAAATAGCAGCATTCACCGAAATTGACGAAAAAATCAAAGGCATGGGCAAGTTTGGTGATGGTTCTATGGTTGAAATCCAACGGCGTGGATCAGTTCTGTTCGCGTGGAAGAACAGTGAGCACAAGGTTCTGACCGAGGACTACCATATTCCTCGGCTGAAAACCAGTATCATCTCGCTAGGACAACTAGCTGAGGTGGGTTTCAAGACCGTCATCAAAGAGGATGAGATTTTTCTATACGATCGTCGTCATGTTTTGCTCGCTAATGTCAAACGAATGCGAAATATGTTGTACTCTGTGATCTTGACTCCGACAAAACCGGTGTGCTTACTCGCTCAGGCTGGAGATGTAGCGTGATGCTGGCACGCGCGCTACGGTCATCTACATTTCCACGGCCTGCACAATCTCACTATCAAAGGCATGGTGAAAGGTGTTCCGACAATCAATCGGCACGAGCAGATGTGCTCTCGGTAAGCAACACCGTGCTCTATTTTCTCACACCATAGCGTATCGCGGGAAAGAATGTCTGGAACTCACCCACGGGGACCTCTACGGTCCGATCACCCCGACAACGCTTGCCGTAAACAGGTACTTCCTTCTTATCGTCGACGATGCAAGCAGGTACATGTGGGTAGAGATGCTGAAAAGCAAGGATGAAGCTTTGAGGTTCTTCAAGAAGATCAAAGCAGTAGCTGAGAATGAGTCTGGTCTCATAATAAAGGCATTCAGAAATGATTGTGGCAGTGAATTTATCTCAGCCGAGTTCGCTGAATTTTGCAGCGAGCATGGACTACGACGACACACCACAGCCCCCTACTCGCCATAACAAAATGGCATAGTAGAACGATGGAATCAGACCATCGTTGAAATGGCAAGATGCATGATGAAGAGTATGGGGGTGCCAACAGTGCTTTGGGCAGAGCCAGTCAAGGTAGCGGTGCGTGTTCTGAACAAATCACTTACACGTGCTCTTCAAGGTGTTACACCATATGAAGTCTGGCACAAGAAAAAGCCCAATGTGAGCTATCCGTGCACTTTTGGGTGTGTAGCTCATGTGAAGACCATGGGACCTGGAGTAAAAAAATTGGATGATAGGTCTGTGGCCATGGTGTTTGTCGGGTATGAGGATGGTGCGTTAAGCATATCGTGTTTATAATCCGACCAAGAAGCGCCTCCACATCACTAGAGATATGATCATTGAGGAAGAGCGGCAGTGTGACTGGGCAAAATCAGGAGCAGAACTGGAGCAGTCAAGGGAATTTGTCATCATTTATAATGATGATGAAGAACTGGTGCATGGATCACCATTAGCACCCGCACATGTGTCTCTACCACGCACACCTGACAAAGAAGAAGCAGTAACTCTGGGCGGAAGTCGGGCTCAGAGGTATAGCCTAGATGATGGGCTTGATTCAGAGACTAAAGAAGATGGTTCTGCACTGAGAAATAAGGAAGTACCAACAGTTGGGCCGACCCAAGGACATCAGATGCAAACGCGCTCCAGGGATGGGATAGTGAAGCCCAACCTAAAGTAAAAAGATGACGAGTTCATTTGTAGTGGTCTCTGTCATTTCACTACTGAGGAACTTGCTACTGATGAAGAAGCTTTAAGTGCACCAGCTTGGAAGAAAGCATGCAGGAAGAGTTGAGCGTGATCATCGAAAACCAAACATGGGAGCTAACAACTCTTCCTCCTAGACACCAAGCAATCGGTCTAAAATTGGTCTTTAAGTTGAAGAAGGATCCCGCCGGGAAGGTTGTGAAATACAAGGCCAGGTTAGTGGCTAAGGGCTATGTTCAAGGACAAAGAATTGATTTTGAGGAGGTTTTTGCCCCAGTGGCTCGCATAGAGACTATGAGACTGCTATTGGCCCTTGCTGCTCACAGTAGATGGCAAGTACATCATATAGACGTCAAGAGTGCATTCCTGAATGAAGATCTCGCAGAAGAGATCTATGTTCAGCAGCCGGCGGGTTTCATCGATGCTGGCCATGAGGAAAAGGTGTTGCATCTGAGGAAGGCACTATATGGGCTTCGACAAGCACCACGAGCGTGGAATGCCAAGCTGGACGATTCTCTAGTGTCGCTCGGCTTCGAGAAGAGTCCCTTGGAGCATGCGTTATACAGACGGGGTGATGCAATATCATTCTTACTAGTAGGCGTTTATGTTGATGATTTGGTGATCACTGGCACCAATACTGAAGATATCGAAGCGTTCAAGGCACAAATGCGGAAATTATTCCGAATGAGAGACCTAGGTCTATTGTCATACTATCTCGGTATTGAAGTACAATAGGAAGCAGAGAATATCTCAATTTGTCAAGAAAGCTATGCGAGGAGAATTCTTGACACAACAGGCATGAGCAATTGCAATCCATGTCATACTCCAACATAGATTAGGAGCAAGATTGGGAAGCGCAACGGCGGGGATGCAATCAACACTACACACTATCGTAGCGTGATCAGGAGCCTGTGCTATCTTGTGAATTCCTTTCCGGACATTGCATATGCGATGGGAATTGCAAGTCGCTTCATGGAGGCACCTGGAACACAACACTGGGCTTTGGTGAAGAAAATTCTACGTTATGTGCGAGGCACAATCAGCTACGGGTGTGTGTACCAGGCTGGATCAGGAGAATCAGTGATGGTTGGCTTTAGCGACAGCGATCATGCTGGTGATGTGGATGAGCGCAAGAGCACTACTGGTACTTTGTTCTTCCTATGCTCAAACGCCATCTTGTGGGCTTCACAGAAGCAGAAGATTGTTGCTTTGTCTTCGTGTGAAGCTGAGTATGTTGCGGCATCGGCAGCAGCTTGGCAAGGTCTCTGGCTCACAAGGGTGCTCGCTGAAATAAGTGGCACAAAACCGGCCAAGTTTCAGCTTCGTGTGGACAACAAATCAGCCATCGCATTTGCATGAATTCGATTTACCACGACAGGAGTAAACATATAGAGGTGCGACATCATTTCACCAGAGAATGCATTGAGACAGGCAAGATGGATGTCGAGCATGTCTGAACTGAGACAGGCAAGATGGATGTCGAGCATGTCTGAACTGAACAGTTTGCTGATATTATCACAAAAGGGCTTGGACGTGTGAAGTTTGTGGAAATGAGACTGAAGCTCGGAGTCGAAGATACGAAGCTGATTGAACAGGATTAAGGGAGTGAATTGTAAGCCCTATTAATCTTGTGTCCTTAATTAGATAGTTTAATGGCTTAATTAGATAGTTTATTAGTTTAATTAGATGGTTTCAATTATTTTTTCTTTCTATAATTGTACCTTGTGTAGCTTAGCAGTTAGATCAAAACGTGGGATGGCACGTTGTGGTAGGGAGTTAAAGTTAATCTGTAACCAAGAATAAACAGAAGAAAGAGGAGAAAATGTGGGTAAATTAACACCACACTAAAATCACTGTGTCTTTCTCATTTTTGTCCTAATTTTTTGTTGTGTGTGATTGTTGAAGCCATAGTTGGCACCCACATTTTAATCGTTGACCGATTTCGATCCTCATCATGAATTTATGCTATTTGGTCTTTTGCTTTGAATAATAATAATAATAACAATAATAATAATAATAATAATACCACAATATCATCTTTGTTAAAAGGATCCAAAACCTTTCGGCCTCATACAAAAATCGACTGATATTATACACTAACACGAGAACCAAATTATGATCCCGGGGACCCCGTACTGTTTTTTTTTTTTTTTTTTTTTTTTAAAAAAAAAAGAACAAAGAAAAAGGAAAAAATCAGCTGGACAGCCTAAGATGCGCCCTTGGATAGTAGCAGCACGCCATGCCAAAAAAGCTGTGGCTCACCTGGTCATCCAGCAGCAGCACACTCCTGAGCTCATTCTGCTTGTGCGCGGAGCTCGACCTGCAGAAGGAGAGCTGCTTCCTCGTGGCCGGGCATCTCTCGACCACGTCCACGTCCCACAGCATCTTGTTGCGCGTCGTGCCTCTGTGGGGTAAGTCGTGGGTGATAGCGTTCCTCCAAGGAGGGAGCCCCCCGTTTGGCCGCAGGAAGTTTCCCCACACGGACCGCAGCCTCACCTGCATCCCATCACGGTACGCCTCCCACGACTGCTGCCCCCGCGCCTGGACAACGCTCTTCGCGGTCACCCCCGGGAGGAAGGGCTTGCCCGACGCCGTCAGGTATGTGCCGTAGCAGCTCCGAAGGCAGATGCAGTCCCTGTCGCCCGCCAACTCCACCGCCCAGATAGCGTTCTCGGCTGATGGGTCCCTCCCGAGGCTCACGGTCCTGCGGTCCTCCTCAGCCACCAGGTATTTGTCACCGTGGCTAACCAGGCGGATCGTCTTTGCTCCTATGAAAAGATCCATTACTTTTTTCTTTTTTGTTGTGGCTAAGAGGAAACGATTGATCTGTGGATGGTGATGCGCGACAAATGCAATGAACCTGCTTGAGAATCTTTCATAAGAACATGAAAAATAACGAGACGCATATGTGAATTGCTGTTGATTAAAATTCAATAAACCCATTACTTGTAATGATTTGATATGCCTTGGAGGAACGTTGCCCGTTTGGGAAATCTTGAATTCCCTCCTCGATTTCTTTGTTAATGTTGAGCCCTGTAAGCCTAAAAAAGTTGGATGGAACGGGGAAATGAGGTTACGGGGCTAGATTACAAGAAGCATTCACGCAAGCAAACTCGAGGTTCTGAATGGTGAAGGCTGCTAAGATCTGTTGGAGAACAATTGTTTCATCTTGAGATATTTATCCAACTGTTTACTTATTACGTGTATATTTCGTGTTAGTTTTTCATTATGCTGTTAATTGTATGTATTTTTTATTTGTGTTGATTTTAGCACACACATTTCGATTTTGTCTATGGTAATAGTTACTTAACATAGCAACAGACAATGCTAAAACTGAGGGGCATCCTACATTCTCGCCAACACCTTGTAGACACGGTTAACTGTTAAAATTTTCGTGCATGGCATATGTAATTAATTCTGTATCATCCTACATGCATATAATTGTTGATTCTGCAAAAAATCATGGCTGACTTAGAGATTATAGTTGAAACTTTGAATTCAAACAAATGCTACTTGGGTGCTATGTGTGCTTATTTGTGTGTGTGTGTGTTAATATCAACTTTTTAAATTCTAGTGCTGGAAAAAGAATTTTATAGTTCATGTTTTTAAATTCATTTGGAAAAAATGATTATTGAATGCTACGGTCGCGTTACGGAACCATTCCGTCGGGGTTGGTAACCGTTTGATCATCATGTAACCGTCGGGGATAGTTGATCTAACGGTTACAAACCCTGACGAAATGATCCGTGACGGGTCTGTATCATCTCCCTATTTGTTGACCAAAAATTAGCATATATCAAGTGTGGTACAATAGAATTCACTATACTTTTAAAAACATTAATTTATAGTATTTACTATTAGCTTTTCAAGGGAAAAAAAAAACATAGTCCTCAACTCAGATAAGACATAAGAGTACAAATTGATAACTCATGTAACTCTCAGTACAATGCATGAATGAGTACTTGATAAAAATTAAGAAAAATGGTAAAGGAGTACCTAACAGAAGCAATTCAAGAGCCAGACAATGATGAACCTTACTCAGTTTGGAAAAATATCATCATAAACCTTATCACTCATCATCATTGGACCTCTGAGAAAAGGGAAAAAACAACAAGTCATAAACTCACCATATTTTATTTCTAAGAAAATTCAATGGACCTCACAGTACAGAATCAATACAAAACTGTGTATTCTTACTTGTGTCACCCACTCTTGAACATGTGACCGATCTTGACCCGAAATTCTTCGTTCCCATTATTATCTCGTTGTTCTTGCTCGATTTTCTTTGCAGACACTGCCAATGATTCTGAACAAGAATCCACCTCAATCGACGCCAGAGTCATAATCTCGCCTATCTCACCTGGAATCTCCCGCAGATTGTTGCAATTTCGAATCACCAACTGCTCAAGACTAGGAAAATGCTGGCTCGTCTCCACAATCCATTCACAAAAGTCCAATATCTCAAGTTTCAAGAAACGAAGCTGCTCGAATTCTCCGTCCCTCGTCTCCCATGTTTTTCCCACAAAAGCATAATACATCAACTTGAGAACCTCGAGATTCACCAATCCCCCGATCACAGACACCTTTTCCCAAGGCAAGCGCAGGCCGTCCAGCGTCACCTTCTTTATATTCGAGGGGAAATTAATCTCCGCATTCTTATAACCGCGCAAGGTCGTCATTTTGAGAGACTCAAGCCGAGTGAGAAATTCAAGGTTGGGATAACGAAGTTTTCCCTGCTCGTCCGGAAAGGGCTGACATCTGCATTTGAGTTTACAGAGATCGGGCGAACATCTCATCATATTCTCTTCCTTTAGATTGCTTATGTATACATTTGAGAGGTACTTGAGGTTGTTTGTCACGGAACTGTCACAATTCTCGTCGAAAATAGCTAGTGGGGCTAGTTGGAGGTGCCTCAGCTTCATCATTTTCAGGATGCTCGGGTGTATATCCACTATCCTCGATGTCTTTACAATGAGATATTCAAGGTTCACGAGCTGGCTTATCAAGGGTGGTGTCTCGTTAGCGGACAAGTATCGCAAGTGAAGCAGGAATCTAACTGCTCCTGGATCACACTCACTGTCTTGCAAATCCAAGGCCCTGAGTAATTTTATGCTGAGGACGTTGCGCTTTGTCTTCAAATGTCGGCCGAAGAAAGAGCGTACGTGCGGCATGAAAAAGGGTCTGAAAATTTCAATCCGGGCTTTGGAAACATTAAAGCATAAGCAGTGATGTCGCTCGTATATCGAGCAGTTTCTGAAACAAAAAAAAAAAAAAAAAGTAATAAAAGAAAAAAAATTGAAGTGAGTGTGTCAGCTTCTCCCAATGCATCAACGCAACTGTAATTAAAGGGAGCCAAAACGTTGAATTCGTAAGCTTTTCAATTTTATAACAAAGTGAATAAAGATTTAGTGAGTAAACTTACTCATCCATTAACTTCAGGAGATTCTCTTCTCCAGCTTTTCTTAAGCACAAGTCATGCAACAGATCATGAATGACACATGCTTTACATCCACCATCATATCTTCTCTTTGCAACCATTACTAGGCTTTTATCAATTAGCTCAATCAAATATTCTTCGGCTACAATCTCTGCACTCTTATTCTCTTCTTCCTTCACATATCCTTCAGCAATCCATAGCATTATCAGCTTCTGAGCTGGAATTTCTGCGTCCTCAGGAAATGCCGCAAAGTAAAGAAAGCATGGTTTCAAATGTCCAGGTAGATGCCTATAACTGAGTTCCAATATTCACATCCACATTTTCCCATGTACTCTTTTCCCTGTCCAAAGTTGATAGAATACCCGCTATAACAACCACTGCAAGTGGTAGTCCACCGCAATTTGCTGCAATTGTCTTCCCAACTCCTCGCAAACTAGTAGGGCAAGGCTCATCCTTAAACACCTTCTTCTTCAGCAGCTTCCAACATTGGTCCTTCGACAAGGACGGAAGCTCATAGATTATGCAACTAGGTGGAGCCGCGTCTTTGTTCCTAGTGGTGAACAATATCCGGCTTCCATTACGATCATCTGGAAAATATCTCAAAAAATTATCCCACACGTTTAAACTCCAAATGTCGTCCAGTACTATTAGGTACCTTCTTCCTATTAGACTTCTGTAGAGGTGGTCGGCCAATTCTTCTTCTTCCATATTCAAAATTGCATCTTTGTGGAGCTCGCTAATCGAACTAGTCAAAATATTAATCAGAAGATTTCTCCTCTCATACGTTTGAGAAACAACCGACCATGAGCGTTTGTCAAACCTATCATAGTTAACCGAGCGATGATTGTATATCTTCCTTGCTAAAGTAGTCTTACCGAGCCCAGGCATTCCGTAGATTGATATAACTTGGAGCTGCTCGCCTTCCCCTATTAGCTTGCCCAAAACATTTGTCACATTATCATCAAAGCCAATTACAAGGTCACCAACTTCATTATTTCTCTTGGCTCGTGATGATAGAGGCGTATTCTCAGTCTTCGCAACTTTTAAGATTCCCTTTTGATAGCTCTCAACGATATCCTTGTCATAATCCCTTTCGATTTCTTGGAGCCTGCTCCCAATAAGCTTCATCTTGTCAACAACATGAGGGAGCCTGAGGGAGAAGTACCAAAGAGGAATGTTCTTAACCAAAAACGAATTGATTAGATATTCAGTTTCGTAAGCCACGTCTATAAGCCGCACCGCGGGTTCTCTTGGCTCCTCTGTTTCTGAATGCAAATATGTCCTTATATTCTCGTGGGCAGATAACGCAAACATAAGCTCGTGAAAAATTACTTTAATTTGATCCTTGAGATCAGTAATCTCACCGCAATCACGGTTCAATAAATCCTCGAGAATGTAAAATAGAGAATCAACAATTGAAAGTGAATCCACAGCAGGACGGGTCTTTCGATAAATATCACCAGCATCCACAACAATAGACGGAAGCATATTCGATATATTAGTTTTCAAAAGGTCCACACGTTGAAACAGAGAATCCATGGCCTTTACGATTCTCGTAGTCACGGATTTAAACTGCTGATCAGTGGTGAAAACGAAGCAATAAACCAAACTTCCGGCTAGGTTTCCGACGACCACAAACTCCGCTAAGAGATTGTGAACATGCTCGAGCTCGGCATGCAAAAATGGCGTATCGCCTAAAATACTAACCAGGAATCCCAGCTCTCTCTTAAGATTGTCAACTTGATCATCGAACGGGCGTATTCTGGGATGCTGCCATAATTTAAGCACGAAAATCATAAAATCCGCCACGAGTTCGCTACTTCGTAGGGTTCCGTCGCCTTCGGGAGGCTGCCGGAGCTCCGGCACCATCAGCAGTTCACGGAGGTTTTCCTGGATATACGAAAAACTTCCGAATCGCTAGCTCTGAGCGGGCTAAGTGGAGCCGAGTGGAAGGAGGAGTTGATGCGCTCCATTTTTAGGGCGTAATCGAGAACAGCTGTGAGGTGAGATTTCGTCCAGGGAATCTCGAAGTCGGCGTCTGCCCGGCGAGATTCCCAATTGAGCAATGCCCGACGAAGTTCCGGCAGGTTTACAGTTCCAGTGCAGGAAGAAGCTGCGTTTCCCATTGTTGTGTAAGAGGGATTGAGTGATCAAGGAATGAGGAAAGGTTCGAGATATTTTGGTGTGCATAGTACAATTATCGTGAACAAGCCAAATATGGTTGCTTTTGAAAAAGGTGAGAAAAAACCAAATAGTGACATGACATGAAAAAGAAACATGGATAATGGCTACAGGCCAATTAGGGGGCCACACTTTGGGAATTTTTTACTTAAAAAAAAAAAAAAAAAAAAAAAAAAAAAAAAAAAAAAAAACCAATAAATAAGTGGGAAAAAAATTGGACGAAAATAAAAAACACGTATTCAAAAAATACATTTTCTAAAAAAATTAGTTAAAAACTGTATTTTTTGAATACGGTTTACTTAAATTTTCAAACTAAAACGTATTCGTTGAATACGTTTTATTTAATTATCTTAATTAAAAATTAATTAACAGGAAAACGTATTCGTTGAATATGTTTTTAAAATAATTTTTTTTTTGAATTTTTTTAATTACAGAAACGTATTTACAAAATACGTTTTATATTTATTTTTTATTTTTTTGAATTTTTTAAAACAGAAGAACGTATTTCATAAATACGTTTAATAATTCGATTTTTTTTAAATTATTTTTAATCATGAAAACGTATTTCATAAATACGTTTTAAATTTTTTCAGATTTTGAATTTAATTTAATAGTAAAACGTATTTGTTAAATACGTTCTTAAAAGAAAAAAATTGAAAAAAATTGGTAAAATAAAATTTACCCAAAAATCAAATATACCTGTTCGAGCAACTAATATCAACATATCCGCCCAATAATAATCCAACATACACTATAACGAAACAAATGAAAAAAATATAATAATTTGTTAAACAAACAATATATACAAAACGATATAATTCAGTTTGTACATACAATCCAACATTTGAAAATGAAACACAAAATCCACGAATGCATCACACCTAACTCATTAGGGGCGTATGGATTCGGAGGCTTGCGCCGAGCATATACAATTTGAGGTTGAGGTGTAAGAAGCGTTTCAACTTGAAAAGCTTGGTCATCTTCTTCATCATATGAGTAATTCAATTGGAAAAAAGAAATCATAAATTGAACTGGAAACAAAAAAAATTGTTAATTTAAAAATCTCACCTTGTTGAGGCTCGGGCAGCTGAGGTATATAGTAGTCCTGGGCGGACTGCTGCTGAGGTGGGAAGGGCTGGGACAGCTGAGGTATGTAGTAGTCCTGGGCGGACGGCTGCTGAGGTGAGAAGGGCTGGGGCGGCTGAGGTGAGAAGGGCTGGGGCGGCTGAGATGGGAAGGGCTGGGTAGACGACTGTGTTGGAACCCATGAGGATCTCGATATGCACAAATCACGGACAAACATTCAACATAAACCTATGCGCAGCGGATCTAAAGGTTTGATGAAGAAAACTTACTGCTTAAAATTTATGTAGATCTGGTTGGCCCGGACAGATGACCGCAAATCAAATCTTCTCGGAATCGAACAAACTTGACCAATCCAGAAAGCTGACGTCACGGCGAAGTCAACGGCGTTTACCGGTCGGAAATCGGGGTTCTCACGCGCTCTCATGCGCGATCACAAGCTCCAGCAGCAGCTCCCTTCCGGCGGCGCGTGCGGCGGCGGCTGGCGGCGATCTCGACGGCGATCTCTCCGGCTCGTCGTCCTGGTCGTCGTGGTATGGTCACTTGCTGGTTTTGGTCTCTGGTTTGGATGTATGATAGATCTGATTGGAATCCCGTATACCTTAAGATCTTCTACTGTATTCTCAAACAGCTATCTAGATCTTGTATCAGTGGAGCACAAGAAATAGAACTACTCCTTGGAAGAGAGAGAAAGAGCGGGGCGGACGATTCCCAAAAGATGTGGGATTGTGTTCTCTCTTCCATGAGCCTAATGCTGTATATATAGAGCTACAGTAGGGACCCTAAGGAGAATAGGATAAGGGCTTCTAATATATTAATACTGTGGAGCAACCCCACAATTAATATATTAATAATATCAAAGTCCACCACAAAAATATTATTGCACTCCCCTCACCTATCCCAAATTAGATTTGAGACTCCTTATTATAATTATCCGATTTACCTCCCCATGTTTAAGATATAATGTCCATTAATTAATTCGATCACTAATAATCAAGAATTAATTAATATATTATATTATGCCGGAATAATTCCACCTGCAGGGTTTAGCATAATATTCCTTAATGAACTCACTTCGGGGACATCATCATACTAACGCACATGGTGACTGTAAATATCCTAATATCACATCGAACACATAATGTCATTACCCAATTCATTAAGTATGTCGACCCAGCTTGGATCTCACCCAAAGAATCAAAGCAACAACAATTATGTGCACATGCCTATTTAATATCTTACGGGTTAAGAGCACGCAATAATTAACTGAGGCCTAGTTCGTTTACGACGATCAGTATAAAACGAACATGCCTCTCTGGGATCCTGTTCAATACATAAATGTACTAGCGCAACTAATCGGTCAAGACAAACCGTACGGTTGACACTACAACCGTTCCGATGGGTTGTTCAATTCCATCTAGGTTGTGAACCTATGATTCTTGTTTCGCAAGTAACTGATATAGTGATCTTCGGTACGCCCGATGACGACCCACTTATCTACATGCAAAACAACAGAACGTGAAACCTATTTAACCAAACATGATTCTCATTCATCAAGAAATAACAAGTGTAATATCCACTAAAGCAAAGCTTAAGTATATAACACCAACAGACTGAGCGTGGGGACGGACCCGAGATCTTCTACACCCACCAATGTTGGGGGCGGGTTGATGCCTGGCGGTGTGTGACTGTGTCTTCATGGGGAGAATGTATTTGTCCTGGGAGAAAACTTGACTGGACGGCCCTCCATGTGGAACACCCTGACCCCCAGCTGTCAGAGAAGAGTATGCATAGTTGTATGACTGTTGGAAGCCGAGTTGCGCTTCTGGAGGGATTTGAGGCAGATATGGCTGCATATCGGATAATCCGCCATAAATCTCGTTAATGCAAGTATGAGCGTCCTGGTCCGGTTTGGAACGGATCAATCTTTGTCCTCTCCGGTAGAACGCCGGAAACCTCCAAGTAACTCACACACCGTTGTGTCTGGTGAAGAGCCTCCGATGCTTAAGTCAGTATGTGTATGGGTATACTGAAGTGAAGAATGAATAGAATGCCTTAAGGGAGAAAGGCTCACCCCCTTTATATAGGGGTGAGATACCTGCCCTAATAGTTACCCGGATAAGGATGAGTTGGCTGCCCAAGCTGCCCGTCCGTACTCTGACATATCGCGCACATGTCAGAGGTGGCGCAGGGCGTTGGGAGCTGTCAGAGGTGGTTATCGATATCCACCAATGCATTCTCGGCACGTGTCCCCCTGCACATGGGGTAAACATTCTCCTGAGATTCGGTTAGAGGTTCCCACACGCGCCTGTGACTAGGCCGACTGTCGGACCCTCGAGGCGATCGACCTGATGAGGTCGAATATGTTGCTCGATCATTTATCTGGTCGAGCGGTGGATTGGTCGACTACCTATCTAATCGATTATCTGAATGTTCGATCTTCCCGCCTTTTGGCTTGGCTTCCTCTTGGTTTGACCTTCTCGACCGGCTAAGCAGACCGGTTTAGCCTTGTGTATATAATATCCCATATCATCTAGTCCCCCCCACTCTGGTCGAGTCTGAATGACTCGATCTAAGAGTGAATTGGTATTTATCGACCTCCTAGATGGCTCGTCATCAGATATCGACCAGCCGATAGGTTTCCCGCTCACGTTTTCAAATAATTCCCCATTAATTGCTAGAAATAAAGTCGTTTGTTTCAAGTCTTTTCTGTCGCGCCCGCTTTTCTACCACGCGTCATGTCTGTTGCATGTGTCAGGCGTTGTAATTATTACGCCTCCTCGTCTAACGCGTCCGTTTTGAATTCCGCGAGAATTAATACTCCCCACCATAGGATCTAGCTTTGATCCAACGGCCCTTATCTTTCAACCCTTCAATCTTCCAAGGTATAAATTCCATACTTAGCGTCTTTTTAGACTTTTTCCACTTCTGTAACTCTTGTCTTTCTTTGTATCTAAAAATCCTTTCTGCAAAACCCTAACTTTCCCAGCGATTCCTCCTGCAATCTTCAAGCTTTTCTAATCCTTTCATCTGCCGTCATGAGTAAGTTACTCTTTACTTGAATTTACATTTCTTGCGCTTCGAATTCGTGTGTTTTTTAATTTTTCAAATTGGGCATCTTGGATCTTGCTGACTGGGCATCTTGAATTTGTGTATTGAGCGTTCTTGTTTGATTGTCAATTGCTGTGGATTTTGCTTCCTTCTTAAAGATCCCCCGGAATCTTTGCTCTTCCGCTTTAATTTCTCTGAAATCACCCCCTTCGTAGAACCCTAGTTTTTTTTTCTCTTTTTGATTCCGTTTTTGTTGTTTGAATTTTTTCTTTTTCAGATAATGTACCTCCATCTCCTTCTTCGACCACTTCCTCTGATTCAGTCCAGATACTACCTTCTGCACTTGAGGCTGTTCCTCTCTCGATTCTTCGCCCTGGCGATACTGTTCCTATCCGTGTTTTCACAGATCGCGTTGCTTCTTCCAACTCCGGGGATACTATGGATAACATTCCTCTCCGCCGCCGTCGACCTGCTCTTGGCGCGTTAGACGAGCCAGAGGAGGATGAGGTTATTTCTCCTCAGCCCACTGCTCCTCCATCTTCATCCATCCCGGCTTCTTCCTCCCCACCTAAACGATCCTCGACCAAAAAACTCTCCCAGCGTTCCTCTTCTACCTCCCTCTCTCACCCCTGGTTTAATCTTAAGAAAATCGGCCAACCTCTTGGTTGGGCATTCCTTATGTCTTCTTCCTCTGACAAATATGATCATCCTCCGCGTGATTGTTATACTTTTTTCGAGATCCAGTTCAAACTCGGTCTCCGCTTCCCCCTAAGTCCCAAGTTGCTTCGCATTTGCGATTGGTTCTCACTTCCCCTACATCAACTTCCTTCTAACGCTATCCGTTTTATGAACACCTTCATTATCCTTTGTCATGTCCGTTTAGGTCGATTCGACCTGGATTTCTTCCATTATTGCTATACCCCCTCTAAACAAGGTGGAGGCCTCTATTTGAAAAGTCGCAACGACGCCCATTTTATTAACGATATTCCTTATAATCTTCCCAAGTCGAGTGACAAATTCATTTTCGTTCGACCTGACGCCCCTTTTTCTTGGCCCTCGATCCCCTGGGTCAAGGATGTTTCACAAAAGGCGGCTTCGGCCCCTCCTCCGAATCCTCTTTTCGACCAATGGGTCCATACTTGGAACTCCAAGACCGTTGCATCGGAAATACTACTCAAGGACGAGAGTCTTCTCCACTACTGTGGTCTTCTCACCCATAAAACTTGTCCTCCTCCTACCGATAAGGTCCTCGATCTCATTTGGATTGAGAATGATCCAGGTAATAGCTGAGCAGATTAGTCAAGTGTTTATGTGTTTCTCTGTTTTGCTTCTGAGTGATTTTTGTTGATTATCGGATATGATCCGTGTTGTGATCTTCTTGCAGAGGTGCCCAGTTTCAACATACCCCCGAGGAAGACTCCTATAAAAAAGAATTCAGGGGTAGCCTCTGGCTCGACGAGCGAAAAGGCTGAAGAATGGACCAATTCTGGTGGGTCTCGACCGGAGCCGCAGCAACGATCGCCCCCGCGAGAGACTCTGCCGCCTCCTCCACCGCCGTCGAAGGAACCACAGCAGCAACCCCTGCCACAGCAACCTCCACCTCGACAGCAGCAACAACCACCTCCACCCCGGCAACAGCAGCACAAACAAACACGCCAAACCCCTCCACCTCCTCCTAGGAGGGTACCACAACCGTCTTCTACCTCGGCCGCTGCCGCCCAGTCCTCGAGCGCGTCCAAGTCTGACGATCGGCAAAACAGAACCGTCGACTGTCAAGCTGTCGACCGCCAACAGAAAGCTGACGGTCGCCACCAAAAGACCGACGATCGCCGCAAAACCGACGACCGCCATCGAGCCGACAACCGCCAAAAAGTCGACCCTCAAGCTCCCAATCCGAAGGATGCCACTCTTTCCAAAGCCACAGACAAGTCTTCTACCCTACCAGAGGGATCGACCAAGGCTATGGTCGAGTCCCACAATCAAGATGGTGGGGGACGGGAAGTTGCCCTGGGCAAGCGTTTTCGTACCGACCAAGGTGAGGTGGTTTGGAAACGAGGGCGCACTAGCCATCAGTGGCCTGATCCGCTGGCCCCGAAATCGACATCTCTTTTGTCAGCTTCCGTAAACGGGGTGGCTGACCGTCTCGAGGGTGCCCTCCTCGAGGACGACCCGAAAAAAGGCTAGCGTCACTCTGCCCGAGGTTGGCGATAAGCTCGTGCAGTGGCTCGCTCAGGTATTATTCATCTCTAACTTTACATTGGTTCTTCTCATTTTCCTTTGTCAATACATATGTTGAATTACCTTATCGTTTTTGTTGATAGGGTTTGGTCGACTTTTTGCCTTTGGCCAAGGAGGCCCGAGACAGCTCGGGTAAGTCGATAAAGGGCCTCGAGGGCACCATCGGCTACCTACAAGATAAGAACTCGAACCTTGTGCAGCACAACGCCAAACTCCGCGAGACCCAGACAGAACTGAAGGTCGAGCTCGAAATCAAGGTTAAATCCCTTGATGAAGAGCTTGCCAAGAAGAATAAGGCTCTCGCGGAGAGAGAAGCCGCCCTCGCGGCAAAGTAGAAGGAGACTGTGCTTAAAGAAACTGCACTGAAGGAGAAGGAGACTGCGCTCGAGCAAGAGCGGATTGCTCGAACACAAGCAGAGGCTGCTCGAGCGCACTCGGAGGCTGCTCGAGTACAGTCAGAGGCTATTCAAGCGCAGGCGGAGGCAGCTCAGATGCAAGCAGACGCTGCTCGAGCTGAGCTGGAGGCTACCTTAGCCAAAGAAAGGGCTGCCCATGCCAGTCAATGCAAACGCTACGTTGATGCTGCGGCTCTTCGAGCTCGGCAAATGATGTGCGGCACGACGAATGGGCAACTTTTCCTCCGTGAATTCCATGAACAAGTGGTGGCCGATTATATACGGTCACCCCAATTTTTGAAGGAGGTGCAAGACTTTGGGGTGGACTGCTTTCAGTTCGCCCTTCAGAAGGCAGGCGAGCAGATTGCCGAGGACGATTTCGAGCAGCTCGACCCTAGGGCTATCTAGGAGGCCTTACCCAAGGTTCCTTCTAGCTTACAGGTCGATCCTAGCCTACCCACCGAACACGAGTGGTGGTCGGGGCTACTTGAAAGGACTCTGGCTCGATCGGATATCTTGAAGAAAACTTATGCTCTGCCCGATGGTCTAACTCCTCCAGCCTCGATGTCGGCTGTGCTGACTGAGTCTATTCGCCAACGTCCACTGAATGAATCTTGCGACTCGACCTCTGGTACCAGCCATCCGTCCAATCCCAACGCTAATCAGAGCAATGCGGATTCGACCGCAACTCCTCCTCCTTAGATTTGATTTATACTTTATGCTTTGTCCTTCTTGAATTCGGATTATGTACTTCAATGAATTTTGTAATATTTTTGAAATGGCAATATTTGTTTTTGACTTGTCCTTATCTTCAGTAATGCCTTTTGGTAATTTGATTTGATGTCTTTGTCGTAACACTTCGATGGAGAAATCAAAGCGGGCTTCAGGGTATGATTGATGCAAACTTTAACATATGATCAACACGCTTTCCTTAATCGGCCCATTCTTCGTTATTTAAACAATGTTTGTATGTTTGCCTCACGATCACTTGAATAGTTCAGTCTTAACCTACACACGTACACACATGCCCACCCTGGAGGTGGTCGAAGCATGCGACCATCCAGCCTCGTGTCCTTAAACATGATGGGTTTTCGATTTTTGAACACATGTCCACCCTTGGGGGTGGTCGAAGCATGCGAACATCCAGCCTCGTGGCCTTAAACATGTTGAGTTTTCAATTTTTGAACACATGTCCACCCTTGAGAATGGTCGAAGCATGCGACCATCCAGCCTCGTGGCCTTAAACATGATGGATTTTCGATTTTTGAACACATGCCCACCCCTGGAGGTGGTCGAAGCATGCGACCATCCAGCCTCGTGGCCTTAAACATGATGGGTTTTCAATTTTTGAACACATGTCCACCCTTGGGGGTGGTCGAAGCATGCGACCATCCAGCCTCGTGGCCTTCAACATGATGAATTTTCGATTTTGGAACACATGCCCACCCCTGGAGGTGGTCGAAACATGCAACCATCCAGCCTCGTGGCCTTAAACATGATGGATTTTCTGCGTCATTGGAGTTCTCTATTACGCTCAAGTTTTTGTGCTTGTCCTCTGGTCTTGAAGTGGCGCTCATCCCGGTGCCCTTGCCTCCATGTTTTCTCACCTGGCTAGAAGGTCTTTATTGCGAGGAATTTATCTTCACACTTGCCCACCCGCGAGGAATGTTCCAAACAGGAGGTCTTCGACCAACCTGCCCACCCCAAGGTTGTTCTAAACAAGTGACCACCCAGCCCGAGGGCCTTAATCATGGCGGGTTTTGGTCTTCACACTTGCCCACCCGCGAGGAATGTTCCAAACAGGAGGTCTTCGACCAACCTGCCCACCCCAAGGGATGTTCT
>CACSLK010031421.1:20809371-20871162 GCA_902706635.1 Striga hermonthica | reverse complement strand
GTTTTGCCGGGAGATGTTCAGTTCAGATGTGACTTATGTCACGACGTGACTTCAGTTGTTCTAAACAAGTGACCACCCAGCCCGAGGGCCTTAGTCATGGTGGGTTTTGGTCTTCACACTTGCCCACCCGCGAGGAATGTTCCAAACAGGAGGTCTTAGACCAACGTGCCCACCCCAAGGGATGTTCTAAACAAGTGACCACCCAGCCCGAGGGCCTTAGTCATGGTGGGTTTTGGTCTTCACACTTGCCCACCTGCGAGGAATGTTCTAAACAGGAGGTCTTCGACCAACCTGCCCACCCCAACGGATGTTCTAAACAAGTGACTTCCAAGTCAAACCACACCACATACATCTTGTCATCCAAATTATACCAACATTCCAGGCATAAGAAAATGTGCAATAAAGGGAGTAAAATCAGAAGAATCACTGAACTTCATTGACTTTTGAGCAAACTTTGCAATTTACATCTTTGTTCGAATTTCCCAGCTTTCTTAAAAAAACAAAAAAATTTCACACATAATATTTTTTCAAATTAGCTATGTTCCATGACCTGGCAAGTGATCGGCCTTCAGCATCCTTCAACGAGTACGCTCCTCCCGCGTGCACTCGCTCGACCAGGTATGGCCCTTCCCAGTTCGGCTCCAACTTTCCCACATGCTTGAGAACATCGACGCGTTTCTAAACCAGGTCGCCTACTTGGAGTCTACGAATTTTCACCTTTTTGTCATGAGCGGCTCGCATCCTCTGCTTGTACGGCTCCACCCGGATTGCTGCTCTTCCACGCAGCTCCTCAATAGTATCCAGGGCTGCCATCATTAGATCCTCGTTCTGCTCAGTATTATATGTGCTCGACCTCTGGGATGATAGCTCGACCTCGATCGGCAGCAACGCTTCCATTCCATAAGCTAAACTGAAAGGGGTTTCTCCTGTTGTCGACCTCGGGGTTGTGCAATACGCCTAAAGTACCGTGCTCAACTCATCAACACATGCTCCCGAGGCCTTTTCCAGCTTTGTTTTCAGCCCATTCAATATAATTCGGTTGGTTACTTCGACCTGGCCATTGGCTTGCGGATGAGCAACGGAGGCAAAGTGTTGCTCGATTTTCATGTTTCACACCATGCTCGAATCCAATTGCCATTGAACTGAGTACCATTATCGGAAATTAACACTTTGGGCACGCAAAACCGGTAGCAAATGTTGTTGTATAGAAATTTAATTACTTTCTCCTCGGTGATCTTCGCCAAGGGCTCGGCCTCCACCCACTTTGTGAAATAATCAACCGCCACTATCAAGAACTTCCTCTGCCCGGTTCCCTGAGGCATCGGCCCCACCAGGTCGATACCCCATTGGGCGAATGGTATAGGGGCACTCATCGTCGTCATCGCTTCTGCCGCCTGGTGAATAAAGGGGCCATGCTTTTGGCATTGTAAGCATTTCTTCACCATCCCCTTCGCATCCTCCATCATCGTCGGCCAGAAATATCCTGCCCTCAAAATCTTTGCGACCAAGGCCCCTGACTTACTATGATCACTACAGCATCCTTCGTGCATCTCTCTCAGCACATATCGACCTTCCTCCTTAGTAACACAGCGCAAAAGCGGTCCCGCATACGACTGTTTGTAAAGAATGCCTCCATGTTCAAAAAATCTCCTCATCGCCTTTATCGTTCCTCCTTTCAGCTCCTCCAGGATCGGGGCCCTCCAATCCTCCACTTCCTCAATCTTCGATACTTCCGTCTCGACCACACTCTTTTCGAGATGCAATAAGGTGACACTTCTGCTTTTACAATCCACCAAGCTTTAAGCAATTTTCGATAACAAGTCCGCTCGACCATTTTTTCCTCGAGGGATCTGTATCAGCTCGAATGAATCAAACTCCTCTTTCAACTTCCTCATCTCATCCACATACTTTTGCATCCGGTCCTCCTTAACTTCAAACCCTTCCTGAAACTGCCCGACCACCAGTTGAGAATCAGAATGCACTTGTAATTTTTGGGCTCCTCCCGTTTTGGCTAAACTTAAGCCTTTGATCACTGCCTCATACTCGGCCTCGTTGTTGGATATCTTGAACCCCACTTTAGCCGCAAATTCCAAGTAATCGCCCTTAATAGAAACAAGGACAATTCCCAATCCTGCCCCGCTTCGTGCCAAGATCCGTCCACAAATAACTGCCATATTCCTCCTGACTCCTCCTCAACTTTCGTGCCTTCCTGGATAAAATCGGCCAACACCTACGCCTTGATGGCCCTTTTTGGCTCGTACAATAAAGAATATTCACTCAACTCGACCGCCCATTTCACCAATCGACCAGAGACCGATGGTCGGCCAAGTGCTTCTCCCAGCGGCATGTTTGTTTGCACCTTCACCTTATGGTTCAAAAAATAAGGTCTCAACTTTCGAGCAGTTACCACCACAGCCAAAGCACACTTCTCGATCTCCGAATACCTCATCTCTGCCCCCTGCATCACCTTACTCACATAATAGATAGTAAATTGCGCTACCTCTTCCTCCCGCAATAACACCGAACTCACAGCCCTCTTTCCAATAGAAATGTATAGCACCAACTCCTCGCTTTGTACAGGTTTAGCCAATAAGGGAAGATTGGCCAGCACCCCTCGCAACTCCTCAAATGCCCTCTGCGCCTCCTCCGTCCATTGAAATTTTGAGCTCTTCTTTAGTGTTTTGAATAGTGGGCCACTTTTCTCCGCCACCTTCGATATGAAACGACTCAGCCCCGCAATTCGACCAGCTAAGATCTGCAGTTCCTTAACATTCGTCGGCGGCTTCATCTCTATTACGGCTCGAACTTTCTCTGGATTCACTTCAATACCTCTCTTGGTCACCAAGTAACCCAAGAATTTTCCCGACCTCACCCCGAAAGAGCACTTGGCCGGATTCAATTTCATCCCATACCTTCGCAATGTTGAGAACGTCTCTTTCAATTCTCGCACATGATCCAACTCCTCCTTGCTTTTCACCAACATATCATCAACATACACCTCCATGTTCCTCCCCAGTTGCTCCTTAAAGATTTTATCGACCAACCTTTGATATGTGGCGCCCGCATTCTTTAGGCTGAATGGCATGACCACGTAACAATAGGTTCCTCGACTCATTACAAAACTCACCCGCTTTCTGTCCTCTCTCGCCAAGGGAATTTGGTGATATCCCTGGGAGGCATCCATCAAGCTTAGCAGTTTGCACCCCGCCGTTGAGTCGACCAGCTGGTCGATTCTGGGTAGTGGGTATAAGTCCTTTGGGCATGCTTTGTTCAGATCACGGAAATCAATGCACATCCTCCATTTTCCCTCTACCTTCGACACCATCACTGTATTCGACAACCATTCGGGGAACTGGATCTCCTTGATATGCCCTGCTCCTAATAGCTTCTCAACCTCCTTCTCAATGATTTTGTCCATCTCTGCCCCATGGTGCCTTCTTTTCTGCTTCACCGGCCTCACACTTAGGTCGATGTTCAGCCGATGCTCGATCACCTCAGCACTTATCCCCGTCAACTCTTCTGCTGTATAGGCGAAAATGTCAGCAAACTCCCTAACCAGATCGACCAGCCTCGATCGAATAGGCTCCTCCAGGTCCTTCCCGATTCTGAACTTCCTCTCCTCACACCCCTCGATCATCTGAATTTCTTCCACTTCCCCCCCCCCCTGGCTGGATATCCATCTTCACCTTACCCTTCTCCATTCTCTGTTTATCCTCTTTCGACTTCGACCCACCTGGTCGATTAACCTCCTCTTCCTTTGACTTGGTCTGCCTCTTTGCCAGTTGCTTGTTATTGCTCACCGTTGTTTGATAGCAACTCCTTGAAGTGAGTTGATCCCCGGCAATCTCCCCTACGTTTTCGCCCACAGGATACTTGATCGTCATGTGGTACGTGGATACGACCGCCTCGAATGCATTCAAGCTCGTCCGCCCCATAATGATGTTATAAGATGATTCAGCTCCTACGACCACAAGCCTCACCATGCGCACCTTCCTCAGCTCTCCCGCTCCCAACGCCACTGGAAAATTATCTCGCCCATCGGCACCACCTCTCCTCCATTGAAGCCATAAAGTGTCGTGGTCACCGGCTTCAGCTCCATATTCAACTCTTTGTTAATTTGCACAAAACAATCGTAGAACATCACGTCTACCGAACTCCCGGTATCAATAAACACCCTCTTCACGTCAAAGCCTGCAACCTCCGCGGTTATCACCAAAGCATCGTTGTGCGGTAGGACCACTCCCTCGACATCCTCCGCCTTGAAACTTATCACCGGCATACGAGCCGTAATCCCCACTTCCTCTTTTTTTCTCTTTGCAGCTCGAGCATGCTCCTTCCTGGCCCTATTCGAGTCACCATCCGTTGGCCCTCCGGAAATCATGTAAATCGTTCCTCTTTTCGTCGGGGCCTCTCCTCCCTGGCCCCCTTTATCTCCATCTCTTCTCGGCTTTTTTCCTCGACCACCTCGGCTCTCTCCGTCGTCTCCTTCTTCATCCCTATCACTCCTTTCCTCAGAATCATCTCGGCACCTTCTCCTTCCTTTCCCTCTCGCCCTATCATGGTACACAAACTCTTTCAAATGTCCTGCTCGAATCAACCTTTCAATCTCATCCTTCAAATGTCTGCAGTTCTCTGTGGTATAGCCGTAATCTCGGTGAAATCGACAATATGTATCCGATCTGGGTCGAGTCGGGCCTGTGAACCTTGTCTTCGGCCACGTCACATCCTCGGTCGACATCTTCTGCTCCATAGCCTCGAGCACCTCTGTCAAATCTTTCCTCAAGGGTGTAAAATTATGGTACCTCTATCTTTCGAACAACAATGGCCTTCCTTGCCACCTATCGTCCCTCTTCTCTCGCTTCGAATCCTGACCTGCCCTCCTTGGTGATGTCTTTTTTGACCCACTTCTTTTGGCCGAACTCCTCCTTGGTGACCTCCCTCTTGGTGGGGTTTGCTCCTTCTTCGGCTCTGGTCGAGCCGACCCTTCCAACTTTGCGAACTCTACCTCCATTTCCTTCAAATTAATATACTTCCTGCAACGCTTCAAGACCTCCTCATACGATTGAGCAGGGGTCTTTGCAAGGGAAGTTCGGCAAGGCCCTGCTCGAAGACTTCTTATCAATCCTCCCGCCTTCACCTCATCTGAAGCCGAATGCACCTCCAAACACGTCTGGTTATATCCAACGACATACTTCCTCAATGACTCTTTCTCCCCCTGCCTCATTGCCATCAACGTCAAGTATGTTTCTCATGCGCCACCGCGCTTGAATATTGATTGGTAAGCTTGCTGGCAAAATCCTCAAAATTCGCAATCGACCCAAAGGGCAACTGGTGAAACCAGTCAAGGGCTCCTCCGCGCAAGGTCGATAGGAACGCCCTGCAACAAACAGAATCAGAATATCCATGTAACACAGCCATATTCTCAAAGGTCCTCACATGCCTCAACGGGTCAGAAGACCCGTCATACACCAAGTTGGCCTCCTTGAAATTATTCGGCAAAGGAGCAGCGAGAATCTCCCTCGAAAAGGGATGTCCTCGAGCTCTCCTTTCTGGCCACCCCTCCACCTTGTCCTGCAACTGGCGCAACTGCTCCGCCATCCTCTCCATTACCCGATCTCTTCCAACTCCTCCCTCTCCGTAACTGGACACATCCTCATCTTGGTTTCCGGCCACCGTGGTCGACGCAGTGGTGGCATGAGATGTGTGGCTCGTAACTTGCTGCACCGCATGCGCCGCCGCAGCCGCCGCAATCCTCTGCATCTTCTCCCGGGTCATCGTCACCATTTGCTGACTGGGGGCTTGTACAGCTGCCTGTGGTGGCGCTCCTCCTTGCGCCATCGCTCCTCCTTGCACCAGTGTTGGATTTGGTGGCGGTGGTGGTGGCATCGCCGACGCGGCTGCTGCGCGAGCCTCCTAGGCCCGACTAGAGCTGGCATCTCTTCCGGGAATCACCGTCGTCACTCCCACACCTTGAAGGATAGGTGTTGGAGTGATCGGTGTCTGCGATGGGCCGGAAAAACCCGGAGGAGGGCCTTGCCCCATCGGTCTGGTCGTCGTCCAAGCTTCGTCGAACGTTGACTGCAAGTTTTTGGGAATTCCGTCCGCCATAGCTGAGCTTCAAACACAACTTTTTAACGAAAACTCCCCACAGACGGCGCCAATAATGCAAGTGTGAGCGTCCTGGTCCAGTTTGGAACGGATCGATCTTTGTCCTCGCCGGTAGAACGCCGAAAACCTGCAAGTAACTCTCACACCGGGGGTTGTGTCCGGTGAAGAGCCTCCGATGCTTAAGTCAGTATGTGTATGGGTATACTGAAGTGAAGAATGAATAGAATGTCTTAAGGCAGAAAGGCTCACCCCCTTTATATAAGGGTGAGATACCTGCCCTAATAGCTGCCCGAATAAGGATGAGCTGGCTGCCCAAGCTGCCCGCCAGTACTCTGACACGCCGGGCACATGTCAAAGGTGGCGCAGGGCGTTGGGAGCTGTCAGAGGTGGTTATCGATATCCACTAATGTATTCTCGGCACGTGTCCCCCTGCACATGGGGTAAACATTCTCCTGAGATTCGGTTAGAGGTTCCCACACGCGTCTGTGACTAGGCTGACTGTCGGACCCTCGAGACAATCGACCTGATGAGGTTGAATATTTTGCTCGATCATTTATCTGGTCGAGCGGTGGATTGGTCGACTACCTGCCTGATCGATTATCTGAATGTTCGATCTTCCCGCCTTTTGGCTTGGCTTCCTCTTGGTTTGACTTCTCAACCGGCCAAGCAGACCGGTTTAGCCTTGTGTATATAATATCTCATATCACTCGTATAGTGTAGAAGTCTATAATTAAAATTCATAATAATTAGTATGAAACACCAAGAAAAAATAATAATAATAATAATAATAATAATAATAATAATAATAATAATAATAATAATAATAATAAACACAAATAATGAACACTAACCTGACAGCCTAACCGCTCGGCAAGTGGCTGATACCCGCCCGCCTGTTGGAACGACGGGTAATTGGCAGGGTTATTCATTAATCTACGAGTTCTACATTGAAACCATTCGAGGTAACTCTGCTCCGGCTGCAGATAATCGTCCACATGAGCAATTGCGAGGAGACGATTGGCTCTATCACGGTCCACGAGCTCAGAATAGGTACATGGAATGCGGCTCAATCATAAAATGCTCTCCCAGTTATCCCCTGCCCTCTGTGGTGTGCGTCCCACTCTCGTTCATCCCAAATGATCGGATCTTGGGGGATGGATTAGCGACACCCAAATTACCGGAGGACCCTATCAGGCAGGTGTACCTCCTGAGTGTTCCAACTGAAGATCCACTCCCGGTATGTCCAAAATTGTCGATCGTCTGTGCACGCATCTGGGAGAGAATCATTGTTCAGGACGTTTTGAAATGGCTGCCAATCGACTGTAATGAAAAAAAATAACAAGTGTATTAGTAATTAAGTTATTACAAAATAAAAAAAAAAACAAAGATAAATCACATAAAAATAAGAACTGTAAAAAAAATAAACAATTGAATTAAAAGCATTACTTCATCCTCTCTCAGCCCTGTAAACTGATCCCGGTAGGCGGCCGATGTAGTGGCTATGTTTGACCTAGATCTCGGTCCCACCCACCTTAAAAATCACAGAAAAAAAAAGTTTGTAATCACAAAATTTGATAATGATGTACGGATTAAATAAAAATAAAAGTGATTACCTCGCTCCCAATAGACAATCAGGCACTTTATCAAACAATCTTTTCTTCACCTTTGGGCGAATAAGAGGGATATGCTCCCATGCCCAAACCTACACAAAGGGACATTAATTTTGTTATTAGGTATTAGTCGAAGTAAGAAAAATAAAATATTAAATTTTCAAATAATAATTAAATAAATTTGTCTGGATCAATTGAACGCAGTTCTTGATCCACTTCTCTTCGGCCATGGACGAGGTCGCCAACGCTCTGTATACTCCAGCCAAGGGCGCTGAACCCCAGTTGTACCCCTTAATACCATCGAAGTCCTCTAACAACTGGAGCCAATAAAGTGAGACGCCATCCGCTCGCTGATCGGGGAAGATGAAGGACCCAATGTACCACAAGATAAGGGCCCTCGCCCTCTGCTCGTACACGATGTCCGGTAGTCCTTCTTGCAACTCAGTCTTGCAACCACTGGCCTTTAATGTCCCACTTGCTAGGGTCCTATGTTGCTTGCTCTGTCTCGTTGGCGGGAGGATCCTGAGAGTGGTTTTTCCATATTAAAAATTGATAAAATTGAGTTGACATATATTTTTTAAAAAAAAATTATGAAAAAGTATACCTGAACGTAGGGCTGAAACCCTAGCAAGTCCTTTCACCTCTCTCGCCACTATAGGGGTGATAGCTCTAGAGTGACTCCCAAAACAGTAGCTCCATTGATTGGCAGACCGAACAGGACTTGTACGTCCTGGAGAGTGATAGCCGAAATCGAAATAAAACGTATTCGTCTCTGGGCGCCACCTCTCCACGAGAGCAGTGATGAGGGCGTTGTCGGCTTGGACTCGACCCATTCGAAACATGGGGCCAAAACCAGTCCGGTCGATGGCCCTCCAAACCGACAGTGTCTGCATTGGCACTGCCTTCCAGAACTGAGTGTCAAAACGACGGTTTGTGAACGTCGTGTCACGAGCTCCCGACACATTATCAAATACCACTTGTGCCCGATGTTTGTACTGGAGATATAGAAGACTCTCATCCCTCGGACCGGGATGCACACTGTACTGCTGAGGCTGTGAGGAGGACGATGAAGCCATTTATCTACAAATAATAGAAAAAAAAAATAGATTATGATTAAAGTTATTTATTATGCAATATTGATCAAGAACAATAGTAATATATTGTTTACAATTTAGATGCTAATAACATTAACAAAAACATTTCACAATTTGAAGTTCTAATTGGAGTCGTAATTCTGAAAAATCAAAGTTCACACAATAGTTCACAATTTCACATTTTCAACAACATTAGAGTTTCAAACTTAAACCTCTTCTCTAAAATTAAAACAATAATTTAATATATTAAAAAATTCACAAATCCACCTTCAACACCTCTTCACCCCATCACAATCATCACAAATTCACAAATATGTAACAACAAAGCCAATAACACAAGCAAAGAAGCTCAAACTAAAGAACCCCTTTGAGGCATTTTATCAAACACCTTCAAATCATATATTCTCAAACAAATTACACACCCTAATCATATTCCAAATAACCCATAAATTTAACATACAAACATATTCAACAATTCCATCAACATATGTCATTTCCATCAAACAAGATATTCATTATTCAAAAATACCCTAATTCGAAAATGATTGAAAATTGGTAAAAATTGAAGTCCTAACTGAACAAATGTACCTTATTGACGGTAACGAGACGGCGGCAATATGCGGTGCGGCGGCAGTGACGGCGCGCGGCGGTGCTCTTTTTTTTTTTCCAATCGAAGCTTCGCTCTTCTCTGCTCTCTCTTGCTCTCGCTCTCTGTCTCTCTGTTTGTTCGCGTAGAGAAATAAGGAGTTTTTTTTTGTACTTATAAGGAAACCGTATTCAGGGAATACGGTTTACAAAAGATTTAATTGTAAACCGTATTTAAGAAATACGGTTTCTAAAAATAAAAAAATGATACGAAGATCCAAGATTGAGGACTCGAACCCAGGTCTCTGGACGAGTCCGGTTTCTCTGGGCGCACCTCGTACCATTGTGCCGCCAGACACCTTGCGTTTATTTTTGTGCAAATTATAGTATATTATATAATATGTTACTATATACTATTATATAACATATATTATATAATATAACATGTTAATCAATTTTGTAATATAACATATACGTTATATTACAACATAGATCAAATAATATAATATATGTTCTAATATATTACAATATGTTATAACATAGATCATATAAAGTATTACTATATAAAATAATATAATATAGTAACATAGTAATATATTACTCCCTCCTTTTTAAAATAAGTGTCGTTTTGACTTTACTGATTCATCCATTTTGCTATGTATCTAGTCATATTTATGTCTAAAAATAATTTTGATAAAACTAGAATCAACAAAAAACCTGCTCGAGCAAAATTGAATATACCTGACCCGCCACTGGGATCGAAAAATGAATTCGATAAAACTAGAATCAACAAACAACCTACTCGAGCAAAATTGAATATACCTAACCCGCCACTGGGATCGAAAAATGAATTCGACAAACCATGATCAACAAATAACCTGCTCGAGCAAAAACGAATATACTCGACCCGCCACTGATGTCGAAAAATAATTTCGATAAAACTAGAATCAACAAACAACTTGCTCGAGCAAAAATTAATATAACTGACCCGCCACTGGGGTCGAAAAACAATTTCGATAAACCAGAATCATCAAACAACCTGCTCGAGAAAAAACGAATATACCTGACCCGCCACTGGGGTCGAAAAACAATTTCGATAAACCAGAATCATCCACAAGCTGCTCGAGCAAAAATGAATATACTACCACCCCTTTAAGTCGAAAAATCAATTTGACGCAACCAGAGTCAAATAAAATCGTCGACCTGCCACTGAGATCGAAAACGTCAAATACCACGAAACCAAATCGAATAAAACCATTAACCTGCTCGAGCTATCTGTAATGAGCTCCATCTCGATATGCAATAAAACTAGATCAAACAAAACCAAGTAGAAATCATCGACCTGCCACTGAGGTCTGCTCGAGCTATCCGTAGTGAATTCGATCGACCTGCCACTGAGGTCCGAGGCACAAATAGCACAAAACCAAATCAAATGAATCCGTTAACCTGCTCGATCTATCCGTAGCGAGTTTGATCGTCCTGCCACTAAGGTCTCCAATAGGCTCCATGTCTTGACGACCCAACACTAGGATCGACCACCCAGCCCGGAGGCCTTAGTCATGGTGGATTTTGTCTTCCCTCAACCTGTCACTGGGTTAGGAATAAATATACAATAATACCAGATCAAACAGAACCGAATAGAAATCATCGACCAGCCTCCGAGGTCTGCTCGAACTATCCGTGTCTTCACGACCCAACACTAGGATCGACCACCCAGCCCGGAGGCCTTAGTCATGGTGGATTTTGTCTTCCCTCAACCTGCCACTGGGTTAGGAACAAATATACAATAATACCAGATCAAACAGAACCAAATAGAAATCATCGACTTGCCTCCGAGGTCTGCTCGAGCTATCTGTGTCTTAGTGGGCTTATCTTTCAATACGTATCCGCTATATCCATTAAAATGGGTCCAGTATAATATCCTATATCAATATACGTTATAACATATATGTTATAACATATAACATATGTGTTATTATTTAACATATGTTATATGTTATAACATATATGTTATATTATAGTAATATATTACTATGATACTATATTATATTATATTATATAGTTGTTGATATCCGGATCAGCCTGACTCAAAAGTGAACCAATCGGACCGGATAACTGGGTGGAGCCGAACTCCCAGCTGAGGGCCGAGTCAAGTAATGAAAGAAGTGTCGAGCTGGATGAGTATGAAATAGGATTGCGACGGTCCCCTGAGCCACGAGTTAGATCGGCACTTCATCCAAATGGTGCCGACCTGACTAGGGGCCGAGTAAAGGAGATCGTCTGAGGGGGCCTAGGAGAACCCAATGGATTCGGGTGCCGACCTGGACAGATAGTAGGACATTTTCTAAGGAAGATACGAGCTCAAAAGAATATAATAATACAAGTGGCCGGGCCATGATCGCGGACAGGACAGACCGACCTAGTCTACCTCCCCTAGGGGATCTAGCCAAGAAGAAAATCTGATAGCATTAAATGTCGCCCATGTGAGCATTTAATGCCCATATAAGTAATGATTGGAAGACCTCAAATCACATTTAATGATCTGTCAGAAAAGCGCCGACCAAGACTGCAGATTCACTGTGCGACAAGACAGCGAACAGTGCCAAAATAGTGGAATTAAATGACACTATAAATAGCCCATTGCCTCATTTATTTTGGGGTTGTTGAATCCTCAACTAACTCTAGCTTCTTTCTACTTTCTCTCTCTAAAACTGTAAGAAATCCCTTGTAAGAATCGTAAGTATATCGCGAGTGCCGACCTCGTACGAGAGGCCGACCTTGTGATCGTTTAATAAAGTTGTGATTGAATCGTATCTTCCCTTTATTTCCAGTCCTACACTTTTAGTATTTTTCATTTTAACCGTTGACCGAAAACGCTCGTCAACAGTTTGGCGCTAGAAGGAGGGCCCCATAAGTTACTTGGTGTCAATATTTTCGACCTGGTGTTTAACACTACATCATATTTTCTTCCGTTCCCAATCATCTCCGCTCCGAAACTGAGCCAGATATGACTTCATCCACTCGTGACGAGTCAACACAGCAATCTGGCGCTCAGTCTCACCGGCGCAACGGCGAAGGAACCTCCCGCGCGCCCAACAAGGAACTCAAGCCCCTATGCCTCCAGTCCCGACCTTCGCGGAGGCCATTCAGCACCCCGACGTCCTCAAATCCCTCGAGGGGGTCTTCGCAAGGGCGGTCGCTGGTCAGGCGGCTGGGGGCAACACCGTGGCGGCCACGGAAGACCCCGGAAACACATTGCTTCAGACCCCCGCCAAGGAGGCGGACGGACAAAAAAAAGAAAAAACCCGCCAAATCTAAGACCACGGCCCAGTCACCCAATCGCGCCGCCTTGGAACGCCGCGAGAAGGGAGCCGGTCCGACGCCCACCGAACAGACCGGTGAAAGTCAGCCAAATCGGAGCCTACAGGTTATTCGTCGCTCCATATACCAACGCCTCGGCGATAAAAACAAGGCTAATCGGGATCTCAGGGAGGTCATTGAACGGGGAAAAACCATTGGACGCGACGTAGACGAAGTCGCGGCCCTTAAGCGCAGAATTGCAGAACTGGAGGGCCGGCACCACACTCAAAGCGAGCCTTCACCTTCGCTCGTTCCACCTCCCTCCTTTTCACGACCAACTCTCCGGATCGTGGACCATGCCTCACCTCTCTCTCCTGATATATTGCAAGAACCCGTCCCTCAGAAAATCAAAGTCCCTCAGCTCGGACTTTACGATGGGAGTTCAGATCCGGACTCCATCATCGGCCTCTATACCTCGTGGATGGACTTGCACGGCGCCATTGACGCTTTGTGATGTCGCATGTTCTCGCTGACATTGGGGCCCAAGGCGCAGAGGTGGTACCACTCTTTGTACCCCCACTCCATCTCCACGTGGGGGCAACTCAGGGTGGCGTTCCGATCACACTTCATCGGGTCGCAGATCAACCTCGCCCCCAAGGAATCCATCGCCAACATCGTCCAGGGTGAGGACGAAAGCTTGAAAGATTACATTACTCGATTCAACGATCGAGTCCAAAACATGGAACAATGCCACCCAGAGGCACTGCTGATCTCGGTACAGGCCGGCCTGAAACTGAAGACTTTGTTCAAATGGTCCCTTTGCCAAAACAAGTCGACCACATACCAAGAATTTCTTGTCCGCGCCCAAAATTACATCATGGCCGAAGAATCCTCGTCCATCCCGGTGCTCGACGCCGCGTCAAACAAGGGAAAGACGAAGGATGAAAAATCGGGAAAGTCGGGCAAATCATTTGCTGAGATCCGAGCCATGAGGAGGCAGAAGGCGGAGGAACTCAAGGAGACCTATCAAGGTGTCTTTTCGGTAGGTGCCGCGGCCATCTACGAGGAGATTAAGACCAAAGGATTGTTGCCAGACCCGAAACTGATGTTTACTGATAAAGACAAGGTGGACAAATCCCAGTACTGCACCTACCACAAGGCGCATGGGCACAATACCGACCAGTGCCGTAACCTGATCTCGGCACTGCTTAAGTTGATCGATGACCCATAGGTTAAAAGGTTTACCCACTCAGGGGAGAAAAGGAAGAAGGGAGGCCGCTTTGAAGACGGTTTTGACAGCAAAGATGATGCCGATGTGAATCCCCGAAGAAAGAAGCCGCAACAGGACGGCCCCAACGAGATCTTGACATTTAACTCGGCCCATCAGGGCGAGGCCAGAACCTCAAGAGAGAGAAAGCGAAATCGGTCCCCATCATCGGGGGCCGACCAGGCCTATTCCCCACCCCGGCGCGTGAACACTAGCCGAGGTGAATCCCTCCTGTTGAGAAGACAGACCAAGGCTTATGCCCGGCAGGCCTATCCGCCGGGCAAAGGGTGATGCATGCCGGGAGCAGACCAGCACCCGAACCAACCCCCAACAAGATTTCATTCACCGACGAGGATGCCTTCCTCTTTGACCACACCTACTCCGACGCCTTGGTGATCACTGCGCCCATCATGGCAATCAAGATCCATCGCATCATGGTCGACACTGGGGCCTATGCAAGCATCCTCTATTACAACACTTTCAAGAAGGTGGAAATAGATTCAAAGGACGTACAACTATGCCGAGAACGGATCCAGGGCTTCAACGGACAAACAACTACCCTGGTCGGCCAAGTCACACTACCGATCCGGTTCGGAAAAAAGGGGCAACCCACGAGAACCATCCTCGAGACCTTCAAAATCGTGGACTGCCAAAGCGAGTACAATGCCATCATAGGCAGGACGGCACTTTACAAACTAAGAGGTGTCGTCTCCATCTTTCACTACTCAATCAAGTTCCCAACCTCAGACAGGGAGGGGACACACCGAGGAGACCAGAGGGAAGCTCGGGAGTGCGTTTTGACCATTCCACGGTTGGAGATAAATACCGCCAACCCCGTTTCGGATGTCGAGATGGCAGCTGTCCAAGAACACCAGCAAACCGTCCCCAACGAAAGCACCGAGCCGGTATCTACGGAACGGGGGGCAACCGCATGCTGGGAAACCAGACAGGTTCGCCTCCTTTGTCTGAGATAAATGCCGACCTGGTCAGTGCGAGTGCCGAGATCAACCCAAGTCTGGGGGCCGAGCATGCTCACCTCGATCTGAGGAGCGACCGCATGTTGAACAATCAGACAGGTACGCTCCCTCTGGTTGAGGACGACGTCGGCCAGGCCGGAGAAGGATCTGGTGCCGATCTGGACCAAGACAGGGGCCGGAGAGCCGGGAAGGAGCCGGTCACGGAAGAAGATGAGCTCGACCCCCGCACGCAGTACGAAGAGAAGAGGGGGACCAAAAGAGCCGAACCAATGGACGAAGTTGAGGTCATTTTCATCGATGAAGAGACTTGTCAAAAGCAACTCCGGATTGGGAGCAGGTTACCGGAACCGCTGAAGGCAGAACTAACCAAATTCCTTCAGGAAAATGCGGATGTTTTCGCGTGGACCCACGATGACATGATCGGCATCGACCCGAAGGTTGCCTGCCACAGACTTCAGGTCGACCCCACGGTCAAACCCGTGGTACAAAAGCGGAGAAAGCTCGGCCTTGATCGCCAACAAGCCCTCGAAGAGGAGGTGATAAAGTTGAAGGACAACGAATATATCCGGGAGGTCCGATACCCGACCTGGGTTGCAACCTGGTCCTCGTGAAAAAGAGCAACGGGGCGTGGCGCTTATGCATAGATTTTTTGATCTGAACAAGGCGTGTTCCAAAGATAGCTACCCTTTGCCCCACATCGATTATATGGTGGACGCCACCTCGGGACACGAGTTGATGAGCTTCATGGACGCGTACTCAGGATACAATCAAATACCCATGCATCCCGACGACGAGGAGCACACATCCTTCTACTCGGCACGCGGGCTCTACTGTTACACAATGATGCCGTTTGGATTGAAGAATGTCGGGGCAACCTACCAACGTCTTGTTAACAAGATGTTCGCTAGTTTGATAGGTGTGAGCATGGAAGTGTATGTAGACGATATGTTAGTTAAATCCGTGTACACATCTGATCATGTTAACGATCTCAATAAAATGTTTTCTATTTTGCGTGATGAAATTAAATCCCAAAAAATGTACGTTTGGTGTCGGGTCGGGAAAATTCTTGGGTTACATTGTTAGCCAATGCGGTATCGACGCGAACCCTGAAAAGATCCGGGCAGTGCAAGACCTCCGACCACCGACCTTGATCAAGGGAGTCCAAAGTCTAACCGGCAAACTCGCCGCCCTAAGTCGGTTCATCTCCAAATCGACGGATCGATGCAAACCCTTCTTCGATGCAATCAAGAAAAATCACAAGTTTGAGTGGACCCCCGACTGCCAAAAAGCACTAGATGCCATTAAGGAGACCCTCTACCGGGCTCCGACGATGCAAAAGCCCCGCCCAGGAGAAATGCTCTTTCTTTACCTGGGAGTATCTGAAGTGACCGTAAGTGCCGCCCTGATCCGGGAGGAGAACTCTTGTCAATACCCGGTCTACTACGTGAGCAAGGCACTCCACGATGTCGAGCTGCGTTACGCACCTATGGAGAAGCTCGCCTTTGTGCTGGTGACTGCTGCCCGGAAGCTGAGGCCGTAATTCCTAGAGTATTCAATCGATGTTCTCACCTCCTACCCCATTAGACAGATCCTACATCGGCCGGAAAACTCTGGTCGGATGGTGAAGTGGGCGGTGGAGCTGGGGCAGTATGACATCCACTATCGACCCCGAACAGCAATGAAGGGGCAGGTACTCTCGGACTTCATAGCGGAATTCACGCCGGGAGTTGAAGAAGCAGAAACTGAGGAGCCATGGGTGATGTACGTGGACGGATCCTCCACTGTCGGACGAGCAGGCGGTGGAGTCGTCCTCGTAGATCCCCAGAAGAAGCTCCTCTGTCATTCGGTCCAGTACCTTTTTCCGGCTACCAATAATGAATCCGAGTACGAGTCATTGTTGTCCGGGCTAGATTTGGCAGAAGCCATGAGCCTAACCGACCTCGTCATATATCTCGACTCCATGTTGATGGTCAAGCAAATCTCGGGAGAATTCGAAGTTAAAGAGCCGAGACGGGTCCCCTACCTGGGGCTGGTAAGAAAAAAGTTAGCCAAGCTCCAAACTCGAATTGAGCACATCCCCCGGACGGAAAACGTGCAGGCCGACGCCCTGGCCCGCCTCGTCTCAAGTGCCGGGGTGGAAAGCGTCGAGTACGTTCAAGTAGGACACAAGGAACAACCTTCTGTGCTCGGCACCTCCGTGTTAAGTGCCGAGCAGGGGGGAGAAGACCAAGATCCAGACTAGATGGTCCCGATCCGGCTGTATCTCGAGACCGGCTCGTTGCCGTCTGACTCAAAAGAGGCCAGGCAGCTTCGTAGCCGGGCAGCTCGATTTACGATCGTGGCCGACGAACTATTCAAGCGGGGCTACTCAGCACCCCTACTCAAGTGCGTAGGTGAAAAGAGCGCCAAGCTCATACTTAAGGAAATCCACGAAGGCGTATGCGGGAACCACTCCGGAGGATACGCCCTCGCTCATAAGGTCCTCAGGCAGGGCTATTACTGGACGAGTCTGAAAAAAGGACGCCTTGAATCTGGCCCGGAGATGCACAAAGTGCCAAACCTTCGCACCTAACGTCGTTCAACCGTCTCAGCCCCTGAAGTCGATTTTCAGCCCATGGCCATTCGCCAAATGGGGCGTCGACCTGATCGGCCCTCTACCCACCGGAAAGGGCGGAGTAAAGTACGCCGTTGTCGCCGTTGACTACTTCACAAAATGGGCAGAGGCCGAGCCGCTCGCCACTATAACCGAGCAGAAGATGATAGATTTCCTGTGGAAGTCCATCATATGCAGATTTGAGGTCCCAAATTCGATAATCACCAACAACGGCAAACAATTCGAAGGGAAAAAGTTAGAAACATTTTGTGAGGAGAATAACATCAAGCACTTCTTCTCAACTCCTTATCATCCGCAATCGAACGGTCAAGTCGAGGCCGTGAACAAGATTATCAAGCAGGGCCTCAAGGTCCGACTTGAAGCTGCAAAAGGAGGTTGGCCTGAAGAACTCCCGAGCGTGCTCTGGGAATATCGCACTACTGCCAGGTCGTCAATTGGCGAAACACCATTTTCCTTAGCGTACGGGTCTGAGGCGATGATACCAGTCGAGCTCGGCGCCCCGATATTTCGGGTAATTGGCTTTGAGGAAAAGTCCAACTCCGAATCGCTAAGAGCCAACCTGGACTTAATTGACGAACATCGAACGGGTGCCGAACTTAAGAACGCGGCATACAAAAGGCGAAGCGAGAGATATATCAACTCCCGAGTTAAACCACGCTCATATCAGGTCGGTGACTTGGTACTCAAAAGGGTGACGAGGCCTGACCCTGGGCCCCTCAAGCCGAAGTGGGAAGGGCCGTACAAGATCAGCGAAGTTCTCCCACATGGGGCCTACCGCCTCGAACACCTCGACGACACTCCCCACCAATACCCATGGAACTCGGCGTTCCTGAAAAAGTTCTACCAATAGGTCTAGGGCAATCTCTTGTAATTACCCTATTACTTTTTATGAGGAAGATGTAATTTTTTTATTATTGTTCATTTGGATAACGTGGAAGGTTCTAGCATAGATCGAGTCGAAGCGGCGTAATTAAACGTAAGGAACGAAGTGTCGGCCGAGACCAGTACGATGGATCGGTCGGCACTAGCCGGGCTCAACTAGGAAGCCCGGTCAGGCCTACAATACCACCGACTCTGAACGCGAGACCGGCCGGGAAAGCTGCCATATAATTATGTGTCGGTTGGGTCAGTACGATGGCCTGGCCGGCACAAGCCGGGATCAGCAAAGTAGCCCGGCGAGGCTAAAGCTGCCAACAGTAAAGAATGAAAAAACGAGCACAAACGCGTAGCTCGATTGGCCCAAACTGCAAACCGACTCAGCGAAACAGTTCGGACAGGTAATTCGGCCAAGTAATGAATCAGCGCCGGGCTCGACCACGAGCACGGCCCCGTAATTAATGACGCCGAGCCCGATCGCGAGGCTCGGCCAAGTAATGAATCAGCGCCGGGCTCGACCACGAGCTCGATCCCGTAACTAATAACGTCCGACCACGAGCCCGACACCCCAAACAAGCTTGGAGAAATTCGATAAAAATAAATAAATAGAGCGGCAATTAAGCTAGAAGTTCATTCATTCAAAATAAATCAAAAAGTTCAAAAAGGCCGAATCAACACCGACTTTGGCCGCAAAAGAACAAACAGAGTTAGATCATCCTACGAAAGACCACAAGCGGTCGAACAAAACGGCACGTAGGCCAGAATAAACCAAAAGCAATAAAGGCTACTAATGCCGAGCTCACTGGTCGGCCTTCGGGCTAGAAAGAGCACCAGCAAAAACTTCCAAAGCCCCGGGGATGGCCGTTTCTGAACTAACGACCCCCCGGTCGGTAATCGACGGATCAGCAGCCTCAGCGTCGGCCTCGCCACCATCTCCCTTGTCCACCCCTGAGGGGCCGACCTCATCGCCAGCTCGTACCCCTGGTCCAGAATGAGAACGTCTTCTTCATCTGCAACATCGACCACCAAGGGATAGGGTTCATAGCTGGTCAACCTCGCCCCTTCGACCAAACACTTTTCCCCGGGATTGGGGCCAAAGTCGCGCAAGCCGACAATCATATCGTCAGTCCAGCCCTCGTGATGGCGGATCAACGCGGCCTCCTCCTCGTCCACCTCACAAATGAGCCCCTCAAACTCGGCCTCCAGCCCGTACTTGGCAACCTTCACGTCCAAAATGACCCTGAAATCCTCGAGCGAAAGCAAACCGTGGTCGAGACGTTGGAAGAGCCAGAAGAGGTTATAACTGACCCCGGAATCCATTTCGGCCATGATCTCTTTCTGAAATAGGGTCTGAACCTCGGGGTAGGTCATCTGGGGAGGTGCCGGTGCGGCGGTCGCGGCCTCGGCCTGCCATTTCTTCACCACCTCCACCTGGGCGTCCGCCTCGGCCCAGAGGGCACGGACCCGAGCCCAGAGAGCATCCATCTCTTGCATCTGATCTTCGTACTGCTTGGTCATCTCGATGGCATGCTTCCGCTCCATGGCTTCTTTCTCGTTCTCCCAATCCTCCTTCTCTTTCCGGCGTCTCTCCTCGGCCTGGGCCGCCTCCGCCGTCAGCTCGGCCTCGCGTTCTTTGGCCTTAAGGACCTCTCCGCAGAGGACGATCACCTCTTGTTCGAGCGGTTTCATCTGTTTCACCTGATCTTTCAAAGACCGAGCTCGGGCCTTGTTGAGGATGAGGTCGGCGTCCGCCTTACGCCTCTCGGCGTCCGCCTCGCGCGTCTGGGCGGCGGCGTGAACAAGCTCTACCAAGCCCCGAGCAATGGCCGCAGCCGAGTGCTGAATAACTTGAGTCGTAGTCAGCCTCCTCAGCGCCGCCTCGGCAGACGGGGTCCAAGCGACCATTGGGAGACGGGCTGCTTGCATAGCCGCTTCCGGGAGGTTATGCTCGTTCAGGATATCCGGCACCTGGGCAGCCTTAGTGTCGATAAACCAAGCGTCGGGGAAGCCAGAGAGCTCTTTCAGGAAGTGTTCCCGTATGTCAGGATCCACCGGCAAATATATTGAAGGGCCGACCTGACTCGTAGGAAGGACCGGGTCCGGGGCGAATGAAGGACCTCCTTCTTCCATTTTTTTCTTCTTCTTCTTTGCGGGGCTGGGAACCGGGGCCTCCTCGGCACCCGCCGCATCCCCCAAGGGGGACACCGGCTCCTCTTCACGGGCCCAGCTCCGCGTCACCCGAGGCTCGACGGTTACCCCGGAGAGACCGGCGTCGGCACCGCGCCCTCCAGCTCGGCCCCCACGACCACATGTTCGGCTTCCCCTTGTCGCGGTGGGGGCCGGTTGTGCCACATTCTCGATCGGGGCCGACCCAGATGCTTGGGCCTTCTTTGCCCTCTCCATGGCAATCCTCATACGAGCCGACATGTCGCTCAAGCGGGGTTTCAAAGGGTCCGAGTACTCACGACGATGTTGGTTGGCTTCTTTCACAGATCTGAACCCGCTCTGACGAGGCAACGGGTAGTAAACTGCGAAAAGTTTGCAAGAAAAACCAATTAATGTCTAGACTTATGTAAAGAAAATTGGGTTCGTAAAGAACTGAATGGGAGGAAAGGAGTACGTACCAGGGATAAAAGACCTGTCCGGAATGACCGGGCTCAAATTGAACTTGAGCAAACTGTCCTCCTTGACGAGGGGACGATAGTGTCGATCCGCGGGAGAACGTCGGAGAAGAGTGGTGATCCGAGTCGCCAAACTCTCGCTAATGGCAGGGACCGGGTTGTGGACTGAAAGCGCAAAGACCGACCTGTTAGCACCAAGGAAATAGTATTAGTAAATAAAAGAGGCTGCGTAATTGATCTTACTTCTTGAGGCCGAACAGAGCCCTCACCTCGGCACCGGTTGGATAAGGCCATCCCTGACGGCGGAACATAACGATCAAGGCGAGGATCCGAGCAAACACAATCGGTAACAGCTGGCTAATGCTGACCTCAAACTCGCAAAGAATGTCGCTCAGAGCGCCGTCTAAGGGAAATCGAAGTCCGAGACGAATGCTATCGCGATAGACCCCGATGCAGCCTGGTGGGGGGCAGTGAATGCGTTCCCCCGGGTATAGGGCGAACAGATGAACGTCTGGGACGAAATTGAACTTACCACGTAGTTGAGCCAAATCGGCATCATCCATCACCGAAGGCATGAACCAGGCCATGGAAACACTGGGGGCTGCCCAGACCCGGGGAGGACGGTGCCAAAAGCTGGGAGGAACCGAAGTGGCCGCCTCAATCTCCGAATCAGTCGCCTCGTCACCGCGACCCATCGGCATCCTCTCGCGACCCTCCGTGTCGCCTCGGAGGGTCTCATCGACCAAGTCCTGATCTACGTCTGAATCGGACCTCAGGAAGTCAATGTTTATATTCTCTCCGCTGATACTTCCGGCGACCTGGTTTAGATTCGGTCCGAAATCGTCTGCCTCATCGGGGACCGCATCGGTCGCGGGAGAATCCGGGCGAACCGCCGAAATAGGTACCGCCTCTGAAAGAACCCTCGCCGCCGATGACGGAGAATATACCACCAGTTTGCTCGACGATGGTAGCGACAAATCTCCTGAGAAACCCGTATGTCCGCCGGACACACCAACACCAGATCCGCTCTTTGGAGAAGAAGACATGCTCGGGAAGGACCGAAAGAGAAAACAGAAAAACCGAGTTGAAGAGAAAATAAAATTACCGTGAGAAAAGTTTCGCCCAAAAAATCGCTCGGGAGTCTCATACTGTGGAAATCGGGAGGCAACAAATTGTTAAAATGAGAAAAAATCCGAAGAAAAGATTGAGGGTCTTAATTTATAGGATGAAACCCCCCAACGGGACGGTGACACGTGTGAGGCGGTTAAATTTTGAAATTTGAAAAGGATGTAACCATAAAGGGCCAGCGGATGCCTTTTTGAAACGGACGGCTGGAGACGCACCACATGTGCACGTCGTGTGAACGTGTCAAAAACGGCACGTCTTTTCGTAACCGACAGAAAAGCAACCGTCAGGTCGCCTTAAATGTACGTCGCTTCATCTGACGTCATTTAATGTCAACTGGAAATCTAGTGAAAAACAGCTAAGTATGGCGGGGGTGCCGATCTCGAAGGATAATCATAGAAAGTCAAGGGTGGGGCAGATCTGAGTTTTTCTCAAATAGCAACCTCAGAGGGGACGCTGCAAGCATCACCTCCGACCTCGGGGGCCTGAATGTTGATATCCGGATCAGCCTGACTCAAAAGTGAACCAATCGGACCGGATAACTGGGTGGAGTCGAACTCCCAGCTGAGGGCCGAGTCAAGTAATGAAAGAAGTGCTGAGCTGGATGAGTACAAAATAGGATCGCGACGGTCCCCTGAGCCACGAGTCAGATCGGCACTTCATCCAAATGGTGCCAACCTGACTAGGAGCCGAGTAAAGGAGATCATCTGAGGGGGCCTAGGAGAACCCAATGGATTCGGGTTCTGACCTGGACAGATAGTCGGACATTTCCGAAGGAAGATACGAGCTCAAAAGAATATAATAATATAAGTGGTCGGGCAATGATCGCGGACAGGACAGACCGACCTAGTCTACCTCCCCTAGGGGATCTAGCCAAGAAGAAAAGCTGATAGCATTAAATGCTGCCCATGTGAGCATTTAATGCCCATATAAGTAATGATTGGAAGACCTCAAATCACATTTAATGATCTGTCAGAAAAGCGCCGACCAGGACTACAGATTCACTGTGCGACAAGATAGCGAACAGTGCCAAAATAGTGGAATTAAATGACACTATGAATAGCCCATTGCCTCATTTATTTTGGGGTTGTTGAATCCTCAACTAACTCTAGCTTCTTTCTACTTTCTCTCTCTAAAACTGTAAGAAATCCCTTGTAAGAATCGTAAGTATATCGCGAGTGCCGACCTCGTACGAGAGGCCGACCTTGTGATAGTTTAATAAAGTTGTGATTAAATCGTATCTTCCCTTTATTTCCAGTCCTACACTTTCAGTATTTTTTATTTTAACCGTTGACCGAAAACGCTCGTCAACAATAGTATACTTTATATGATCTATGTTATAACATATAGTAATATATGAGAACATATATTATATTATTTGATCTATGTTATAATATAACGTATATGTTATATTATAACATAGATTAATGTATATGTTATATAATATAACATAGATGTTATAATATAACATCTGTGTTATATTATAACATATGTTATATAATATAACATATAATATAACATATTACGTTATACTATATAGTATATTATAACATATTATAACATAGATGTTATAATTTAACATATACTATATAATAAACATATAGTATATAATATATTGGAATTTATAATATATGTATATGCATATAATTTGCGCAAAAATAAACACAAGGTGCCTGGTGGCACAATGGTACGAGGTGTGCCCGGAGAAACCGGACTCACCCACAGACCCGGGTTCCAGTCCCTAATCTTGGATCCTCGTACCATTTTTGTTTTGTTTTTGAAACCGTACTAGAATACGTTCTGCAATTAAATCATGCAGAAAACGTATTTAAGGAATACGGTTTCCTGGGATGTAAAAAAAAAAAAAAATCCTCTTCCTTAGCCGAACAGAGGAGAGTGCAACAGAGAAGAAAACAATCAAAAACCTGTTACACCAAACAAATATTATTGTTCCACCATTTACAACCTGTTACACAATTTCAGAACAACCAGCTAAAAAAAACACAAACAAACCAACTCATATACAGTCCAAGATAACAAACATATATAATCCAAACATAGTCCAACAAATCAAAGTAAACAATCAAAAAAAATAGTCCCACATAAAAAAGAATACACACTAACAAATCTAGTTTCCCCACTCATCACGGCATCTAGATCTATCAGTGCGAGGATGTGAGGACGGACAGTCATCCACAAAATGCTCTGTATCACCACATCTACTACACTGCCCTCTATCATTCCGCTGGCGTGCCCGACGATCCATTTGCATGCGATGACGCCTCATTTGCGCGCGACTGGGTCCAGCCTTCGTGATCATCCTCTCCCAATGTGGTAGTAAGGTCCATCCGACCAGCGGCCATGTGTCTGGACCACCAATCGGAACAAAACTCCAATTAAAAAATTGAGCTACCCAGTTCTCCGTCCAAAAGCAGGGATCGTACAATAACTTCGGTGGAGTATTAAGTTGCCGACACACAGCTATAGCATGAGATCATGGTTTTCTATGTGTCTGCCACTTCAGACAACGACAACGCCTCTCGTCGTACCAAACCTTACACCTGTTTATCCACACATTGAATTATATTTATAAACAACTAAAAATTTTAATAAACCAAAATAAAAAAATAAAAATTATACAATAAATAAATAAACCACATACATTTTTTCCCCTCTACCACTCGCCCGTAGACCCGTTCTCACCTCGTACAGAGATCTCACCGCGTTCGCACATCTCACCTTATGATTTGCGGCCGTACTCTCCAATTCGCAAAAAGCGGCATAGTGGGCACTAACAATGGCATTACTGCATCTCGTGGACTTCTTTTGTTCCTGCTCAAACAAGTCCAGAGTTTTCATGAATGTGGCGCGTACCAAAGCTCGGCAGGGCAAGAACCTAACACCTTTCAGGATGTTATTGTAACTCTCGGACATATTGGTCGTCAATGTACCCCATCTACGTCCTCCCTCATCTCCAAGCAGGGTCCACTTGTTCAGAGGAATTCCGAACAGGTAATTGTATGCATCCGGATTAAAATTCGAAAGCCGTTCTCATATCTGTTGAAATTTTCGCTCTGAAAGTTGTGAACCCAACTCCCAACACCAATTTCAAGTTTTGTTATTCCTGTACCTAGTAACCACGTTGCTCCGAAGGTGTCGAAGACAAATCCGGTGATATGCAGCGGGTTCTTGCCAAGCCGCCAATGAATCCATAACACTCTGTAAGCCAGCATCCCTGTCCGAAAGAAAGCATATTTGTCTGTCGCTGACAACATGTTGCCGGAGATTTGTCAGGAAAAATGACCAGCTTTCCCTGCTCTCTTCATCCACAATCGCATACGCGATTGGCAATAACCGCTTATTCGCAGTCTGTGCAACGGCCACAAGCAACTTCCCCTTATACGAGCCACGCAAATGCCTGTCGTCCATGCTATTTACTGGCGGGCATCTCTAGAAGGTCTGAACGGCGGGACCAAAAGCCCAGAAAACAAATTTGAATTCTCTGTGCTCATAATGGGCCGCCATTTCCCCACCCTGCCATTCCCATTGTACAACTGTAGTGGGATTTGCTCTTTGAAGCGCCGCAAAAAATCTGCACATTACAAAACGTAATTGTTAATACATAAACATAGTGAGATAAATAACACGTACACTTTCAATAAATTTTTTCTTACTGAGGGAGTTGTGTGATGTTCTCTTCCCAAGTGCCATACAAACGGTCGATGGCTTTTTTCCTCCAGTGCCACGCCTTCTTATAGCTCACATCGACTTTCCAACATTTTTTGACATCCTCCTGGATCAGGGTAACACTGTACTCGGGTTTATTTTGGATCTTGGTCATGATAAGATTGGAAATTATTGTGCCGATTACATTTCTGTGGTCATTTTTGTCGACTTTTTGCATACAACTATGCCTCTCGGTCCATTCCGTTACTTCCCACAGTTCATGAACCCGTGTGCAGTGCGTCACTTGAGCCTTCCAGAAACAAGGTTGAGCTTCGGCGGATTTGCACACCACCTTGAATGATTTTTTATTCGAATCTTTTGTCCTAACCTCCCTCAATCTACTAACGTCCAATTCATTATACCAATACGTGCTTCTTCCTTGGACCGGAAAACAGTACCCAAACGGATAGTCTTGACATTCCATTCCAACGAGGGAGAGCATACTCATCCCGATCTACACACGAGGGGTCCCACTCACCCATCTCGCGATACACGTGCTGACCGGTACTAGGAAATGGGTGCTCTTCAATAAACTCTGGTTCACTCTCCTCGTTTAATGATCTATCCGATTCTGTTTTCGATGTATCATCTCTGAAATCGTCTTCATCAGGAATGAAATCATCATCGGGTTCTTCTCTAACTGTTGAGCTTGTCCCTTCGCCAAAATTACGAACATGCGAAGTGGACGTACCCTCAAAATCAGGCACTCCCCCGTAAAAATGGGAAACATCCTCAAAATGTGTACTCACTGTAGGTGCCTGCGTAACCTGCTTCAACTCTAAATGCAAATACACATAGGAGAAAGCAGGAAAATAATATATCCACTGTAAAGCACTATCAGTATTCAAGTTTCCAATGTTCCACGAACCATCGGGTAGGTTAGTAAGTAAACTAATCCCCTCAATCATCCAACCATCTCGACGGAACCCAAAAATTTTCATAAAGTATATCTTTAAGTTGTTGAAATGATATCTTCTCCCCAATGCTAAATGAACCATCTGGACGGTTTACAAAATCTGAAAATGAATCTAAAACCTCTTTGGGATGTTTCTAATACACGTTAACAAAATATGGTCCGGTAGACTCCATTTATACCTGTTAAAAATAAAATCACGAATTCTTTTAACAAACCCTAATACTCATAATCCATCAACAACATATAATACACTTTCAACCAAAGAAACCACAAAAAAANAAAAAAAAAAAAAAAAAAAAATTATTCCAATCAATTAATCATTCAATACCCTAATACCTTATCGAACAATAACATAGAAATCATCTATAATTACGATAAATTGAAACCCTAATTCTAACTCTAATTTTGAAAAACCCTAACCCCAACAACAACCAAACAATTACACAATTGACAATTTACACACAATATTTCAATATCCAATTCAACATAAACACATAATCATTAATCAATTAGCAATTTCAAACTTCAAACACCACCACATTCAAACATATTACAACAATTCTCAATCTTCAATTAACACCAAACAAATATAAAAAGTTAAGATAAGCCAATATACCTCGTGCGAATGAATTAACCGGAAATAAGGCTCGTATCGCTATTGTCGATTCACGTCGAGGTGAGTATTGGATCGATTTTTTTTTCTGAAGTTTTTTTCGCTCTTTCTATTGTTTGCTCTCTGTGCTCTCTCCTCTGTTCGCGTAAAACGAATGGAGAAGAAGAGATTTGTTTTTAATATATTTTAATGTAAAATGTATTTAAGGAATACATTTTTTTGCATTTAATTGTAAAACGTATTCCTTAAATACGTTTTATTTAAATGTATTTTTTATTCAAAAAATTATTTCTTTAAGACGTATTACTAGAATACGTTTTTATTTCTTTTTTTCAATTAACGAAAACAATTTTTAAAATTGTTTTTGTTTTTTTTTTAATTAAAACAGTTAAATAAAAACGTATTCAAAGAATACGTTTTATTAATTAATTGTTTTTTACGAAAACGTATTCAAGGAATACGGGCTTTTTGTGTTTGTCCACTCACTTTTTTTTTCCACTTATTTTGTTGATTTTTTTTTAAAATAAATTACTCCACACTTTGGCTGTATCATTCCGTTATAACCACTTACATGATATGATAGATGGAACCCAATTCATTCCAAACATAAAAATATTCTTTGGCCATTTGCCTATTTTCTGTTACTAAATGTCGCCTCCTTTTTTACTAAATACCGCTCCCCAAAAAGATATTTTTACCCTTTTTAATATACAATTTAAAAAATGATATTAGTATAATTACTATAAGTTATATTATTATAAACTAGAAATGATACTTGTTTGAAAAAATTATATTAGTATAAATTATTATGTTATATATTAGAATTGATTATCTTATAAATTAGAATTTATTACTAATATGTTAGAGGTTAGAAATTATTGTATTATAGATTAGAATTGATTGTCTTATGAGTTAGAATTTATTGCTATTTTGTTAGAGGTTAGAAATTATTGTATTATAGATTAGAATTAATTATGTTATAAATTATAAATTATTACTATTATGTTAGAAGTTGGAAATTGTTATGGGATATTATGTTTGTGATTGTTGACATTCATTATGTTATTGTTATATTATGATATTCAGCTGTGTTTATACTTTAATATCGGGTTATGTTTGTTATGCATTTGTTGATGATAAAATGAACTAACAACATATACATTTAAAAAAATGGTATTAGTATAATTAGTATAAGTTATATTATTATAAATTAGATACTTGTTTGAAAAAATTATATTAGTATAAATTATTATGTTATATACTAGAATTGATTATCTTATAAATTAGAATTTATTACTAATATGTTAGAGGTTAGAAATTATTGTATTATAGATTAGAATTAATTGTCTTATGAATTAAAATTTATTGCAATTTTGTTAAAGGTTAGAAATTATTGTATTATAGATTAAATTTGATTATGTTATAAATTATAATTTATTACTATTATGTTAGAAATTGGATATTATTATGGTATAGTTTAGAATTGATAGCCTTATGAAATAATATTTAGTACTACTATGTTAGAAGTTGGAAATTATAATGGTATAGATTATTACTATTATAAATTAGAATTTATTACTATTTTGTTAGAACGCTTTTCCTACTATAATATTCAAACGAATCATATAACTCTGAGAAAAGTTTCAAACAATCTCTTGTCATAAAATTCACTCAAATCATACTGAATTAATCGCTCTCAATGAATTTCTCTAACAGAATCTAATTTTTTCGTTCAATTTGTTATTTAAATTGGTATTTATGAATTTCAAATTTAAGTCAAAATATTATTTTGTATTTTAAAATCTATTACCGAGTTGAAAAGGAGCGGATTTAAGAAAAAAAGGGAACTACAATTTTTTATAGCATCACTTATTAGTATTTTATTAGAGATAATTAAATACTATGTTATATAACATAATAATTTATGAGTTCTAACATAATAATAATAAAATTCTATAAGATAATTAGTTATAATTTATACTTTAACAATTTCTACATTCTAACTATGAGATATTAAATTATAATTTATAACATAAATTTAAATTCTAATATAATGTATATAATTAAAAAATTTGATAAAAAAAAAATAAATAAAAAAATTGGTCGGCTGGCCGATTTTGGTGCGGGAAACAGGCAAAACCTGGTGCGGCCAACCGGCAAAACCGGCCGCGCATGGTGCGGCCATCCGGCAAAACTGGCCGCGCATGGTGCGGCCAACCGGCAAAACCGGCCGACACGGCTACGGCCAGCACTCGAGGCTGGCCGCCCAAAAAAAAAAAAGAAAATTGTTTTTCGCCGGTTTGACCAGTCGGTCACCGCATGACTAGTCTTGTTGGAAAGCATTGTTTCGCCGGAATTATTCAGAGGTGTTTTTGAAATTTTTCGAGACTCGGTTTGGCCGGTAAATAGTTCTAAAGAGGGGCATCTCCTCTTTTTAAAAAAAAAATGAATAAAGGGCAAATTAGTCTTTTTGTGGGCGGTAAATAGCGTTTCACTTTTCGAATTGAACCACGTCAGTATTTTGTGTGCAATTTTTTAAGTTTCTCTTTGAGCATCCGCATCAATGCGTTCATTCTTGCCGTTTAAATGACCCTTGCCCCGTTCAAGCGTTGCGTGCGTTCATTAATTGGTGGGGCCCTTGTTTCCGTTCATCACATGGCTCTTTTGAGCCTTTTACATATCAAATTGCATTAAAATTACATGAAAAAAATAAAAAGAATAAAAAAAGGCCCACTAGGCGTAGAAAACCCAATATATATATATATATATTGGGTTTTCTACGCCTAGTGGGCCTTTTTTTATTCTTTTTATTTTTTTCATGTAATTTTAATGCAATTTGATTTGTTTTTTGTTTTTGTTTTCATTTAATTTAACTGTTTATATATATATATATATATTTAATTTAATTTTATCTATATTACACTTTTCAATATAAATAAATACAAATTTTATCTCTATCACACTTCTCGATATATATTAATAATTTATATTTTCTATTTCAATTCTTTGTCTTTAAATACACCTCAGTTTGTCACTTCTCTTGCACCAAAAAATTTACAACTTCTATTGCACCAAAAAATTTAGCAACTACTCATATGCCTAAAAAAAATCCGAATAATAGGCAAAACTTTTAAAATTTCTCAAGTTCTAATCCTAGCAATCCAAATGAATTTCATTCTTTCAAAATTCACAAACTCCGCCGAATTTATCATTTTCACAAACTTCTTATCCTACACAATTTTTCCCACAATTCCCGTCAAATTTTCCTTTTACGCAATAACAATTCCAAAATTATCCAAATTCCACCAATATTCAATATTCACAATATCCTCCACAAGTTTTATTTCAAAACCCGCCACCTGAATATTAGCAATACTTGAGTAGTCAAAATCTGTTGCAATCTTCTCCGCAACAATCGAGTCAATCCTCTGGATCCCAGATGAGGAAAGAACCTGATACTGAAACTTACTTTCCAGAAACACAATTCCAAGATTGTGAAACCACTATTAATGTTGAAATCCCAAAAAACACACGTGTTGCTGCTGAAGGCCGGAAAAAACATCCACAGTGGACAAAGAAAGAGGATGTGCAATTGGCAAAAGCTTAAGTGACGATCCAATTACCGGTAATGATCAGAAGGCCGAAGCATTTTGGGTACGTGTTGTAAATTATTATAACAAAAATACACATTCTAATTATATTCACAAAAATGCTAATATAATTATATCGATTCAATGAGTGCTATAAAAGTATTTACAGTGTTTATTGAAGTGGTTGTAGTGATGAGGATATATAAGTCGGGCTTACGAAAAATATCGTATTGAGAATGATGATGTAGCCTTCAATCTTGAGCACGTATGGAGAATCCTTAAAGATCGTCCTATGTACACCCCTACAGTGTCCTAATGATATTTTTGTTGAGAGAAAAAAGACGAGAATTGATGAGTTTGGTGCCAGCAATACTTCATCAAAGGGGGATGCAAGCATTGACTTAGATGAACTTCATGAAGTGGCTCGCCCCATCGGGCAGAAGGCAGCCAAACGAAAGGCCAAGGGCAAAGGTATATTTAACCTTGATGAGATGGCCACAGAATACAACAACATGGTTAAGCACCTTGTTGAGTTAACTAGCTTGAAAAGGCTGAAGTTGAAGTTAAGAAAGCTACTCTTGAGGAGAAGAAGTAGAGAAATCGTCAGAAAGACAATGATATTTTAATGAAGGACACAAGCCACATGACCGAAGAGCAACGTTTTTTCTCATGAAAAAATTGTGTCAAGTAATTCGAGAGAAATGGAACTTTTAGACGTTATATTATCTGTTTTAATTATCTTTGTCTTTTTGAATGTTGTGATTTGAGGTATTCAACTTTTAGCTTGTATTTCATTTAAGTTAGTCTTGTTCTTGTTAAATTGTTAGTCAGTCTTTCATTAAATTGTTCTTATTCGAAATTAAATTTGTAGTATGTCTTTCCACTTAAATTGTTCTTTGTATTTGACAGATGTATTGTCTGTTAAACAAGAAGACTAATCAACTTGCTGGTTAAAATAAATATCAAAAGATAAGATATGACTCTGAAAAGTTAATCGATTTTCTGGCACAAATAAGCATGTCAAAAAATAAGGCATGAGCTGTGGCACGTTTATCAATTTGATAACTCAATTAATGTGTCAAAAAATAAAGTATGAGTCATTAATGACAGCTATATGCAATAGTTGTCTATAATAATCAATTTGTTGGTCAAAATAAACATGTCAGGAGATAAGATATGACTATCAAAAGTTAATTGATTTGCTGGCACAAATAGGCATGTCAGAAAAGAGATATGATCCCCTACCCACGGTGGACACATGTTAATATGCCCACCACTTATGTGACATGCACACATTGTGATGTTAATATGTTCAAAAAAATACATCACCAATGTGTGGCATGTTAATATGCCCACCACTTATGTGACATGCACACATTGTGATGTTAATATGTTCAAAAAAATACATCACCAATGCGTGGCATGCACACATTGTATAAAGTATGTAGTATATAATTAGTAGTATAATCAACTCAATTTTAATCTTAGTTTTAATTTAACATACTATCATGTAATTTATATCATTACAATGGTATTTAGAGCATTATCTTATTAAAATTTGTGTGTAAATGTTATAATCAACTCAATTATAGTCTTAAAAATGTTTATTATTATTTTTTATTTTGATTAGGGTATAAACGGATTGAGAAATTATGTTTTATACCCTATTTCAATTGTAAAACGTATTCTCAGAATAAGTTTTATACCCTAATTAATTGTAAAACGTATTCTAAAAATACGTTTTAGGGTGAAAAAAAATGGTTGAAGGTTCGCGCTTGAGGGAAATCGAACCCGATTGTGGGCGAGTCAAACCCTCAAGGTCGCCTTCAATACCATCATGTTGTTAGACTATCGCGTTTATTTTTGCGCAAAATTATATTCTTATCCTTGAATATCGAGATTCCGGTGTTTCGAGCTCAAGTTCGTCTTATTCTCGAACATGTTCGTGTTCGTTCGTATAGCAAACGAACAAAAAATTTCGTTCGTATTCGTTCATTTATTAGTTCGATAAGTTCGTGTTCGAATTGTTCGACATGTTCGTGTTCGTGTTTTTTTACCTTTTTTTTATTGTAATGTCATAGAAGTTGTTTTATTTAATATTTAATATATATTCATATTTATATATACATATATAATATATAAAATTATAAAATATTTGAAAAAATCGAAGCCCTAATAGAAGAAATGTGCCAAACAGATGGGAAGGAGGCGCGACGGCGGTCTGGCGGGGTGGGATGGGTTTTTTTTCCAAGGGTTTCTCGCTGGTCTCTCTTCTCTTCTCTGCTCTCTGTGGGTGTGCTTCTGTTCTGCGCAAATTCTTTTTTTATCCTTCAATATTGAGATTTATAAAATATTGACTTATGATTCATTTTTAAATTAACCTTTTATAAAAAAATTACTTGGTATTTAAAATAAAAAAATTAACCTTTTATCGAGAATAATTTACTTGATATTTAAAATAAAAAAATATGAATATTATTTTTGAATTAGGGCTTAACTTAGGGTTTTCAATAAATTGAATTAAGGCTTCGAATTAGGGTTTCGATTAGGGTAATAGGGCTTTGAATTATCTTGTGTTGGAAAAATTTATTGGTATTATCTATATACATCGTCTATGAATGTTATTAGGTGGTCGAGAATTAAGTAAAATTTGAGATATAGTCTCTTCTTTGGGGTCATTTATGTTCTTTGCAAATATATAATTACTTATACCCATTGTTCGTTCGTTCATTGAGCTTCTGTTGCGTCACATTTGAACATAAGTTCTCTATCCAGTCTTTCATATGCGGTTGAAATGAAATTTTATGCTAAGATACAACATTTAAAGTTTATGTTGTTGAAATAAGTTCTTAAAATTTTGTCACATATCATGTTTTGGATTTGATTTTATATTTTTTCATATCTAAAGATTGCTTTTTGTACAATTTTATTTTTTTTGGTAGAAAATGGCATCATCATCATCATCATCACAACCTCGTCGGTACAATGCATACACTGGTCCGAGGGTAGAAACTGGCCTCATCATCGTCATCACAACCTCGCCGGTACAATGTACACCCTGGTCCGAGGGATCCCTCACTTCTATAACTTCAGTACTGCCATTGGTCCAAGGCGGTATTTGAAGATATAGAGGGATATCGTAACAACACTGTTACAAACCGCTGCTACGACACTTAGTTCTGACATGCCTTGCAAAACCAGAATGTCAGGGTTTGCGAGGTGATCGACATGACCGATTTTGGGCCGCTGTTTCAAATGGGCCGAGTACAGACGGACAACAGCCTCATTACTTATCTGGTGGAAAATGTTGGGATCTATAAGGATCTCGTTATGTACAATTCACGAATTCAATAGCAAACATAAACCTATGCGCAGCGGATCTAAAGGTTTGACGTAGAAAACATACGGCTTAAAATTTATGGTGATCTGGCTGATCTTCCAGATGGTCATACACAACACACGAACACGTCGGGATCACGAACGGGTTGGGTCGAGTGCTAGGATCGGATCTCCGGGCTTGGGATTGTCGAACGTAGGGCGCGTGGGGTCACGGGCGTGAGTCTTGAGGCTGCTCCAGGCGGCGCGTGCGGGACACGTCGGACTCCGGATGGTCACCGCTCTGGTTCGGTTGACTCGCGGCGGCTGTCCGATCGGCTGGGGTTGGTGGTCGTGGCCTTCGGGCTTGTGGATCGTAGACTCTGCTTGATCACGGGGTTAATTTAATATATCTCAATAAACCACGAGATCTTCTACTGTATATCTCAAACACCCTCTTCAACTTGTACCAGTGGAACAAGAAGAAGAAGAAAAAGCTCGAATAGGAACTGAGAGAGAGAGAGAGAGAGAGGCGCGTATGGGGCGTGTATAATTATGGTCTTGTGTTCTCTTCCCATGAGCTTAATGATGTATATATAGAACTACAATAGGGATCCTTAGTAGATTAGGAATGGCTTTTTAATTAATTAAAATACTTGTGGGTCAACCCACTTATTCTAATTAATTAAATAATATTAAATGAGCCACCAACATAATATTATTGCACTCCCTTGTCTTATCCCAATTTAAAATTGAGACACCAATAATAATTACTCGATTTATCTCCCCATGTTTAAGATATAATATCCATGAATTAATTCGATTAGTGACAATCAAGAATTAATTAATTTATTATTATTTCAACGAAACTAGCGCACATTCATCACATTGTTACTATGTCATAAATTAATCCACCTGCATTGTGACCGTACATCATCAAACTAAACGTACATTGTGACCGTAGATATCCTAACAACACATTATACATATAGCAATATTACCCAAGACATAGGGTCTATTAGCCCAGTTCACTAAACCTTACCCGTGTGAATCAAAGTAATAAATACTACACATATATGTCTATATAATATCTTACGGGTTAAGAACACGCATTAATTAACCGAGGCCTAGTTCGTTTACAACGATAAGTATTAAAAAAATTGCTCCTATTTGGTATCTTGTTCAATACATAAATGTACTAGTGCAACTAATCAGTCAAGACAAACTATACAGTTGACACTACCACCGTCCTGATGGGGTGTTCATGTCTATCTAGGTTGTGAACAATTATTCTTGTTTCGCGAGTAACTGATAGCATGATCTTCGGTTCGCCCAATGACGACCCACACTATCTAATGCAAAGCAACAGAACGTAGAACTTGTTTAATCTAACATGTTTCTCATTCATAAAGGGTAAAAGTGTAATATCATCCAAAGCCAAGCTTTCAGTATATAACACTACCAATCACTCACTTATACTTAAATCTTTCGCTTTTACAAGTATAGTCCTATCAATCCGTTATTCTATAATACCTATGTCGATCCTATCGCCATGCACTTGAATCCCATTCCTATCATGTTTTTTACGAAGACCTTCTCCGGCAAACTCTTCGTGAATGGATGAGCTGGGTTGTCCTCAGATGCAATCTTGCCAACATCAACGTCTCATCTACCAACTATCTCTCGAATCAGATGGTACTTGCGATCTATGTGTTTGCTTGCTTTGTGGGCTCATGGTTCCCTTGAGTTTGCTACTGCTCCACTGTTATCACAGTACACGGTGATACCACGTGGCAAACTCAGAATCACCTCTAAGTCCACTAAGAAGTTTTTGAGCCAAATTGTCTCTTTCGCTGCCTCTCAGGTTGCTATGTACTCGACTTCCATGGTGGAGTTTGCCACGCATTTCTGCTTAGCACTCCTCCATGAAATGGCTCCACCTTCTAAGGTAAACACATAACCTGAGGTTGACTTACTCTCGTCCCTATCTGCCTGAAAATTAGAATCATTGTAACCCATAGGTAACAAGTTGTCTGGACGGTAAACTAACATGTACTCCTTAGTACTTCTCAGGTACTTGAGTATATGCTTCACCACAGGCCAATGTTCCCCACCCGCATTACTTTGATATCTAGCTACTAAGCCAATGGCAAAGCTGATATTCGGCCTAGTACACTACATAGCATACATAAGGCTTCCTACTGCCGATGCATAAGGAACTGTCTTCATGTCCTCTATCTCTTGAGTCGTCTTAAGAAACATCTTCTTAGAGAGAGGGATTTCTTTCCTGAAAGGTAAGGTAACTTTCTTAGAATCCTGCATGCTGAACCTAGTCAAGACAGTATCTATGTATGAAGACTGGAATAAGCACAACATTCTCTTTTTACGGTCCCAAACGACTCTAATACCAAAAATGTGTCCTGCTTCTCCTAAGTCCTTCATATAAAACTACTTAAACAACCACACCTTTACGTCTGACAACTCCTTCTTACTATTTCCAATGAGAAGTATGTCATCTACGTATAGCACAAGAAACACCACCATGCTCCCACTGATTTTCTTGTACACGCAGTGCTCATCCCGACATTGAGTGAATCCGTACGACTGGATCACCTCATCGAACCAAATGTTTCAAGATCTCAAAGCTTACTTCAGTCCATAAATAGACCGATTAAGCTTACACACTATATGCTCACGACCTTTAGCAATGAATCCCTCTGGTTGCTGCATATAGATGTCTTTCTGAAGGTTCCCTTTAAGAAAAGTCGTCTTGACATCCATCTGCCAGACCTCATAATCCATATGAGCGGCTACAGCCAAGAGAATCCGAATGGACTTAAGCATAGCTACTGGCAAAATGGTCTCATCATAGTATATACCCTCAATCTAGGTATAACCTTTCGCAACAAGCCAAGCTTTGAAGGTTTTCACCTCCTCATCCGATCCTCTCTTTCTCTTGTAGATCCACTTGCATCCAATGGGTACACTCGGTGGGGAACTATCGACTTCACTCCTTACCTCCTCTAAGACTAGTCTACTTGAGGGCTTGTGGTTCATAATATAGTCTTCTTCCAACAATCTAGCATTCGTTCTAAAGATCACCTTCTGATCCTCGGGACTATAAAATAATCCACTTTTCATTTCCTTGGGATAGCCCACAAAAACTCGTGCTTCTTAACACTTTTCCAATTTCCCAGCCTCCTGCACTAAAATATGTGCATGGCTACCCCATACTCGAATATGTGAAAAACTGGGCTTTCGCCCTTTCCACAATTCGTAAAGAGTAGTCTCTTTTGACTTCGATGGAACCAAGTTCAGAACGCACGATGCTATTTCCAGCACCAATCCCCAAAATGAATCTAGTAATCTACAATAACTCATCATCGACCTAACTATTTCTATAAGAGACCTATTTCTTCGCTCTGCAACCCCGTTCTGCTGAGGCGTTTCCAGTTCAATCAATTGGGATTCAATCCCAGCTTTTGATAAGTATGTCCTGAACTCTCCAAAGAGGTATTCGCCACCTCGATCAGATCAAAGTGACTTGATACTTTTACCATGAAGCTTCTCCACAACTGCCCGATACTCTTTGAATTTCTCAAAGCATTCGAACTTGCGGTACAACAGATAAATGTACTCAAATCTGGAGTAATCATCAACTAAAGAGACAACATACTTGAAACCTCATCTAGGCTGGATTGACATAGGAACACATAAATCAGAACAAATCAATCCTAGCACTTCTTGGCTCCTATACCCTTTGCCGTAAATGGTCTCTTGGCCATCTTACCTTCCAAGCATGATTCACAAGTTGGATAGTGCTTTTCCAATGGACCAAGTTGTCCATTGGCCATTAACTTTTGAATCCTCCTAAGGTTGATGTGCCCAAGTCTAAGGTGCCAAAGATATGCTTGATTCATACTTGAAGATTCCTTCCTCTTATTAGATTTAGTCACGATATTATTCAATTCAGATTGTTGCAGTGTGGGAGAGTTTGGTTTAAGAACATATAAATTGCCAACAAATGAACCAGAAAATATGAAATGTTTCCCATAACGATTAATAAGCATATCATCAAATGTAAAAGAATAACCATCCATAACAAGTTTAGAAACTGAAATGAGATTCTTTCTAAACCTAGGAACATAAAGGCAATGTCTCAAATAAAATTATTACTATCAAAAGATAAAGTAACGTCTCCCACTGCAACAGCTGTCACTTTAGTAGCATCGCCCATGTAGACGGTTGAAGTGAATAAGATTCACCCGGGCTCCTTCAACTCGAACCGGCCTCTGTACCTGCAGAACCCAATGCCGGGGGTGGCCCCGGCGTCGGGCCTCCGATGCCTAAGTCAGTGCTCAGATCAAGAGAGAGAAAGTGTAGTAATGTAATGAATAGAGAATGAGAGAATGAGGTACCTTGGCCCCCTTTTATAGGGGGAGTGTACCTTTTGGGCCCAAGTTGGGCCTGACCCCTATCGTTGGGCTTAGATGTCTTAGTGGGCTTATCTTCCAATATGTATCCGCTTTATCCATTAAACCGGGTCTAGTATAATATCTTATATCATCTAGTCCCCCCACTCTGGTCGAGTAAGCATAACTCGATCCAAGAGTGAAATGCCTCTTCGAGTTGTTTTCTTCAACTTGCCACTAAGATCGAGCATCGAAAGTCGAATGACCATTGAATAACCACTGAAATATCCTCCAAACTTTGAGATCTCAAGATCGAAAACCGAAAGACCATGGAGGTCGGAAACCAAATGATCTGATGTCGGGGTCAAAAACCGAAAATCAAGACCGCTGAGGTCGAAAATCGAGAATCGAGACCGCTGAGGTCGAAAACCGAGAATCGAGAGACCGTTGAGGTCGAACATTTAGAGTCGAGACGGCTGAGGTCGAAAATCGAAAATCGAGACCGCTAAGGTCAAAAACCGAGAATCGAGACTGCAAGAGGTCGAAAATCGAGAGTTGAGACCGCTGAGGTCAAAAACCGAGAATCGAGACCGCTGAGGTAAAAAACCGAGAGTCGAGACCGCTGAGGTCGAAAACTAAGAATCGAGACCGCTGAGGTCAAAAATCGAGAATCAAGACCACAAGAGGTCGAAAACTGAGAGTCGAGACCATTGTGGTCGAAAACCAAGAGTCGAGACCGTTGAGGTCGAAAACTGAGAATCAAGACCGCTGTGGTCGAAAATCGAGAGTCGAGACCGCTGAGGTCGAAAATCGAGAATCGAGACCGCCAGAGGTCGAAAACCGAGAGTCGAGACCGCTGAGGTCGAAAACTGAGAATCGATATTGCTGAGGTAAAAAACCGAGAATCAAGACCGCAAGAGGTCAAAAACCGAGAGTCGAGACCCTTGTGATAAAAAATCGAGAGTCGAGACCGTTGAGGTCGAAAACCGAGAATCGAGACCGATGTGGTAAAAATCCGAGAGTCGAGACCGCTGAGGTCGAAAACTGAGAATCGAGACCGCTGAGGTCAAAAACTGAGAATCGAGACCGCAAGAGGTCGGAAACCGAGAGTCGAGACCGCTGAGGTCGAAAACCGAGAATCGAGACCGCTGAGGTCAAAAACCGAGAATCAAGACCGCAAGAGGTCGAAAACCGAGAGTCGAGACCATTGAGGTCGAAAACCGAGAGTCGAGACCGTTGAGGTCGAAAATCGAGAATCGAGACCGCTGTGGTCGAAAATCGAGAGTCGAGACCATTGTGGTCGAAAATTGACAATCGAGACCGCTGTGGTCGAAAACCGAGAGTCGAGACCGCTGAGGTCAAAAATCGAGAATCGAGACCGCTGAGGTCAAAAACTGAGAGTCGAGACCGTTGACCGAAGTCTTGAATTTGAAATTTTGAATTTACGTCTGTTGTGTTTCGATCACCATGTTCGAGCTCCCTTATACCACCTCGTCCTATCACCCCTCAGTTCAAAGTTTAAGATTCAAGCCTGTTGTATATTCCTTTGAAAAATAAATCAACCACCAACCTGCTCAAGCCGTAATGAATATACTCGACCCGCCACTAAAGTCGAAAAATCAATTCGACGGAAGCATAATCAAATAAAGCACAATCAACCTGCTCAAGCCATAATGAATATACTTGACCTGCCACTGAAGTCGAAAAATAAATTCGACGAAAGCATAATCAAATAAAGCACAATCAACCTGCTCAAGCCATAATGAATATACTCGACCCGCCACTGAAGTCGAAAAATCAATTCGACGGAAGCATAATCAAATAAAGCACAATCAACCTGCTCAAGCCATAATGAATATACTCAACCCGCCACCGAAGTTGAAAAATCAATTCGACAGAATCATCAAACAACCTGCTCGAGCAAAAATGAATATACCTGACCCGCCACTGGGGTCAAAAAACAATTTCGATAAATCAGAATCAACAGTCAACCTGCTCGAGCAAAAATGAATACATCGGACCCACCACTGGGGTCGAAATCACAAATACAACAAAACCAAACTAAATAAAACCACCCATCTGCTCAAATTACCCATAACAAACTTGGTCGACCTGCCACTGAGGTCAGAAGCACAAATAGCACAAAACCAAATCAAATAAATCTGTTAGCCAACACTAGGATCGACCACCTAGCCCGAAGACCTTAGTCATGGTGAATTTTGTCTTCTTTCAACCTGCCACTAGGTTAGGAACAAATGTACAATGATAACAAACCAAATATAATCAAGAAGAAATCATCGACCTGCCTCCGAGGTCTGCTCGAGTTATCCATGTCTTTACGACCCAACACTAGGATCGACCACCCAGCCCGGAGGCCTTAGTCATGGTGGATTTTATCTTCTCTCAACCTGCCACTAGGTTAGGAACAAATGTAGAATGATAACAAACCAAATATAATCAAGAATAAATCATCGACCTGCCTCCGAGGTCTGCTCGAGCTATCCGTGTCTTCACGACCCAACACTAGGATCGACCACCCAGCCCGGAGGCCTTAGTCATGGTGGATTTTGGCTTCCCTCAACCTGCCACTGGGTTAGGAACAAATATACAATAATACCAGATCAAACAGAACCGAATAGAAATCATCGACTGCCTCCAAGGTCTGCTCGAGCTATCTGTGTCTTCGCAGTTGCCCACCCAATCCGAGGGATGTTCGAAACAGGGGGTCAGCCTGCCCATCCCAAGGGGTGTACTAAACAAGTGACCACCCAGCCCGGAGGCCTTAGTCATGGTGGAATTTGTCTTCAGGCACTTGCCGACCCCGAGGGGGCCTATCGAAACAAGCGACCACCCAGCCCGGAGGCCTTAGTCATGGTGGATTTTTTTTCTTCAGGCACTTGCCCACCCTTTCCGAGGGATGTTCGAAACAGGGGGCCAACCTGTCCATCCCAAGGGGTGTTCTAAACAAGCGACCACCCAGTCCGGAGGCCTTAGTCATGGTGGAGTTTGTCTTCAGGCACTTGCCGACCCCGAGGGGGCCTATCGAAACAAACGACCACCCAGCCCGGAGGCCTTAGTCATGGTGGATTTTTTTTCTTCAGACACTTGCCCACCCAATCCGAGGGATGTTCTAAACAGACGACCAACCTGCCCATCCCAAGGGGTGTTCTAAACAAGCGACCACCCAGCCCGGAGGCCTTAGTCATGGTGGATTTTTTTCTTCGACCTGCCACTGTGGTCAAATAGAAACACATCGAGCAAAACAAGATATGATAGTAATCGATCATTTTCGTTAGTCCATAATGTGCATAATGATATCGAACAAGATAAGGAATCAAATGTATTTGACCTCCTTTTCCTGGTTGTATCTGACGACTTGTGCTCAAATTCTTCGACCTGCCACTGAGGTCGAAAAGGAAAACATCGAACATAACAAGATATGATAACACTCGATAATTTTGTTAGTCATCCGAATAATAATCCAACCATGCCTATGTGCATTAGAATCTCCTCAATAGCTCGCCCAAGGTATTCAAACAATTAACATTCCCCAAAAAATAATGTTGAAAGCCTCAATGCGTCCATAAATTGTGTGTCGATCAAACTCGACCACCAAATCAAGAGTTGAAAATAGTTTTGTACCTGAAGGTCGAGAATACCAATCCAAATTGTCATACCTTTTCCAAAGAAGCTGATTTTTACCCGTTCCTTTTGAAATCGCCACCGGTGATCGACATCATCTAGGCTCGTCCCTGCTTGTCACCCTCCTTAGATGGATCCATGCTCGTTCATTTTATCCTCGACACTCAACAACTCATCCGCCATAGCTTGTCGAGACTTTTGTTTCGTCATTTCCTCGACAGAAATTCAATTATGTCCATGAATAAATCGCATAATCGCTCGAGCAAATTACATAATCATCCACAAACAAATCCGACAATCATTCGAGCAAATCAAATAATCATCCATGCACAAATGAAATATATTCCTCAAATAATCATCCTCAAATGAATCCAATAGCACCTCCTAGAATAAATCAAATACCTCCAAAAGTAAATTAAATAGCACATCCTCGGATAAATCAAATACCTCTACAGATAAATCAAATAATATCTCGAGCAAATTAAACAATTCGCCTCGAATAAGTCAAATAGTTTTCATGGAAAAGTCGCATAATCCTCATGAATTGTTTAAATAATGTGTCCTCGATCACATCAAATATCACCTCGAACAAAATGAATAATATTTCCTCGAACAAAATTACATGATTTTCCTCGAACAAATCAAGCAATCCTACGAATAAATCAAATAATTCCTCGAGCGAGTCAAATAACTCGCCTCGGGCAAACAAAATAATGCACCACAAATTCTTCAAACAATTCTTCACGTCAAATAATTTCCACAAATATATCAAATATTGTCTCCTCCAATAAGTCAAATAATTTCCGCGGAAAAATCGCATAATATCCATGAATAAACCAAATATTTCACACAATTCTCCATGAAAAATCCAAATAATGCCTCCTTTACACCTAAAATAATATCCACGAATAAATTGAATAATATCTCAAGCAAATCAAATAATTTTCTTCGAACGGATCGAATAATTCCACAACCAAGTCAAATAATACTCCTCAACAAATCCAATAATTCTCATGAATATATCAAATCATTATCCTCAAACGACTCGAATGTATCAACGAATGAATCATATGTTGTCTCATCGACCAAATCAAGTAATATCCGCGCATAAACCATATAATGCCACGAGTTAACCAAATGATTATCTAATTTCTTCTAATTTAAAAGTCCTCCATTCAATGATTTAAATTAATATCATACCTTTTAATGAGAATTATATCTCAAATTTACCTCTGATTGTAATCCCGTATTAATTTTAGGCGAGAAATATGACCATTGGTCTAATCTGGTAGCACTGTGGGCTGCTAGAGGGGGTTTAAACTTCAATTGGGCCGCATTTGGGGCGTTGGGCCGCGGCTGAAGTCTTTGGACCACAGAAAACCCGCTATTGGGCCGAGAATAAGGGCAGCATGGGAGTAGGCTTCTCGCGGGCTACACCTGGGCCATGCGCGGGCTTCTCGGGCTGAACAAGGGCGGAGGCTGGGCTAAATGAGCGGGCCATTGGCGGGTTGGGCGTGGGCTCAGAAGGGTTCTCGCGGGCTGGGGAAGTGTGAACAACGCGGGCTGGACACGGGCTCGGGCGGGCCAAGTGTTAAGAGGGAAGCGGGCCGCGCGGGCTGGACGCGGTCCGCGCACTGGGATGGAGCGTTGGGCTCCTTGATGTGCCACACTGGGCTTCTTCGCGGGCCGACCACACTGGGCCTCCTTAGGGACAAATGGGCTCTGCTGTAGACTGCCAAAATTTGGGCCCTGCGCACGCGGGCTGGTGAGATGGGTCGCGCACAGATCTGCAGACCCGGATGAACTGCGAGCTCGGCCGTGGACTCAACGGAAATATCTGTCGGAAAAAGGAACGTCGAATCCAGCGAAGGTGGCCATCCGTGCGTGCGTTTCGGCGAGGAGAACTCAGTGGTGCCATCGGCCTGAAGTTATTCGCCGGAACTTAACGGGAAATCGGAGAAGATGCATGATTTTTACTTTTTTCTCCCAAGATCCACAAACTTTGACCGAAAAATCGACAGACTTCCCGGTGCAATTTTTGCTCCAAATTTTAAGGGTGGAACGAGCACGAGGAGGGCTCTAAATATCAATGGTGATCTCTCCCTCTCTAAGCCGCCTGTTTTCCTTGAACCCAGCAAAGAATTGCAGACATGATTAGTGGCTCCAGTATCTACACACCAGGTTCTGGTAGATACAACCGCTAAACATGTTTCTACGTCATTAACGAGAGAGTTACCTTTTTTGAGGAGAGGGCAGTCGACCTTCCAGTGTCCTGACTTATTGCACCTGTGGCATCTAACTTTCGGCTTCTTTGCCACTCCCTGAGAGGATGGTCAGTGCAACTGGGGGCATTCTGTGCCTTGACCTTCTCTGCAGACTTCTTTCTCTTCCTGCCCTTTTGAGGCCTGAAAGGTCCAGCCTGTTCGGCGACTAGCACATGAGGCGCCTTAGTAAATAAGGCCTCTGCCGACTAAAGCTCTGCAAGTAGTTCTGGAAGAACCATAAGCATCTTGTGCATGTTGTAGTTCAACCAGAGCTGATCAAAGCTCTTCTGTAGAGATTGGAGCATAATGTTAACTTGGGTTTCCCCATCGATAAAACCACTCATCACCTCTAGCTCGTTGAGCAACGCCATGATCTTGAGGGCATGCCTCGGCCATGCGCGTAGTCATCAGAACACTCATAGCCTCTTGCCTAGCAGCCCTAGACTGGTGTCCGAATATATTCTTGAGATTGAGGAGTATGTCTGTCGCATTGTTCTTAGACTGATGCTGATGTTGAAAAACATTTGACATAGATGCTAGAATGTAACACTTTGCCATCTCATCAGCCTTCTTCCACCTGGCATACTCCTCTTTCTCCTGCTCAGGAGCATCAACCGCGGGCTTTGTCGGGCAAGCCTCGGTGATCGCAAACTTATAACCCTCAGCAGTCAACACAATGTCTAAGTTCCTCTTCCAATCAGTGTAATTAGGGCCAATAAGTTGATTTTCTTATAGAATGACGGATAACGGATTGAACGACTTTATAAATATAGCATGAGAAACGCGAAAATAACTTTACAGAATTTAGCTGCTAAAATTGACATCTTCAAAACAATATTAACTTAAATTCACCGACATCTAAAAAAACGTGAGTAAGTATGCTACGTGGGTCGCCCTACTACTCAACATTTGCAAGACAAGGGCTTTTCAAAGGCCTATTAATTTCCATGAAGTCAAAACTAAATTCATGACAAACGAAATTAATAGTCGGTCTTCATTTGACTATGCAATAAATTCAGGGACCCCGTGGAGAGTTTATAAATAAATTGTATTCTAAGTAAACCTCGTTTCTCAGTCCTAAGGTCGGACGAAAAAGATTATACATCCACCGTGGGGTGGCCCGTACGCTCGATTAAGCTTTCCTCTAACCATCTACTTTTAGAAATTTGTTCTGGTAAGTACCCACAATTAATCTTAGTGATGTCATTCGTGGGGAAGCCCATACTTTAATTAATTGATTTACCAACAAACTAGAAATGGAGGTCTTAGGAATTTTACAATTAACTTTAATTTAAAATCCCTTCTCAAACTTAGTATAATTTAAATGAGGATTTTTTACCATTTAAATATTTATGCAATTCTAAATTAATCATATGTAAATTGAATAATTAATAAACATGCATAAATAAATATGCAATTCCATATTAATCCCATTCAAATACTAATTATCATGCATAAATAAATAAATAATCAATGGCATAATAAATTTAAATAAATAAATCCACTATTATGGCCATTAAATATTGAGTTCCCTATTAATACAAGTGTAACGCCCCGACTGACTGGAAACAGTCTCGAGCTCGCCTTCTTTGCCGGTAGAATGCCGAACCTGCACGTAACTCTCACACCGGAGGGATTTTTCGGTGAAGAGCCTCCAATGCTCAAGTCAGTCTTGAGAAGATGAAAAATATATGTAGAAGTATGTAAGTGTTATGAGGATGTAGGAAAGAACGAGAAATATAACCCCTATTTATAGGGGCGAGTTACCTGTTCTAGGAACTACACGGGTGAGCTGAGCTGGCTGCCCCAACTGCCCGATCGTACAACCCCATGCCTCAACTATCTCTCGCGTCAGGAATGTCAGAGTGTGTCAGAAGGTGTCGAAAGCATTTATCGCATCGAGCAACCCCTATGTGCCACGTGTCCCCCGTGCAAATGCTGAAGATCTTTTGGGAGGCTCTCATGTTCAACCGAATCTGGCCTAATGTTGAGCTGTCTCAAAGGTACGGAGTGGTCGATCTCATGACCATCAATATTCGACCGTCTCTTTCCTCGACCAAGGTTCAGTGAAGTGGGTAACTGTACAGTGCTCCTAAATCCGCGCGTCTTTGGCTTCCTGTGTCCATTACTCGATAACTTCCTGGTTCGACCATACCGGTTAGCCCATATTATACGGTTGACCTGGCAGACTGGTCTAGTGCGTATAATATTCCATATCATCTAGCCCCCCTCAATCTGATCGAGTCTGAATGACTCTATCTAAGAGTAGGCTTTTGTCCGCATTCCCAAGTATTTCTCTACCTATTTCGACCAACCTATGCCTTTTTTTATCTTTTCTCGACCTTTTTCCACTGTTACCGCCACTTTGTGTTTTTGAATTTCAAATTTTGCCACTTGTCTGCCTTTTCAGACGCGTCTCTTCATCTGTCAGACGACATCATTGCTCCGTGATCCACGCCACCTCGAATCTCGTACCCACTTTAATATCCCCTCTGTGGCAGCCGTTGGATTTATATCTTTAATCCCACGACTAATATCTATGCACATGTTTGCCTGTCCCACAATTGCAACCATTGAAACTTTATAATCTGGTGGTTGGTACTTCTCCTCCTCTTTTCCTCGCTCCTTATAAATACCCTAATTCCAGTACGTAGAAAATTTTTACCTTCTGCAAACTTTCGCAAACAAGTCTTTCAAGTCCGAGCATCCATGCACTTCACATCTCTTAATTCCGTCTCCTGTTGATCTTCAATCACCATGAGTAAGTTCTTTTTAATCTCTGAATCTATGTGTTTTTGTTAATTTTCGCGAGCTTTGTCAATCCTTTCCTTCACTCGTCCTTGCAATTCCAGATTTCTCCTCCTGTTGTGCAATCTTCTCTTTCATTCTTCCCTCTCTTTCCTCCTGTAAAAATTTTTCCAAAAATTTTCCCCTTTTTGTGCTTTCTTAAAATTTTCCGCTATTTTTCTTCAGATTCTGCAACTTCCAGCAAGAATGATCGTTACACCGACGAGGACTTGTCTTCTCCTTCCTCCTCTTCGACCGCGAGCTTGTCGAGCGACTCCGTATATGAGATTCTCCAACTCCAGCCTCTCAACATCATTCGAACCACTGTCATTGAGGATAGCCCCTCAGCCGAAGTTGTCTCCCCTTCCTCTTACTTGGTTGACCAACCTGAAGAGGGTGTTACTAGTCCCCTTCCTCCCCCTACCAAACGTGCTTGTCGACCTATTGGTGCCGATGACGAGAATGAGAACGATCCCAAAAATATTGTCCCTCTGTCTGCCTGCGACCCTAAAGATTTCGTCCCTCTTTCTACTCGGATCCCTTCTTCGTCATCACTTCTTCCCTTAGCAAAACGACCACCCCTTCCAAAAAGACCTCCTATGCTCACAGCACCAACTGGCTCGACCTCGACCTAGTGGGTCACCGGGGCCGCCTATACCCCCAAGATGACGACACTTATGACAATCCTTCGTCCGGCTCCTATACTTTCTTTTGTGCCTAATTCGACCTTGTCCTAGTTTCCCCGTCTGTAAGGCTTTGATAGATTTGTGTGGCTTGTACGATTTAGCCCTGAATCAGCTTCCCCCTAACGCTTTTAGAATTTTAACTACCTTTATTGTTTTGTCTATGGTCTGTCTTGGTCGAGTAGATTTAGTATTTTTTTTGTATTCTTAGTTGGCCTCCAAGCACGCCGACAGCCTGTACTTAAAAAGCCAAAATAATGCCTACTTCATTGTTGATCGACCATCTAACATCCCAAAATAGAAAGACCAATTTCTGTACATAACCCCCAAACAACCTTACCCGTGGGCGCCAACTTCATGGCTTAAAGAGGTGCCTATTAAGCTTGCCACTCCCCCTGACAACCCAATTTTCAATTGACGCATCGCCCTCTGGAATTCCAATCTAGTTTCTAGCGCTACCTTGCTTAAAGATAACAATCTCCTCCTCTACTGTGGCACACTCAGCCATAAGCCTTATTCTGCTCTTCTTCTTGAGACCGTACTTAGTTTATGGATCGACCATACCCTTGCCGACCTTCACATAAAAGCTTGAGCAGGTGCTCGAATCAATACTATTGTCTTTTTAACCCTTGTCCTCATGTTGTTATAACATTTCATTGTCTTATTTGTGCAGAGGGATTTTTGCACATGCTCGATCTGAAAAAGTCTGCTGAGAAGAATTCCTACGTGTACCAACAAACCGAGGGTTCTTCCTTCCTCGAGAAAACCAAGGGCCCCCTTTCCTCCACCCAATCAGGCTGACCACCACTCCAGCCACTCGACCAGAGATGCTGAAGCATCTAAAAAATGACCACGCTCCGTGGTGGTCGGTTCTCAATTGGTTGGTCAGATGGTCGATCACCCCAACTCATCCAGCAAGCGACCTCAACACGAGGTAAAGTCTGTTGGGACCCAGCTCGCGCAACACCCATCTTCTCAAATCTCATTGTTGGGGTTTGGCCCTCGAGAAGCCATTTCTCACCTTATAGGCCTTGTACCCTTCTAGAACACGTATCGTTGGGCTGTCGACCGCTGAGCCCAGGGCGAGTATGCTGCTCATGCCTTGATACAAGTATGCCCCTCTATTACCACTACTTTCAGGCTCAATTTCTGATCTATGTGGCTCCTACTTGTATCTTAACTTTTGTCACTCGTGCAGACTTTGGTCTTTGTCGCCCCTCTCCTCTAGGAGACGTTGAATAGCTCTGGTCAACCATTACTAGTGATCGAGGGCGACAATCGGCGTCTTGATGAGAAGAATAAGCGGCTTAATACTGAGAACCAATAGCTGCTTAAACTGCGTCACGAGCTGTCGGGGCAGCTCAAGAAAGATAAGCAGCGTTACAAGGATATGCTGAAGGCCAAGGACCAAGTCCTCGAGGCAGAACGGGCTAGTCGAAAGAAAGAGGTCGAGGCTACCGCTGTGGCTGCGATGGAGAAATCTAGTAAAGCCTGTGGAGACCCAGCTTGGTCAGGTTTTCCTCAAGGCTTATCGAGAATAGCTAATCCAGGATTATCTCAGCTCGACCGCCTTTCTTACAGAGGCTTCGGGGATGGGGCTGGACTTCTACACTTATAGTATAGAAGAGGTCGAGCGGTAACTGAAGGAGCTAGGGTTCACGGGCAAGCTTGATCAGGATAAGACGTGGGAGGCAATTCCTACCGTGCCTTCCAACTTCACGGGCGACCCCGATTTTCCTATTGAGCAATCCTGGTGGTCGGAGTCCCTGGAGCGGGCTTTGGCGAGGGACAAGTCTTTGAAGAGCTCCTTCGACTTGCCTAAACCAGGTGGCCCATGATCCACCTCTCTGTCACTGTTCCTCCTCAGTCTTTGACTACCAATGCTCCCTCGTCCACTTTCGGCCCCTCCACTTCAGCTGTTGCTCAATCTTCTATCGTTGCTATTGTTGATATGCAATTTTTGATCAACATGGGGGTTCAGAATATTGTGTTTATATGGGATTTTTGTAGAATATTTTGTATGTTGAATTTGTATAAAATTGAATGTAATTGAAAGAAAAAAAAGATTTGAGACAGGAAGAAGAAGAGAGCACTGCCCCTCTTTTCGTACAGAAAAGGAAAAATATGAAAAGCCCCTCAGACCCCTTTTTTTGTCCATCATAGGGGGTATATATATATATGTTTTTGGTGGGCCCGTTATTATTACAAGCGGTGTTATTTGTGGGCCCTAAAATAAAACAATTGATATAATACATATCCACGTGTGATATTTTAATAGGCGAGGCCAAAATTGGGTAATAACAGGAGGCCCCTGACTTTAGGACATGTTCTGAATAGAACTATTCTGAAGTAACGTGTATAGCCAATTTAGCTGTGATAAATAATGTATCAATGTTGGTCGGGTGCTTTGGGACCCGTAAACGTTTCGTGGATCGGTTCCAGGCTTTAGCCTGTCGTATTGAGGGTAATCATGTGTTTTTTGTTCTGATGAGTGGAGTCGACTGCGTGGATAGTCAACTATGTGAAAATGATATATGAATGGGGTCTGGATGGCCTGGAAGGGTTATTCGATACTCGATTTTTGTGTGCAATATGACGCGTTGGATGGATTTGCGTCTGCAATGATGATAATAGTATAGATTTGAACTGGAGCGGGCACTCGGGCCCCTTGTTTTGCTATCGATCTGTATGCAAAGATGTCATTGATATGATATATTTGCCCACCGAATTGAAGAACTCGGTTAGGAATGGATTTTCTAGCCCTACCAAGCTGAAGAACTTGGTGAAAATAAAGATTTTAGTCTAGCGAACAAAAGAGTTTGGTAAAGGCATGGGTATCAGCCTTACCAAGCTGAATAACTTGGTGTAAGTAAAGGCTTTATCATACCGAGCTGAAGAACTCAGTGTAATGATTTTTTCTTTCGCATATTTCCCAACCGGGAAGGTCTTATTGACTTTGCCTAACCAGTGTGGTCCCAAACAGATGAAGGCGTTTGGTTTATTGTATTCTTTTGATTTGGACGTCAAGATGTATGTCTCATGCGCATATGTAATGAATGTATGTATGACGCGCGTATGTGATGAATGTATGAATGCATTACTGAGTATGACGTTGCGTAGTGCGCATGTGTAGTAAATGATTAATGTACAATAAATAAGGATACCTCGATATTTTGTCGAGTCTGAATTCCTTTTCTGAGTTTGATGTCATATTCTAGAAAGTCGGTAGTATGGAGAACTGACAAGCAAGCTGTTTTGAACTTGCAATACTCGACACTGTTCAGGCTGTGTCTGAGTTTGAAAAAAGAAGGGTCACCGAACTTCGTCACGGTTCGATTACGGAATGGCCTCAACCGAACCAAGTGTGCTGGGCTGTCAATGAGACCTCGTCAAATCATGTTTGCTGAAGTGACGTGGACGAGCTTTAGCCCAACCAAACCATACGTGTGATTTGGATGTATTACGGGGCGTCAGCTATAAAGGGGTCACCGAACTTCGTCATGGTTCGATTACGGAACGGCCTCAACCGAACTAAGTGTGCTCGATTGTCAATGAGACCTCGTCAAATCATGTTTGCTGAAGTGACGTGGACGAGCTTCATCCCCAACCAAACCATGCATGAGATTTGGATGTATTACGGGGTATCAGCGAGACCGAGTGTCGCTATGTTTATATCGGTACCGAGTTGTTGCTCGGATTTTTATTTTTTGTGATAATTCGTTTTTGCGGCCGGAGCAGGGCTCGACGGTAGGACAATACGAAGCAGAGGCTCAACGTAGGAAAATATAGACTTACGCTCAGCCGGAGTCGAGGCTCAACGGCGAGAAAATAGGGAAGGTGTCTCAGCCGGAGTCGAGGCTTAACGGCGAGAAAAATAAAGACGTCAGCTCAGCCGGAGTCGAGGCTCAACGGCAAGGAAATGTGGACGTCGTCTTAGCCAGAGTCGAGGCTCAACAGCGAGGGAATAGTGACATCGGCTCAGCCGGAGTCGAGGCTCAACGGCGAGGAAATAGTGTCGTCAGCTCAGCCAGAGTCGAGGCTCAACGGTGAGGAAATGTGGACGTCATCTCAGCCAGAGTCGAGGATCAATGGCGAGAAAATATGGACGTCATCTCAACCGGAGTCGAGGCTCAATGGCGAGGAAATGTGGACGTCATCTCAGCCGGAGTGGAGGCTCAACAGCGAGAAAATAGGGACGTCAGCTCAGCCGGAGTCGATGCTCAACGGCGAGCAAATGTGGACTTCGGCGTAGCCGGAGGCGAGGCTCTACTGCGAGCAAAATAGATGATCGACCTCGACAAAAATGAATAAGCCGGACTGAGTAGATAAGTGACTTCGGCTCTAGCGTAGATAAATAAACTCGACCCGAACATAAGTAAGTGAAGTCAGCCCCGGTGTTGATAAGTGAATTCGACCTCGATATAAATAAATGGACTCAACTCTGTCATATGTAAGTTAATCTAGAGGCGAGCGAGTGATAAATCGGTCTTGTGGAACTGGGTTCATCTGAGGAGGAATAATAAATCGGCCCTATGTAAATGAGCTCAGCCCATTCTGTTCTCTTATAATTCTATAATCTTATCGCCCACAACTTATTTATTTTTGGACCTAAAGGCCCAATGGTCAAAGTCAAAGAGAAGTGTATCGATCTGGTGCATCACTTTTATAGAGCTGAAAAATTGGGCCGCCGAGGACAAACATCAGTGGCACTGATGGAGAAATTTGGTCCCAACGATGGTGAAGATATCGGGTCCCGGCGGTGGCGTAGAAATCGGGTCCCAGCGTTGGAAAAGCTTGATCGTCCTCGGTTGTGAATCAGAAGTCAGTCGGGTTGTTAGTCGAGCTTTGGTTTGATTCATCGATAGTCTGCAAATTGGACCTCGGTTATGATGTTAAGCGAGCTTGACGTCGGAAATTCTGCTCTAATTCGGTTCGGGCTCGCGAAGTCGGTTGGGGTCGGCCATGGGCTGACTGACGTCGGATAGATTGAAGTCAGTGAGGAGAAGTCGAGGTCGGGTCTCGGTCTGTTGTGGCATCGGTTCCGACCGTCATTGTGAGGTCGGTTCTGTTTGGGCGTGATGAAGTCGGCTTGTCAAAGTTTTGGCCCTAGATGAAGTTAGTCGATGAGGATGGTGATGATTTGGGAGTGACGAGGTCGGGTGCGATCTAAAATTTGAAGACCACGAGGTCAATTACAACGACAAATCAGAAGTCAGCCGTATTTTTGGTCGCACCCCGGTTGAGTATTTGAAGATCGACCGTGGATAGGAGACACAAACTCGGCCCCAATAACGGTGAGGTCGGGGACCCTGCTGCGAATTCTGTTATGGCCGACGGGAATCCATAGTGAAAAATCGAGAAAGGTAAAAGCCGGCCACGACTGTGGTTTTAATAGCGGGCCATGGTGAAGTTACACAGGTGCTTGGAAGTACGACGACTGAGGTCGGTGTGAACCTGTGAGGTCGGTTCTAGCACTCGCTCTTCAGAAGTCGGCTGTTGCTGAGGATCGTCATGTGATTTGAAGATGCAACCTCGGCCGCGACGTGGCCCCATCATTGAACTGGGGCCCGCGATGTTGAGGTCGGTGATGAAAATGTCGGTCGTGGCTGTGACTGAAGTCGGGGGCGAAGACACGGACGACCGAAGGTGTTTCTGGACTCGGTTGTGTTTCAGACCGCGCAAATCCGAGCTCATATGAAGGACGGGTTTGACCCGGATAGCGTCGAGTATCCCGAACTGAGTCCGATTCATGTCGAGGTTACATCGAACCGTACTCAGCTCAGTAATAACGTCACGTATTAGGGTGCCGATTGTGGCAACGTCAGAGAAAGAGTTGAGGCTTGTTTGCAGTTGCAGACTTCCAGTCTCGCCTGAAATTATAATTGTTATAGATGGAAGGCCAGAGTCCTATTAACATCGAGCTTAACTAGACCGACGTTGATTCCGACGCTAAGTACATGTAGGGGGTGACTCCGGAACACGAACTAATTTCATTTGTGATCTTTTTTGTGTGTCTGCAAGTGCTACAATAGGGAAATTGGAATTTTCGAATTGCTTTAATGGGTTCACAGGTGGGTAGTAGACATGAAAGATCTCTTTGTCTGTTGATTATAGGATGTAGGATATTTGAGATTGTTTGGATTTTTTTGAAGATAATCTTTTTTTTTTATGTGATAAGAGGGAAAAAGGTGACCAGAGGCAACGTGGCCGATTCGTGGCCAAAAAAACAGCAACAAAAGTGTGAAAAAAGGCAACGTGGCTTATGCACGTTCAAGGAAAATTGCTCTCTCTCTCCTCTTATTTTAGTTTTCATCTTCAAAGGAAACGTATAAAGCGAAATAGAAATCTTATGCAAACTGCTGCTTCATGATTTTTTTTTGCAGAACAGTCTACTAAGTCTACTGAACCAAGAAAATAGAGTAAAATTAAGAATAATCTTGCTTATCTTGGAGTGATGTTTGTGCGGTATTTTTGCGGTAGAGATGCGATTGTTCGTTGGCGAAAATTAACCCCGAGTATATTACGGGCCCTTCCTCTAGCGCCAAACTGTTGATATGCAATTTTTTTATCAACATGGGGGTTCAGAATATTGTGTTTATATGGGATTTTTGTAGAATTTTTTGTATGTTGAATTTGTATAAAATTGAATGTAATTGAAAAAAAAAAAAAAGATTTGAGACAGGAAGAAGAGAGCACTGCCTCTCTTTTCGTACAGAAAAGGAAAAATATGAAAAGCCCCTCAGACCCCTTTTTCTGTCCATCATAGGAGGTATATATATATGTTTTTGGTGGGCCCGTTATTATTACAAGCAGTGTTATTTGTGGGCCCTAAAATAAAACAATTGATATAATACATATCCACGTGTAATATTTTAATAGGCGAGGCCGAAATTGGGTAATAACAATATATATCATTAAGTTCATGGGAAGAGAACACAAGACCATAATTATAAACGCCCCATATGCGCGCCCCCCTCTCTCTCTATGTCTCTCTCTTTCTCTCTCAGTTCCCATTTGAGCTTTATCTTCTTCTTGTTGTTCCACCAGTACAAGTTGAAAAGGGTGTTTGAGATTCACAGTAGAAGATCTCGTAGTTTATTGAGATATATTTAATTAACCCTGTGATCAACTAGAGTCGACGATCCACAAGCCCAAAGGCCGCGACCACCGACCCCAGCCGACCGGACAACTGTCGCGAGTCAGCCGAACTGGAGTCCGACGTGTCAAGCACGCGCCGCCTGGAGCAACCCCGAGACGCATGCCCGCGACTCCACGCACCCCGTGTCTGGAAATCCCAAGCCCGGAGATCCGATCCTAGCACGCGACCCGACGCGTTCGTGATCCCAACGTGTTCATTTGTTGTGTACGGCCATCTGAAAGATAAGCCAGATCGCCATAAATTTTAAGCCGTAAGTTTTCTACGTCAAACCTTTAGATCCGTTGCGCATAGATTTACGTTTGCTATTGAATTCGTGATTTGTACATAACGAGATCCTCAGAGATCCCAACAAGTGGTATCAGAGCACTTGGTTTAATTCGTTTTGTACAAGTTTGAATTTTTACGGCTTATTTGACAAGATGTGTTCAAACGTAGCCATATATTGGATTATATTCGCATAACTCAGTTTTGCAAGAATTAGTTTAATCCACTATTATGGCCGACTATGCATTTGATGAATGTTGTTAAATGTAATGTATGGTTTTAAATTAGTTTTTAAAGCCTCGGACATGTCCAGGAATTTATGGATGAATGTTTGTAATAATTATTCGTCTGGGAGTTGAGCGGATAAAGTTAATTATTTGTTTAGAAAAACATGAACATCCATTCGTTAGATCTATGATCGGATTATATAGTTTTGTAAATATATTTTTCATGTTGTAATCGTGGATTAATTGCTGAGAGATCACAAGGATCCACGAACCTCGAAAATCCAACCGGACCGAAGCCCGGTGGACGCGCGCGCGAACTCGCGCAGAAGAAAATTAATAATAGTAATTTTAGGTGGCTTTTTTCACCGGACCGGCGACGGTGGCTGGTGGTCGGCGGCTGTGGCTGGTGGTCGGTGGTGGCAGGCTGGCGGTGTTTTTACTTGTCGGGCAAACAATATGATATCAACTAGGATTCTACTACAGTGGGATTTCCAGGTGAACATTGAAAGAATATACAAAGTTTTCACGTTTATAGGTGACATGGGATATTATACGCACTAGACCGGTCCGCCGGGCAACCGTATAATATGGGTTAACAGGCCTGGTCGAACCGGGCAATTGTCGAGTAATAGGGACAGGAAGATGAAGACACGCGAAATTAGGAGTGTTGGACAGTTACCCGCTTCACTGAACCTTGGTCGAGGAAAGAGACGGCCGAATATTGATGGTCATGAGATCAACCACTCCGTACCTTTGAGACAGGTCATCGATTAGGCCAGATTCGGTCGAACATCAGAGCCTCCCAAGAGATCTCCAGCATGTGCGCGTGGGACACACGGGGCATAGAGGTTGGTCCATGGCGATAACGGCTTCTGAGACCTTCTGACACACTCTGACATTCCTGACGCGAGAGATAGTGGAGGCAGGGGGTCTTACGATAGGCAGTTGGGGCAGCCAGCTCAGCTCGCCCAGGCAGCTCCTAGGGCAGGTAACTCGCCTCTATAAATAGGGGCGAGATTTCTCGTTATTTCCTACAATCTCATAACACTTATATACTTCTACATATATTTTTCATATTCTCAAGACTGACTTGAGCGTTGAAGGCCCTTCACCAGAAAATCCCTCCGGTGTGAGAGTTACGTGCAGGTTCGGTGTTCTACCGGCGAAGAAGGCATGGCAGACATAATTCCTCGTATGAATCTACAAGCGTCGTTCGACGATGCTTGGACGACAACCAGGCTGATGGGAACAGGACCACCACTTGGTTTCTCTGAGCCGTTGCAAACACCGGTGGCCCCAACACCTATGCCCCAATGTGTGGGTGTCTCATCAGCAGTCTCAGTCATGGGGGAAGGTACGAGCAGGGAGCTGGAGGCTCATGGAGCGGCACCAACAACGATGCTCACGCCGTTGCAAGTAGATCCAGTCGTGACTCAGCAGGGAGGACTGGTGGTGCAGACGGTGGCGCCACTTACTAAAGGACAACTGGGAGGAGCGGCGGTGCCCCCTACCCAGCAAATGGTGACGATGACCAGGGAGGAGATGCAGAGGATGATGGCCAACACGGCGGCGCAAGCGGTACAACAGGTCACTCATCAAACATCTCAGGCTACCACTGCGCCAATCACGGTGGCCGGAACCCATGAAGAGGATGCGTCGGTTATGTAGAGGAGGAGATCTCCAGGATATGGTGATGGAGAAGATGGCTGAGCAACTCCATCAGTTGCAGGAGAAGGTAGAGGGGAGGCCCAATAGGCATGCTCGAGGGCATCCGTTTTCGAGGGAGATCCTGGCCGCACCGTTGCCCACGAGTTTCAAGGAGATAAATCTTACCTTTGACAGATCAACCGACCCATCGAGGCATGTGAGGGCGTTTGAAAGTAAGTTTGTATTGCATGGATACATAGATCCGGTCAGTTGCAGGGTGTTCCTATCGATCTTGAGAGGAGGAGCGCTCGATTGGTTTCATCAGCTTGCCCCAGGGTCGATTTGGGATTTTGAGGACTTTGCTACTCAACTTACCAACCAGTACTCGAGTGCAGTGGCTCAGGAGAAAACGTACCTCACCTTAATGGCGATGTGGCAAAGGGAGAAGGAGTCTTTGCGCAAGTATGTCGCTCAATATAACCAGATGTGTTTGGAGCTGCCAACGGCTGTGGACGAAGTAAAGGCAGGAGGGTTGAACGTCGTTAGCAAAGATGTCTGTTAGGACCTATGATGATGTGCTAAAAAGGTGCAAGAAGTATATCAATTTGGAGGAGACAGAAGTCGAGTTTGCTAAGCTTGAGGAGGTGGCGAAGCCTGAGCTAAAGAAGGGAATGAAAAATTCGCCCATGAGAGAGTCACCCAGAAGGAATTCTCCAAAGAGAGGTCCACCCAGGAGGTCATCGCTCAGAAGGGACAAGCGGGGTTTGTTGCGCTTGGCAAGGACGACCTCTTTTAGCGAATGGCCAGAGATATAATAATTTCACACCGATAAATACAAAGGTGGGAGAGGTTCTCGTGGCAATAGAAGAAAATCTGGACAACAAGGATGTCATTTGGCCAAAAGCAAGGTTTGAAGGGCCAACTCAAACCAGGACGAGCAAATATTGTCAATTCCACAGAGATTATGGTCATACTACTGAGGATTGTAGGTAATTGAAGGATGAGATTGAGCGCCTTATAAGGGCGGGGCACTTGAAGGAATTTGTTATTCGTGATCGACCAAGAGGGAAGGAGAGAAGGAAATCCAGAGAGGATTCAGTAGTAAGAAGTAAAGGAGAGATGATAGAGAGGATGATGCTCGGAGGGAGAGAGGTGGTCGATGGGGCGATGTGGATAAAAGGAGACGAGGTGGTGGCGATGGTCGAAGAGATCAAAGAGGGGAGATGCCCGCGAAGAGAAGGGGCACGATTTACATGATCTCAGGAGGGCCAACGGACAACGATTCAAATAATGCGAGAAATGAGCATTTTCAAGCTATTAAGCGTAAGATGGAAGAGGTTGGGATAACTGGTCGAATGGTGATCAGCTTTCGAGCGGAGGATGCTGAGGGGATTTCAATACCCCATAATGATGCGCTGGCGATCACGGTGGAGGTCGCAGGTTTTGATGTGAAGAGGGTGTTCATTGATATGGGAAGTTTGGTCGATGTGATGTTCTATGACTGCTTCGCGTAGATCAATAAGTATTTAAATTTGGAGTTGAAGCCGATGGTGACGACTTTGTATGGTTTTAATGGAGGCGAGGTGATGCCGATTGGAGAGGTGAGCTTGACGGTGGCATTAGGATCGGTCGACACCCGAAAGGTGAGGATGGTGAGGTTTGTTGTGGTGGGAGTAGAATCATCATATAATATTATCCTCGGTAGGACTGGCCTGAACGCATTTCAAGCGATCGTTTCGACGTACCACATGACGATCAAGTATCCGGTGGGCAAAAACATGGGCGAGATCGCGAGAGACCAGCTTACCTCGAGGAGCTGCTACCAAACCACTATGAGCAACAACACACAACTGCCGAGGAAGCAAACGAAGGGCAGTGAGGAAGTGTCGGATCGACCAGGTAGGTCAAGGTCAAAGGAGGAGAAGGGTAGGCAGGATAAGGTACAGGCGAAGGTGGACTTGCAGCCCGGGAGTGAGATTGAGGAGGTCCAGATGGTGCGAGGCTGCGATGATCGGAATTTTAGGATTGGGAAAGAGCTGGAGGAGTCAATTTGGACGAGGCTGGTCAAGCTAATACGAGAGTTCGCGGATATCTTTGCCTACACCGCAGAGGAATTGACGGGGATTGACGCAAAAGTGATCGAGTATAGATTGAACATCGACCTCAGTGTGAGACCAGTAAAGCAGAAGAAGAGGCACCATGGGGCGGAGATGGACAGGATAATCGAACAGGAGGTCGAAAAGTTGATGAAGGCAGGCCACATTACGGTGATCCAATTCCCGGAGTGGCTGTCGAACACAGTAATAGTGTCGAAATCAGAGAGAAAGTGGAGGATGTGTATTGACTTCCACGATTTGAATAAGGCATGCCCGAAGGATCTATACCTGCTGCCGAGGATCGACCAGCTCGTAGATTCTACAGCAGGTTGCGAATTGCTCAGTTTGATGGATGCTTCCCATTGCTACCACCAGATTCCCCTATCTCGAGAAGACAGTAAGATGGTGAGCTTTATAACAAGCAAAGGAACCTACTGCTATGCGGTGATGCCATTCGGCCTAAAGAATACATGAGTGACATATCAGAGATTGGTCGATAAAATTTTCAAGGACCAGCTCGGGCGAAACATGAAAGTTTACATTGATGATATGTTGGTCAAAATTAGGGAGGAGATCGACCATGTGGGCGATTTGAGGGAGACCTTCATGACGCTGAGGAAGTATGGTATGAAGTTGAACCCCGCTAAGTGCTCATTTAGGGTTAAATCTAGAAAATTCTTGGGGTACATGGTAACAAAGAGAGGGATTGAGGTAAACCCGAAGAAGGTACGTGCGGTGGTCAAAATGAAACACCCCACGAAGATGAAGGAAGTGCAAATTTTCACTGGTCGAATAGTGGGTGTGAGTAGGTTCATCTCAAAAGTGGAGAAGAAGAGTAGTCCCGTGTTCAAAACGTTGAAGAAAAGCTCGAAATTCCAGTGGACATCCGAAGCTCAGAAGGCTTTTGAGGAATTGCAGGGGGTGCTCGCTAACTTGCCTTGGTTAGCCAAACCTGTCATAGGAGAAGATTTGATGCTTTATGTATCTGTAGGTGAGAATGTCGTGAGCTCGGTGCTATTGCGAGAGGATAGGATAACTCAATTCCCGATATACTATGTCAGTCGAGTTATGCATGGAGCGGAGTTGAGATATTTGGAGATTGAGAAGTGCGCGTTGGCGGTGGTCGTGACGGTCAAGAAGCTGAGGCCTTACTTTCTTAATCATAAGGTGAAGGTGCGGACGAACATGCCTCTAGAGTAAATGCTCAGTCGACCCTCGGAGTCAGGTCGACTGGTGAAGTGGGCGGTCGAGCTGAGTGAGTGCTCAATTACATATGAGCCGAGAAGGGCGATTAAGGCGTAAGTTTTGGCCGATTTCATCCAAGAAGGCACCAAGTCCGAGGGGGGATCAGAATGAGTGTGGCAACTATTTGTGGATGGGCCCGTGTCGATAAATGGTGCTGGGTTGGGCATTGTTATTATCTCGTCCAAAGGAGATCATCTGGAGTTTGCCGCAAAAATAGCATTCCGAGTGTCGAACAATGAGGCGGAATATGAGGCAGTGATTAAGGGGTTGCAGTTAGCTATAGCTGCGGGTGCTCGAAAGATACAAGTCCATTCAGATTTCCAGTTGGTAGTAAGACAGTTCCAGGAGGGTTTCGAGGTGAAGGAGGAGAGGTTTCAGTGTTATGTGGATGTGATGAAGATGTTGCATGAAGAGTTCCTATCTTTTGAGCTAATGCAAATACTGCGAGAGGAGAATGGCCGAACAGATCTATTATCTAAGATTGCTCAAATCTTGGTAGACTGTAAGAGCCGGAGTGTAACTCTGCTCCATATGGAGAAGAGTGTGGTCGAGGTTGAGGTAGCGGAGATCGATGAGGTGTAAGACTGGAGATCCTCGATCTTGAGAGAATTGCGAGAAATGGTGGTGAAGGTGTGTAACACCCCGACTTTCTAATACATCAGAGTACGCGGTTTTTCGCAAATTTTCTGAATAAATAAATAAATACATAAACTAACTTCTTAATTTGCGAACTGATTCGGGGGTTACCGTGAAAACATAACTTCTGAAAACCGTTAGAATTTAAAACTGATACATAATACGGTTATAATTTATTATCCGACGAACGTCGGAACAAAGTCTGAAAGTTTTTAGCGGACGTCTAGCGTGGCAAAACATAAAAATCTGATAAAAAGTTCTGAAAAGTTTTAACGTTCAATATCAAATACATCCAACACAAAATATCCTGAACAGCTCGCCCGCTCACTCCTCATCTCCGACCCTGCGACCTGAAAATCATGAAAAATGTGGGGCGTGAGCACTAAGGCACT
>CACSLK010031421.1:20786296-20801922 GCA_902706635.1 Striga hermonthica | reverse complement strand
TAGGATATGACTGACTGTTCAACTGAACTTGAACATGACTATTTATTAACAAAGGCTAGCTTAAACTGAAAGCTAGTATTTCCTTTGTTAATAAAATACGGGGCGTTACAAGGTGATGAAGAGATTCTTCGAACATGGATGAGTCCTCTACAAACGGTCGTATATGGGGCCACATCTAAGGTGTGTGACTCGGGAGGAAGGGACATATGTCCTTAAGGAGGTACACAAAGGATGTTGTAGCAACCACAACAAGGCAGGAGCGATGGTCGCCAAGATATTGAGGGCTGGATATTTTTAGCCAACAATGAAAGCCGATGCCAAGGAGATGACGAGAAAATGCTTGCAGTGCCAAAAACATGGTCCACTTATCCACCAGCCTGCAGAGATGATGACGACGATGAGTGCTCCAATTTTGTTCGCCCAGTGGGGCATTGACCTGGTAGGACCGATGCCGCAGGCAACCGGACAGTGAAAATTCTTGATTGTGGAGGTTGATTATTTCACGAAATGGGTGGAGGCCAAGCCATTGGCCAAGATCACGGAGGAGAAAGTGATGCAATTTTTATATAACAATATTTGGTGCAGGTTTGGGGTCCCAAAGTTTCTCATATCCGACAATGGAACATAATTCAATGGCAAACGGATCTGGGCATGGTGTGAAGACATGATGATCGAGCAACACTTTGCCTATGTCGTTCATCCACAAGCTAATGGGCAAGTTGAGGTGACCAACAGGATCATCTTGAATGGGCTAGAAACGAGACTGGAGAAGGCCTCGGGGATGTGGGTCGATGAACTAACATCAGTACTTTGGGCATATAGGACCACCCCGAGGTCGACAACTGGGGAGACGCCTTTTAGCTTGGTCTATGGAATGGAAGCACTCATGTCGGTCGAAGTGGAGCTGCAATCCCAATGATCGAGCGCTTACGAACAAGCGCAGAATGAAGAGCTGATGATGGCGGCCCTAGACACAATTGAAGAGCTTAGGGAGCAAGCCTCGACTAGGGTCGAGGTATATAAATAAAGGATGCGAGTGACACACGATAGAAAAGTCAAGATCCGCAGATCTCAGATGGGCGACTTGGTGTGGAAGAGGATCGATGTGTCAAACACGTAGGCAAACTGGAGCCCAACTAGGAGGGACCATGTCTGGTCGAGAAGGTTCATGCAGGAGGAGCGTATTCCTTAAAGGATGCAGAGAGAAGATCATTGGTCAGGTCATGGAATGTTGCCAATCTCAAGAAATATTATGTTTAAATTTTTCTTTTATGGTTGAGCAATTAAATTTATGTAATTCTGAATTGTAATTTTTGAAAGGATTATCAAAGTTGTTCATTTCTGTGCCAATGGCTTCTTATGATCTTAATGGATTCCTTTTATGGTTTGTATGAGTGCCTTATATGGTTCACTTAAAAAATTCGATATGGTTTATTTGAGATATGGACATCGTTTACTTGGAAATGTTTATACGACTTAATCGAATCTCTTGGTAGTTTCATTGGTTTGCTCATATGATATGCATGAATTGCTTATATGGTGTCTTGGAATTTTTGTATGATGTCCACGGGATCGCGGATACGACCTCGATGACGAGTCGCTCGAAGAAACAAGAAAAAAATCCCTCGTTTTCAGAACATCCAGCGAAAGGGGTAGGCGAGTGGTCTCTTGCTTGCGGAACATTCCTCGGGTGAGCAGGTAGTCGAAAAAGTCTACGCCTCTAGGCTGAATGACCACCATGTTTTCGGAACATCCCCTGGGTGGGCAAGAGTCAAGAAAAAAGTTCCTCGTTTTTGGAACATCCCGCGATAGGGTTGTGCGAGTGGTCGCTTGCTTGTGGAACATTCTTCGGGGTGGCAGGTTGTCGAAAAAGTCTACGTCTCCGGGCTGGACGACCACCATGTTTTCAGAACATCCCCTGGGGTGGGCAAGTGTCAAGAAAAAAGTCCCTCGTTTTCGGAACATCCCGCAATAGGGGTGGGTGAGTGGTCGCTTGCTTTCGGAACATTCCTCGAGGTGGACAGGTGGTCGAAAAAGTCTATGTCTCCAGGCTGGACGACTACCATGTTTTCGGAACATCCCCTGGGGTGGGCATGTGTCAAGAAAAAAGTCCCTCATTTTTGAAACATCCCGCGATAAGGGTGGGCGAGTGTTCGCTTGCTTTCGAAACATTCCTTGGCATGGGCAGGTGGTCGAAAAAGTCTACGCCTCCGGGCTGGACGACCTCCATGTTTTCGAAACATTCCCTGGGGTGGGCAAGTGTCAAGAAAAAGTCTCTCGTTTTCGGAATATCTCGCGATAGGGGTGGGCGAATGGTCGCTTGCTTTCGGAACATTTCTTGGGGTGGGCAGGTGGTCGAAAAAGTCTACGCCTCCAGGCTGGACGACCATCATGTTTTTGGAACATCCCCTGGGGTGGGCAAGTGTCAAGAAAAATTACCTCATTTTCGAAACATCCCGCGACAGGGGTTGGCGAGTGGTCGCTTGTGTTTGTCCCTTTTTTGTTGCATTTTTTATTGTCATTTTGCCTTTTTTAACCCCCACATTAGGTCTTTTAGTTGTTTTTTTAGTTCGCTTTGTATTTTATTTCGTGGTTTGCTCTATTTTGGTATTTCTTTTGTTTCTCGTGTGTTTTTCAGGTTTTCTTTTGTTTTTGGTGTGCAAGTCAGAAGCCCCGTGAGGAATGGATTTAGCCCAAAAATTGATTGGGCAATCATGGTTATGAAGATGGGTTCTTTGGCGACATATAGGAAGAAGCGAAACTCAATTTTGAGTTCGGACGAGCCCGAACGGGCTCAAACAGCAAAGTTGCAGAAATCACGTTTTTCGTGTGCATGTCATAAGCTTTGGGAGGACAGGTTTTCAAGAAAATATTTGGTTGGTTTGCATAGTTAGATAGAGGGGTTCGTTAGCGACGCGTAGAAAAAAATGGAACTCAATTTCGAGTTCAAACGAACCCGAACGAGCAAAAATCGTAAAGTCGTGCAGTGCAGCCCAGTTTTCTTCGCCGCGGCCGCGACCCTTTCTTCACCGCTGCCGCGGCGAACAAAAAACTGCCAGCATCCAACCTTCTGCGGAAAATGACTCGGCCTCGGGAATAGTCGCGGCCGCGGAGCCTTTGCTCACCGCGGCCAGCGGAGCCTTTGCTCACCGCGGCCAGCGGGAAGCTCCGCGGCCGCGGAAGGCGCGACAGGCAGTTTTTTAATAGAAAAATTTAGCTTTCGTTGGGATTATTCTCCCCCTCCTGGGGATGAGAAAACACGCAAAAACTTCTCTCTTCCCCTTCTTCTCTCCTCTTCTTCTTCTCATTTCTTCCTTCTTCTTTCATCTTTCTCTTCCATTTTTCTTCCTCTGTTTTCTTAGAATTCAAGGATTAAGCTTTGTAATTTTGGATTCAACACTCGAATTGTGATTTATTGTAAGTTCTTCTCTTTATTTTTAATTCATAAAAAATAATTGAATTGAGAGAGATGATTGATTGTGTTGAATTGATATTGCGTAGCTAATTCTTATTGTTAGGGATAGAGGATGATTGTTATTGTTTAATTCGTATCTCTCGGGCTTGAATTGTTCATTCTTGTGGGGGTTGAATTGATTCAGAATTGTTGAATTCTTGTTCGATAGATTGATATAATCGAAAAATGACATTTCGATCTCGCTATTGGTGACAATTGAATGTTAATTTGTTGAGTTAGGGTTTGTGGATTCTATGTGATTAGTTGATTAAACTTTTTCTAATTGAATTAGCGATTTTTAGACTCAAAAGGGGAGAAGTCTTAGACCTAGCCTTGCATGAGGTAGACGATGTCGTAACTGATTAGTCTATAAGTTTTGGGTTGAAACACGCACTTGTCGATGACCCATCCCTTGTTACGAAAAGTTATTGGGATTGGGATAATTGGCATGTGTCGTATTGTCGAGTTTGTTCGTCTATGTTCAATCTCTTGTTATGAAGAGTTATTGGGAGCGAACCGCTAGATGTTAAGCGAGAGCATCAATCTAGATTAGAATGATTCATGTTCCTGTGCGCGAGTAGAAGTTGAATTAATTCCCCGACTCCCTAGTTTCTCTATCTTTGTTTCATTTGCATTTTTAGGTAGATTATTATTTTTATTTTATTTCTTAGTCAATAATTCATCCAAATGGCTATCTGATTAGAGTGTTTAGGATCTATTTTATTTTATGTGTGATTGATTCCAAAGCTGAATTCTGAACTGCCTTCCACGTGAGATCGACCCGGGGAACGAATCTTTTGATTTGGTACTCGGTAAAAAATAACAATCTGACCTACAACAACTTGCTTTTGGAACATTCCTTGGGGTGGGTAGGTGGTCGAAAAAGTCTACGCCTCCTGGCTAGAAGACCACCATGTTTTCGGAACATCCCTTGGGATGGGCAAGTGTCAAGAAAAAAGTCCCTCGTTTTCAGAACATCCCGCGATAGGGGTGGGCGAGTGGTCGCTTGCTTTCGGAACATTCCTTAGGGTGGGTAGGTGGTTGAAAAAGTCTACGCCTCCGGGCTGGACGACCACCATGTTTTCGGAACATCCCCTGGGGTGGGCAAGTGTCAAGAAAAAAGTCCCTCATTTTCGGAACATCCCGCGATAGGGGTAGGCGAGTTGTCGCTTGCTTTCGGAACATTCTTTGGGGTGGGCAAGTGGTCGAAAAAGTGTACGCCTCCGGGCTGGATGACCACTAAGTTTTCGGAACATCCCCTGAGGTGGGCAAGTGTCAAGATAAAAGTCTCTCGTTTTCGGAACATCCCGCGATAGGGGTGGGCGAGTGGTCGAGATCGAAATGTGGAATTGAGCAACCCTTTGAATTTCCTAAGTTATTTTGAGAAAAGGATAAAACCTCCACTCAGGACTCTCACCAATTGTGGAACATCACAACAAAGGGCCCAGCAGATCGGGCATGTTTATCACTACAAAGACAGAAGAAGGACGAGACTAAAGGCCACCATCAGGTAGTCTGGTGAGGATTGAAGCCCAAACTCGCCTGAAGCAACACAATGAATTTGGTGAAACACCACAACAAGATATCAGTTGCCTCAAGTAGGTGCATTATCGATCACATTATTTCGGTAAAACATAGGGTTTAAACTAAGAGGATGCGTAAGCAAGGTTTCGAACAATTGGTGTCTCACTCAGGTCTTCTACAAAGAATAGGATATCGCGACAAGATATTAAGCAAATTGAGTAGGTTCATAGTTTCTTGTTTTAATTGGGATGGAGTAGCAGTTTATATATTTTTAGGATTACTCAAGTTACAATCACAAAAGGTAAAACTTAAAGTAAACTGCGGAACAAAGCACATACTATAAAGAAAGAAAATCAAGATTTCATTAAAGAAATTCAAAAATTACAATAACAAAATGAAAGTACATCATCCAAACTAAAAATTATTTAGAAGGGGCAGAGCAGCAGGGGTCGAGTACGCGGTTGCAGTCGACGAGGTGGCAACAAAAGAGGTCGACTGTGCGGCTGCAATTGACGAGGTGGCAGCAGTAGTGGTTGACTGCGAGGCTACAGTTGAAAAGACAACAACAGAGGTATGGACTGTGCGACTTCAGTCGACGAGATGGCAACAATGGTGGTCGACTGCATAGCAACAGTCGACAACATGATAGCTGTTATTACCCAATTTTGGCCTCGCCTATTAAAATATTACACGTGGATATGTATTATATCAATTGTTTTATTTTAGGGCCCACAAATAACACCGCTTGTAATAATAACGGGCCCACCGAAAACATATATATATACCATACCCCCTATGATGGACAAAAAAAAGGGGTCTGAGGGGCTTTTCATATTTTTCCTTTTCTGTACAAAAAGAGAGGCAGTGCTCTCTTCTTCTTCCTGTCTAAATCTTTTTTCTTTCAATTACATTCAGTTTTATACAAATTCAGCATACAAAAAATTCTACAAAAATCCCATATAAACACAATATTCTGAACCCCCATGTTGATCAAAAATTGCGTATCAACATATATATATATATATATATATATATATAGAGAGAGAGAGAGAGAGAGAGAGAGAGAGAGAGAGAGAGAGAGAGAGCTATAGTATAGATCCTTAGGAGATAAGGAATTGAGCTCCTTAATTAATTAAAATACTTGTGGGTCAGCCCACTTATTCTAATTAATTAAATAATATTAAATAGGTCACCAACATAATATGTTTGCACTCTCTTTTCCTAGCCCAATATACAATTGAGAATCTAATAATAATTACTCGATTTATCTCCCCATGTTTAAGATATAATGTCCATTAATTAATTCGATTTCGATTACTGACAATCAAGAATTAATTAATTTATTATTGTTTCACCGAAGCTAGCGCTCGTTCATCACATTATTACTATGCCATAATTTAATCCACCTGCAGGGTTTAGCATAATAATCCTTCATGAACTCACTCCGGAGACATCATCAAACTAAACGTACATGGTGACCGTAAATATCCTAACAACATATCATACATGTAGCAATATTACCCAAGACAGAGGGTCTATTGGCCCAATTCACTAAACCTCATGCATGTGAATCAAAGTAATAAATACTACACATATATGTATGTTTAATATCTTAAAGGTTAAGAGCACACAGTAATTAACCGAAGCTTAGTTCGTTTACGACGATCAGTATAAAACGAGCTACTCCTCTATGGGATCATGTTCAATACATAAATGTACTAGTGCAATTAATCAACCAAGACAAACTGTATAGTTGACACTACAACCGTTCTGATGGGGTGTTCATGTCCATCTAGGTTGTGAATCATTATTCTTGTTTTGCAAATAACTGATAGCATGATCTTCGGTACGCCCGATAACGACCCACACTATCTAATGCAAAACAACAAAACATAGAATTATATCTAACATGTTTCTCATTCATGAAAGGTAAAAGTGTAATATCATCCAGAGCCAAACTTTCAGTATATAACACTAACAGAAAGGTGGCGAACAGAGACGCATACCTTCCACTTTGATTTTGGGGAGGCCACGATCACGCTCCAGGATGTACAAGTTCTATTTGGTCTCCCAATCAATGGAGCTGCTTGTTGGAGAGATACTGTAGATTTAACACCCCAATAATGGCGAGACATGATAGGGTTTGAGCCCTATGTCCAGGTTTATTTTTTCCTATATTTTTTTATTTTGTTTATACATACTCCATTATTTCGTTTTTAATATACATAAACAACTCCCAGGATCCCCCCACTACCGATGAAGAGGACCCGACATACGACCCCAGAACTTGAGCCATTTCAGGCAAGTTTATGAAGATTCTAGGGTTCGAAGCGGAATACAACATAGAGCTACCAGATGGACTACACACCCTCGTATACGAACAGAGGACCAGGGCCCTTATACTGTGGTACATTGGATCATTCTTCTTCTCTGACTAGTGGGCCAATGGAGTCAATCTTTACTGGTTGCAACTGTTGGAGGACATCGATGGGATTAAGGGGTACAACTGGGGTTCGGCGCTCCTGATCGGAGTATATAGAGCGATGTGCACAACCTACAGGGCCGGGTAAAAATGAATTAAGAGCTGTGTGCAATTGATTCAAGTACATTTATTTACTTGTTATTTGAAAATTCATTTTTTTATTCTAATTTAGAGTAATATCTAATAACAAATACATATGTCGATATGTGTAGGTTTGGGCATGGGAATGTATCCCTCATCTTCGCCCAAAAATGAAGTCCACACACTTTGATTCTCAGCCTGGTTGTCCCTTACGTGTAAAGTAATCACATTTATTTATATCTAATACTTAGGATATTTCCATTATCAAATTATGTGATTACAAAGTTTTTTTTTTTTTTTTTTTTAATTTTTAAGGTGGGTGGGACGGAAGGACATGAGACACGTAGGCAAGGGAACGGCCGCTATCCGGGATCAACTAACAGGGCTGAGAAAGGCGAATGTAAGATTCTTAAGCCCTACTAATTAATTTATCTTTTTTTTTGTTTTTAATTTTTTTATAACTTAATTCCTAATTATTTTTTTTTTTTTTTTTTTACAGTTCGATTGGATACCCTATGAACAGTACCTGGAGGCTGCTACTCTCCCGCATGAGTGTACAGAAAATCCTCATATTTGGATATATAAGGGGTGGATCTTTTGTTGGAGCATACATGAAGTCTACTTGCCTGATAGGGTCCTCCGTCAGTTTGGGTGTCAGCAGTCCATCCCCAAACTCCGATGATTAGGGGTGAGGACGAATGGGACAGACACCATGAAGGCCAGAGAGTGACTGAGAGGGCATTTGCTGATTGGGTCGTCTTTCATTTAGAGATTGGGAAGGGTTGGGCCGAAGAAAGAGACAAAAATGTCCTATCAGATGTCCCTGTGGATCACTTCTTACAGGCTTATGAGGGTTACATTGATTGGTTTCACAGTAGGATTGTGAGACTCATCAGTGACCCTACCAAGTACACGGTGTTCCAACAGGACGGCGTGTAACGCCCCATTTCTTTATGGATAATTGAGATTATTATTATTGTTATTATTATTATTATTATTATTATTATTATTATTATTATTATTATTATTATTATTATTATTATTATTGACATTGCTAAATGCCTAATTGTTTAATTGATTTTATGTGATTAATGTGTGATTTAATAAAATAAATTATGTGTAATAATAGTAAATATTATTATGTGTATTATATGTATATATTTTATTCGGTAAATATTTTAATTCATCGCGCAATTAAATCGGGCCCGAGTATACCTGCGTGAACCGAACCGAGCCATTGGATTTTATTTATTTTGACCCGTGAAGGTGTGACATGGCCATGTTGGGCCATATTTTATTCTCGGCCCAATTGAACGTTAAGTAAACCGGCCTAAGTGGATCACTTGTTGAGCCCGACAGATTTTTATTAAAACTCCTACACGCAAACCCTATCTCCCTCTCTCTTATCGTGCGCAGACCCCACCTCTCTCTATCCCTCTCTATCTCGTTTTTCTCCTCGCGATCGCAATGGAAGAAGGGAAATCTGCTCCCTTATCATCTCGCAGGTCACCATCACCATCAATTCCATATCATCATCATCCGGCACCATCACCAGTCACCATCGTCTTTCTCCTCAAACCATCAGAACCGCAGAACCATCGTCGTTGCGATCATCACCCTCGCGTTCCCGCACCTGCAACTCCGGCGACCTCCCTGCTCCGTTCCCAAGGCTGTTCGCTGCAGTCCCGATGAGAACCGACGACCTTCAGTCGTGCTCCTCCGTCTATTTCTACTCCCCCAGCGAGTCCCTCAACGTTGCAGCGCCTCCGTGACCATCTCCATCATCAAGAGACCACAATCGCAGCACCTCTTCAAGCCGTCATCTTCCTCGCGAGTTCCGGCCAGCCCGCCTCTTTTGCCCCGCGTGAAGCTCTGTTCTGTCGCACGAACAGTCCCCGGGCCATCAATCACAGCCGTTGTTCGTCACCTTGCTCGCGAGACCCCGTTGTTGTCCACCGCAAGCCGTCGCTGTTGTTCGCGTGTCCCATTCTCAGCCCCGCAGGACTACGTACACGCCACCCCCGCGAGCCATTGTTGTTGAGCCCGACGGGCATGCCCCGGCCTCGCTGTTCATGTGTTTCAAACCCACAGCCGCTGCTGCACCTCCTTTCCCGACGAGACGCGAGAATCTGTCGAGCCCGGCAACCCAGTTCGTGTCCTACGTCCCGTTTCTTCGAGTTTTTCCCGAGAACGGTACCTAGTCGGACCTCGTCTCGTTATATCGTATATATTGGTTGCATTTCGTGTTTATTAAATGCGTTTAGCATGTTCTATGAATTAATATATAAATGCCTATGATTTTATGTGTTCATAATTGGTTCATTATATATATTAATGTGTAGACGAACTCTTCGATTTTGATAAATCGGAAGAGACCTCGTCATTCGTGTTTAAGTTACTGTAGAATGGAACAATTTATCATCCTTGGTCTTATGGTGAAGACCTCGGCCGATTTTATCGTAAATCGAGTCTTAGAGAAATTATCGAACGTGTTTAGTGGTTGTTTTTGTAATAAAATCATAATAAATTCTATTCTTCTCCGATTTCCATGAAATTTTATATGTTATGTCTTGTATTAATTTTATAGATCGCGTAAAAATTTCAAATTTTTTTGAGGTTTGTAGCTATTTTTAAAAATTATAGTGACTTCTGTTCAGATTCATGTTTAATTCGTGATAAATTGTGTAGTGCACCAAAATTCATGACATTTTAATATGTTGTCAATCTGCTAGATATAGTTGCTATGTAAACTTGTTAGAATTTTTGGATTAATATTGATAGGGTAAATAATTCATTTACGGTTTCTTCTGAATAGTGTTTTAATTTTGATAAATTGGTTAGTTGTTGGAAAATTCTGATTTTTGGCTGAGATGCTTTTTTTATGTGTACTAGCATGTTGTAAAAATATTGGAATTTTTGGAGTTGGAATTGGTTCGGTTATAATTACAACTCGATAACTGCTGAATCTTTGTATGAATTTTCATAATTTGTGTATTTGGAGTAAATTGCTGGGATTTTTATATGTTTATTCTTAATTGCTGAAATTTCTCCAGTAAAAATCTTATGTGCTAATTCGTTCGTTAGTTCGGGCTTTGAATTTTATGCTCGTTTTTGCTGATACCGTATTTGAATTTTATAAAATCGTGTACTTTTAATTTGAGGCTGAAACTTGGTGATTTTTCTAAGTATTGGGAAGTGTATTTTTGGTTAAAATTGCAAAGTCTAATTCATAGGGCAACTTGTTCAACTTAATTTTAGTGATTATTGGCTAGTGATTGTGAAATATGATTTTTGTGTTAAAAACTGTAAATCGGCATACTTTTTGTTTCTTGTTTGTGGGACTTGGTCAATCATTACTATGATTTATGTAAACTCCCATGTATGATTTGTTTGAGTATAGTGTCGAGTCTAAGTGTTCCAACATCCACAGGACTTCACGAATAACTTAGTCGAACCAAGTTCGACTAAGTCTGATTTGTGTCTTCCGTTTAAGTCGGGATAGATAATAATTGTAGGATCTTGACTTAATGTAGGTTTCTGAGGAGTCAAGCCTCGACCTACGCCTTTTTGAATTTGTTATCGTCAATCCGAAATCCAGGTGGGTTTACTTATTCAAAACTTGCCATGCCATATATGTGTTTTCTTGTTGAGATGGTATGATTTTAGTATGTATGTAAATCATGTAGCCTATCGGCGTGAGCCGATGTCGGCCGTCGGTACGGTTGTCCCCGTCGAGTTACGGTACGGTTGCCCGTGCGAGGCAAGTCTCCGTAAGACCTAATGAAAGGCCGTGTCCGTTACAGTGGCACGTACCCCCATGAGTTAGGGTAATGAATCCCCTTTCCTTGGCTAATGAAAGATGTGTACACGTGGGTATTATGTTGTGATGTGATTAGGAGACGTGACAGAATAATTGTTTTATGTTCATACTCTAACCATACCTCCTCTTCATTATTATGTTGTGATATATGTGCATAGCGGTGAGCACGTTTTTCATCTTGTGCTCATCCCCACCTGCTCTTCACCGATGCAGGTTAAGGAGCTGGGTGACGAGAAGAGGCGAGTGGGTCGGTCATTTTATGATGCATTTTATGCTTCCGTAGAATAATAAGGCTTTTATGGACCTTTATTATGAGACTTGATTAAACTATTTTCCAGTACTTATGACTTGTGTGTTTTTGGAAAATTTATGGAACCCTGATGTTGGGTATTATAGTTTGATTAAATATTCGTGTTGAGAATTATGTCTCGTGATGTGTTTTGGTAAATGAAAACCATTTGTGAAAACCGGGTAATGAATCCCCGTAGGCCCAGATAAGACTTGGGTTATGAAAATGTTGATTAACACCCATTGAATTTCGAAAATGATCTCGAAAAATTTTATACTAATTTTTGGAAAGTCCAGAATTTCTTTAAAATCAAAGTGGGGTGTTACACGGCGGCTATCAGCCAGTTGACGAGCGGGAGAAGTGCGACGTAAGTGTTCATAATTTGTGTTTTTTTTATTATAATTATTGTTCTTTTGTTTTTGTGTTTCATACTATTTATTTTGAATTTTATTCAGACTCAAGCCCTGCAGGGGGTTTATAACTCCTTAGCGAGTATTCAAGACATGATTCCTACACTCCCCCCACGGGCACAGACCGCAATCCAACAGTCTTACAACCTTGTCTATACTTCTCTGACTGTTGGAGGCCAAGATGTTACGCAAGGGGTGTCATTCAGTCAAGTTCTATCCGAGGAGGACTACATCCCATCTCAGAGGACACATTCACACACGGCGAGGCATCAACTCGCTGACCACATTGGTGGAGGTAGAAGACCTTGGAGAGAACGACAACGATACCCAAACAATCAAACGTCCCCCAAAACTTCGGGCCTAAGGAAGAAGACGAAGAAAGTGAGAATTTTTTACTTAACAATTTTTTTTTTCCAGTCGAATTTGTGATTTTTTATAAAAATAACTACTCACCCGGTGAAGAAGAAGCTCACACGCCTCTCAAAAAGAAGAAAGGTGAAGCCTCGTCTTCTTCACGACCAATGCCTCGGAAGGGGTCCCGACAGCGCAGATCTAGGAATCCATTCACACCTAGTTAGTTTGTGTTGTATTCGGGGAATTTTGGGGACATGTTTTTTTTCTTCGATTCTTTGTACTGTTATTTTAACATATTTGTATTTAGAATAAAATATTGTGGTTGGCTTTTTGTATATAGTGTATGCTAGATTATCATTTGACAAATGAATTGATATTATTTTGTCGAACTGATATTTGGTTGTGGAATTGATCCCGACAAACGAAGTATTTTTTTTTAATTTTTTTTCTGCACAGTAAAATGTATTCTAGAAATACATTTTACATTTTTTTAATTAAAAAACGTATTCTTAGAATACGGTTTAAGAAAAATTGATTTTAAGGTAAAATTGATTTTAGGGCAAAATTGAATGTATTTTCAAAATAAGTTTTATTTTTAAGAAAACTATTTTATGGAAAAATAAATTATAAAATTAATTTTATTTATAAAACGCACTTTGAGAATGCGTTTTTAAGCTTTTTAAATTTATTTTTTGCAAAATTAATTTTATTTATAAAATATATTTTAAAAATACGTTTTCAATTTATTAAATTAAGTTATCACGTAATTAATTTAATTGGCTGTAAAAGGTATTCCATGTAAAAGGTATCCACAACCTTTTTTTTTTTTTTGGTTTTTGTCCAATTATTTTTTTTCTTCGGGTAAAAAAATCAGTGGTAACATAATCATTAGGGGTGTTCACCGTTCGGATTGGTCCGGTTTTAGCCCAAACCATGACCAAACCGGACCTAACGGTTAATTTTTTGTTCTTTTCCATAATCGGACCGATTTTATTTTTTAACCGGCCACAATCTGGACCGCATTGGACGGTCCGGTTTGGCGGTTAATCGGTTAAATCAAAATTTCTTGTTTTGGGCTTCAATTTTTATTTTTTTATTTTGTGTTTAATTTTTATTTTTCAATTTTGGGCTCAAAAGAGATTATTTGGGCCTAAAAATTAGGAAAAACAACAATAATGAAATAAAAATACACAATTCGTCCCATAAGTATAAAAATACACATTTTTTCCAAAAAAATAGGAAGAGGAGGTGAGAAAATTTGAAAATGAAGAAACGAAAGTGAGAAAAAGTGAAAAGTTATAATGTCTTACAAAATTAAGTCAACAAAAGGCCAAAAAGTGAAAGTGAATGTATTGTATTTGTTGACCATAGTGAATGACTGAATGTATATAAATATTTGTTATAAGTTTTAAATATTTTGTTTATGAAATAATTTGTTCAAATTGAGTTATTTTGGTTAACTATAGTTAATTTTGAAAAAAGTGGTATGGTTAATTGTAGTGGAATTTTAAGAATGTATTAAAATAATATTTAAAATAAAACAATTAAAATTGATTTGATGTAAAAGTAAGAGATAAATGATTGGAAATGATTGGAAATGATAGGTAGTTAAAATTATGTGAGTGGATGAATAGTAAATTAAAGTTGATGTGATGTGTAAGAATGATTTGTTTGTATTATTTAATTATATGAATAATATTAAAGATAGTGGGGTTGGGTTAAAGTTGAGTTAGATTTTGAGTTGAAATAAAAGTGAGTAAATTATTTTGTAAACAATCACCCCCTTATCGGTCCGGTCCGGTTAAACCGGCGATTTGTCGCAAGTAATCTGTTAACCGAACCGATTATTCTGAATTATTAAAAAATTAACCACCAGGTTTTTAAAGGCTTTTTTAATAAATCATTTAACCGATTCGCGGTCGAATTAACGGTTTTTTTGGATTAAAATCGGACCGTGAAACCCCCTACTAATCATGAGTCACCCCCTTAGGCGGGAAATCCCCAATTTCCATAGCCTTTTAATATTCAATCAACCAGATACAATTGAACTGAATTCCTCACGAGCGACAGTACATCAGCACTATGGCCGGCGGCGGAGGGCGGCCTATAAGGGCACTGAACGTGGCGGAGAAGCCGTCCGTGGCTAAAGCGGTGTCGGCTATACTCTCGAGGAGTCCTTCGAGCGGCGGAATGAGGGTGAGGGATGGGCGGTCTCGATACAACAAGATATTCGAGTTCGAGTGCTCCATTCGCAATCAGCAGTTTCACATGTCATTCACTTCTGTCACTGGCCATCTCATGGAGCTCGATTTCGACGACCGTTATCGCAAGTGGCACTCGTGTGACCCGGCCGATCTCTACCACGCCCCTGTCAAGAAATATGTGCCTCAGGTAACGAACTGGATTTATGTGTTAACTTTCGCGTTTCATGAATTTGAACAAAAGTGCGAGTCAATTATTAAACCTTGGGCTTGGGGTTAATTTCTGTGATCTTTTTGCTGGAAAATTAATTTCAGCTTGTAAATTCCTTTCCCTGTACATTTGTAAGTGCTGAGAATACGGTGTCTCGCGAATATATTTGATGATGTTGCTATGCGACGTATCTCTATATATTTGAGTGGGTGTTTGTTTCTTTTGAGCAATAGCCCTGATATTTATGTACTTGAAAATTCGTGTAATAATATCTTTGTAAGGGATAATGTGACATAATTCAATGCTCCACCTTGTCGACCGTTGGCTAATGCTCATTCTTCCTTGATTTAGGATAAATCAGACATTGAAAAGACACTGGAAGAAGAAGCCAGAAAGTGTCAGTGGCTTATCCTCTGGCTTGACTGCGATAGGGAAGGAGAAAACATAGCATTTGAGGTGGTTGAAGTTTGCACACGAGCAAACCGTAATCTCAACATCAGAAGAGCTCGTTTCTCCTCTTTAACCGATAGGTTAGGTGGCTGGTTGATATTCTGCACTTGTTTACAAAGATTGATTTTTTCATCTTTACCTGCTTGTGTAGTAATAAATTTTGGGATGCTCAGGGAAATTCGTAATGCAGTTCAGGATCTTGGTCCGCCTAATCAAATGTTTTCTGATGCTGTAGATGCTAGACAAGTGAGTCAGCTAAAGCTTATTTGTTTGGAATTCTTTCTATTGATCTATCTCAAGCTTTCTTTGAATTGTTCTTGTTGTTGTTGTTCTTTTTTTTTTGTTTTTTT
>CACSLK010031421.1:20764525-20786279 GCA_902706635.1 Striga hermonthica | reverse complement strand
TTTTTTTTTTTTTTTTTTCATGAGGCTCTTTATTATAGCTTTCACTTTGCAGCTCAAGATGCTAACCCTTTATGTGATTGATATGCAATGTAGGAAATAGATCTCCGGATTGGAGCTTCTTTCACACGGTTTCAGACTATGCTTTTGAGAGATGCATTTGTCCTTGATTTTGCGTCAGATAACCAAAATATTATTTTAAGTTATGGTCCTTGCCAGGTGAACCATATTCCTTCTTTAATCAGCATGCAAAGAATACGAATGAGAAGTTCAGACTTATCTATTGATTAAGGCTGTTATTTTTTATAAATTGTTATATCACGTTATTCAACTCTTTTTAACTGTACAAAGTTTTGCATATTACTGAAGTTTATGCTTGGTGCTGATGTTTTTTTTTTTTTTTTGGCTGCAGTTCCCGACACTGGGTTTCATCGTGGAGAGGTTTTGGGAAATCCAAGCACATGAACCGGAAGAGTTCTGGACTATAAACTGTACTCATAATTCTGAACAAGGCACTGCTGGATTTCATTGGGCGTAAATACTATCCACCTTGCTGTTGTTTTGAAATCAAACTGTTTAACATGGAAGACTAATTCTGTTTAACTAAGCAGGAGAGGGCATTTGTTTGATTACACATGTGCAGTGATTATATATGAAATGTGTCTCCAGGAACCCACTGCAACTGTAAGTCTCTATAAAGACCTACTATTTTCCATGAAATAAAGTAATAAACTCATTACTGTTGGGTTGATCTTCTACTTATTCATCTCAAGGTCACAAATGTTGGACAGCAGGAGAGGCTTCACCATCCCCCCCATCCTTTAAGTACATTAGAGCTTGAGAAGCGTGCTTCACGTTACTTCCGAATGAGCTCAGAACGTACTATGAAGGTCAGTTTCTCCTTGTAAAAGATATCTCCTATTATTCTCCTGTTTTATCTTTTTGTTGATTTCACAAACATTTCCTGTTTTATATTATTTACAAAAGACATCTTTTTGTAAAGTCTTTATAAAGACCTGGTGCACTCATGATTTTCTTTTTCATCTTTTATTATTTGAAACTCTATTAACGATGAGATCTTTCAATCTAAAACTTGAAACTACTACACAAGATTTAGATATTTTTTGTAAATTGTATATGAAACTCAAGTTTCAATTTTTACGACACTGTTCTATCCATTACCCTTTTTTTATGAGCTGTAGCTTTAGGTCAATGGGACAACCAGAACATTTTATTGATTTGGTCATTTAATTCCTCCATCTTAGATGTCTAATCCTCACAATTATATCCGAAAATGCCAGCCAGTGGGATTTCCTGTTCAAAAAAGTCAGCTAGTAGGATTTCCTGTTCATCTGATGCCTTCACTGGTACAATGGAGTCAGGACATGTGTTGTTAAAATATTTCTATGTGAAAATTAAGAAACATAAATAAATTCATTGGCATGATAAAGGTAACTATTCTACAAATTTTTGCTAGTTCGTTGTAACTTATGCTTTCAATGTGCAACTTGTGGGGATGGGGACCTAGCATCTGCATTGTAAGATTGTTGAAAATGATCAAATGGCTGTAATGTCCTTCAAAACTGTCTTTAAGGATCATATTTTATGTTCTGTTTGTAATTGTTTTATCAGCATATGTATATATATTTTTTTTTTTTCCTAAACTCATGAATTGTACAAATCAATTCTGTATGTTCTGCTTTTAAATACAGGTGGCAGAAGATCTTTACCAAGCTGGATTTATCAGTTATCCTCGTACTGAGACGGATTGCTTTACTGTGAGAACAGAGCTGCGTGTAAGTGACAGATTTTCACCTAGGACCTGAATAATTCGTTTAGTAAGGAAGCAGAGTATATGGGTCCTTTTGATGGTTCAATTGTTGAGTCAGTATATTAATAAGTTAAGTGGTCGATTTATTTTTGAATTTGATTTTTATATTTAATGGTCAGGATATATTCAGCAAAACGACATCCGTTAGCATGACAAGTCCTTTTTAAAATTTGCCAGCACTGATGCTGCGTTTTTGGCGGAATATGTTTAAAATTTAGAAAAACAAACACCAAGGTTCTGCAAAGTTTATGAGCATTACCATTTCCATTTCCAAGTACTAATACCATTTATGTATATATATTTGTGTAAACCCTTTTGGGGTATAGAGTTTGTCTGACCTCTTCTTGTTTGGTAGACAATTGTGCAAGAACAGCAAGGACACCCAACATGGGGCTCATATGCCCAACGGTTGCTGGATCCTGAAGAAAACCTTTGGAGAGATCCTAGTAATGGTGGACATGATGACAAAGCCCATCCTCCCATCCACCCAACAAAGTTTTCTGCTGGAGAATCTGGGTGGAGTCAAGATCACAAAGTTGGTACCATTTATTGACAATAGCTGTTATTCAATTTTCTACTAAACATTTACTGAATATAACAATATTAGATACGTATGTGTACTGAAGTGATCTCGCAATTCATAACAGAACGTCTATGAATTGGTTGTTCGCCATTTCCTGGCATGTGTTTCTCAACCAGCTATAGGAGCTGAAACTACAGTTAATATTGACATTGCTGGTGAACAGTTCTCTGCATCTGGGAGAGTGATAATAGCTGTGAGTTTTCTGTTTCTTAAGTTCTTGTTTGATGTTTGTTGTACCTGTTGGTTATGTTTGGTACATTGTTATATTATGAAGCCTTACAAGTTTTTAAACAACGAGTTGTAGAGTAACAAGGATACTTTGTTATTGGTCAAGCCTATTAACTTGTCAGCAATCAATCAATCAATCCATTAAAATCTCACTAAGTGGGGTCGGCTATATCAATATGGATCACACGTTGCCATCGTGCTTGATCAAAGCATATATCCTCATTCAAATTTAAATATTTTAAATAATTTTTTGTTGTCTCCTTCCAAGTTTTTCTTAGGTCTACCTCCTCCCCCTTTTAATTTGCTTCCTTAATTCTAATGTTTCTACCCTTTTCACCAGGGCCTCAAAGTCTCTCCTTCGCACATGCCCATACCATCTTAAACGTGATTCTCTCATTTTCTCCTCTATGGGTGCTACCCCAACTTTATTTCTAATAACTTCCATTTCTAATCTTATCTAACCTAGTATGCCCACACATCCATCTCAACATTCTCATCTCTGCCACTCGCATCGTTTGATCATTTTTATATTTAGTAGCCCAACACTCGGATCCATAAAGCATCGTCGGTCGAATGGCCGTTCGATAGAACTTGCCTTTCAAACTCATTGGTACTTTATGATCACAAAGTATCCACGACGCACTCCTCCACTTGATCCATCCCGATTGAATTCTATGTGTTACATACTTAAATATGTTGCCATTATCTTCTAGAATGGATCCTAAATATTTAAAACTTTTAGATGTGTTCATTTCGTGTTCTCCAATTTTAACCTTTAGCCCATTATTACTCTTTTGATTACTAAAATTACACTCCATATATTTCGTTTTGGCCCTACTTATTTTGAAACCCTTTGTTTCAAGCGCGTCTCTCCAAGGAAAAACATTATCTGGGTTAAATTTTAGCAGTCAAATGATGCTTTAGAATATTCTTGTGATGAGCACTCCATTGATATAATGTCTTACTATATCTCTTATTTAATGATGAATACTATGATTGATTTTGTATTTTAGTTTTTACTTTCTAAGTTAACTAAGGATTTATGTTTTTCCAGAAAAATTACTTGGAAGTATATCGATTTGAGTCATGGGGAAATTCTATGATCCCATCCTACAACACTGGGCAACAGGTTCTCTAATCATCTGTTTATCTGCTTTGATAAAGTTGTTAACTGAAGTGTTTGTGAATTGCTGTTTTCATTATTATGTAAAATTAGTTTGATTGTTAATATGCTTATGCATTATCTTCTGCATATTTCCTGCCCCTAACCCTATAGTTTCAGTACTAGTTCTCAGTGACTGTTATATCCTCATGTATATGTCATGCATCTGCTGAATAGATATGCAATGAAGTTGAATCTATCCCATTATCGTGCTGCATCAATATTGTCATTTCCTATGTATAGTAATTTTATATTTACTTGGCTGATATATTTTCATATTTCTGCCAAACCACACTTCACTTTATTGAGGTCGATTTTTTTGTTGTTGTTGTTGGTTTTTTATTTTTTATTTTTGTAAATCTCAACCTTCTAATCTGCAACTGTTGATCTGAGGACAAAGTTAAGCACGTATGGTCTTTCAGCTAACAGTAGTGCATGGGTTAGATATCATTCCAGTCTGTTGTGTGAAATTGGTGTTGATATATTGTTGATCCAGACATGTTTGAGCTGTTTCTTCAATGAATGTCAAATGTTGATTGTGATGTTTCTATGCACTTTTATCGACGTGAATATTTTATAATAGCAGATTGCATTTCATGATTGAGGCATGCAACATACTGTTTTAAGAATTGGAATATATGAAAACATGACTATAAAATGTAATATTGGTTGGGATGCCCTGCCCCCAGTGAATGGGAAAAGTTAACACAGTGAACAGGGGAATGTATTTGCCAAGTTGCTGAACACTAGTGATTTATGGCTGTCTACCTTTTTCACACATCACCATAGAGTACATATAACTTTTATTTTAATGATTGGTGGTTGCAGTTTATTCCGAGCTCATTGACTCTCGATTCAGGAGTTACAAGACCCCCACCTCTTCTAAGTGAGGCTGATTTACTAAGTTGTATGGATAAGGTAAGGGCTTTTAACAATTTAAAGGAAACATACACCGTGTGTCCCATTTTTGCTTTTGTGAAGATTCTTGGTTCTCGGATATATATTGCAGATGCTATTGATTATAATTGTTTATCTATTTCAATTTGATAGGCAGGTATTGGAACCGATGCAACAATGCATGACCACATAAAAAAGCTTCTTGATCGTTTTTATGCCACTAAAGACTCAAGCATGCGTTTCTCACCTACTAAACTTGTAATGTCTTCCTTCCTATCTATCATTTGTCTGTTTCACTATGACAATAGCACTCCCCTATTCTCATTTGTAATTATATGTCCGGACTTGAGGTGTTGCAGTTTTACATGTCTGCTTGGTGTAACAGATTTTACATATTGTTGCTTGGTATTACAGGTGTTAGCTGTTCAACTATTCCCATTTAATTTAGTTTTTTTATACAGAGTATCTATGTGCGTCCTATTTACAGTCTCTGTTCAACAATGAAGATTGCATTGTATTCTCATTGAGGCATCTGTGAATTGTATTGTTATATTTACTTGTCTGTGTTTAACAATTTATCCAATTGAAAACTATTTGAAACTGTAAATTACATGCCAGACTTATAATCCAAGCCTCGCTTAATTTCAGGGGGAAGCACTCGTAATGGGATATGATGACATGGGGTGAGTTATTCTCGTTTTTATTAGTTTGCATTATTTACCTTCTGCACGGTTTTGGACGCAGCAGAGAGTATTAACCAGTCAATTATGATTACATGATGACAAAACATCAGTATAGGAACTTGAAATGATAATTCAATTTTCACAAATTATTTTGAAGTATGCTGAGCTAACTGATGATGCAAACAAATTGATTATTTGTGAACCAGGAAAATACTTCTATAGAGTGAGTAGGTTACCTGCTTAATTGGGTCCTTTTGTTCTGCTTAATTGGGTCTTTTGTTTTTCCAACTGACATACCAAATTCTTAGTCAGGATTTTGTTTGTTTATCATTAAATAAATACTTATTTGTCTTCATTCACTAGTTGGATCTTGTAATAAACCAGAAAACAAGCTCCAGTTATCAGATGCAAATTATTAACACCTCAAGTTAAGTATCATTGCCTTTCGCTGAAATATTTCTCCTTAGCTTGGGTTTGCTAACCAAATGTGCATTTCATATAATTATGATCGGACCTGAGAGGAAGTGGGGGTTGGAGGAATTGGGTTCTGACACTTGTGGTTAATAGACTATAGGTTGATACAAGGTCGGTAATCACCGTGGAAAGAATTTATTCCCACTGCAGTATTTATAAACGTCTTCCTCATTATGTTATGATAAGCTCCAGCAAATTTGTTCATTGAGTCAATATCTCGATCTAATCTCAGACTACGCCAACTGTAGTTTGTATCATTTATTTACATAATGGTAGGTTAAGCGCTCATGTTGATAATAAAATAAAATGTTTACAGTTACGGAATATGAAGCATTGACATAATTGACAACAACGATTTTTTCGAATGCTTTATATTCTCTGAACCAGATATGAGCTGTGGAAACCAGATCTTCGTTCTCAGATGGAAAGTGATATGAAAGCTGTTAGCATCGGGGCAAAGAGGAAGGAAGAAATTTTGGATACTTGCCTACAGAAGATGAAAACCTGCTTTTTGGATGTAAGTCAACTTTGTATATGTCAATTGAATCGGTGTATTTTGTTTCATTTACCAGAGAACATTTGTTTAATGTTTATACCTGCTGCTAGTGTTTTCCTTTGTTAATTTGTGATGGTGCTTATTTGGGCCTGTGTAAGCACTAGTGTCAGAGAAGAATACTAACTAAAATTCAGTATAATTTGCTATCTTTGGAATAGCGGGTGTGGAAATGGGACCGGACATTAGTTAGAGAAGTACATGGTCATTTGTTTCCATGACTAGAGCAGTGATATTGTCGCCTGATGCATGAACGTGTCCATGACTTCAAGTATAAATATGAAATGTCTTGTTGTAGGCATTTAAGAACTCATCCGTTGTTGTAGGTCAACCATGAAATGATGTCAATTTTCCTTTGGTTGTGTTCTTGACAGTTAATTTCACTAGTACATTTGCAGTATACTCAAGTCACAAATTCTGTGCATTTTGTCTTTTGATATCCACTGGTTATTATTAATTGTTTAGTTATAATAAGCCCTCTTTATCTTTTTGTTTTTGCAGGCGAAACTGAACAAAGGAAAATTGTTTGAAGCCATGGCAATTTTCTTTGATAGGTAAACATTATATTTTCTATGGTACATGCAGATGCTAGCAACAACTAACAAGTAAAATATTATCTATTCAGGTCAAACAGATCCAGTGGCCATGAGCAGCACACAATTGGGGAGGTTGTTCGGAAATGTAACCTCTGTCAGGAATCAGATATGGTTCTCAGGAAAAAGCCGGTATTTTAATAACCCTATTTAGGTTAATGCTACTATAACTGGTCGCACCAGAGTTATCTTGCGAGTTACTGTGGACATTGTGACTTCAATGCTCTCTAGTTATACCATATGCTAAAACAATTTGGGGGACTAGTTAGATGCTGCCATCCAAGTCCAAGCTGATGGTGTCTCATGATTACTATCCGTCACTTATATTAAAAATCTGTTTTTTTAATACCTCTTTTGTTTAACTTAAAAATTCCTATTTTTTTTTTTCTAAGCAATATGTTTTACAGCAGGATATGCAGCTGGAAATCTTGTTACAGGCTTCTTGCTTCTGTTTTTATTCATGCACTAAGTTGATTGGCATGCAAAAGGATCCATCTATTGGCCCTATAACAATTTTTTAAGTCTCTATGAGCTCCTTTAAAGAACTCTTAAACAATAAATTCCCTTCATAGAAGGTGACTAGTCAAATTTTTTATCTGCAATTTGATTTGATGATTTCCTGTCCTTCGCAGGATGGAAATTTCATGGTTGGGTGCTTGGGCTTCCCACAAGTAGGTGTCCCTTTACAACTTTCAAGGAAAATATACTTCCCTTAACTTTTCAATTTCAAACAAGTACAACATTGATGAACCTCGTGATGTGGAATTACTAATGAACATTCTTAGTGAATTTACATGGAAAGAGATGGCACTCTGACTTGCAAACCATGTATCACCATTAAGAGAGTTGAATATATATATATATATCTATATATATATATATAGATATATATAAGTGGGCCATCCAATTAGTGCAAATAAGAAGTTTTTCTGCTCATTTTTTTTCTACTAATTGAAGCAAACAAAACCGTTACATTTTATATTAATTATGAGTAATCATATTTTTTAACTATTCTATTATATAGCAAATAGGAGTTGCTATTAATACTAAATTGTAAATTCACCCTACATGGTATATGTAAATTCACCCTAAATGCTATTTGAAAGTTGCATACTTAAAATAAATTCTATTAACACTTTAACGTCAAGCTATTTATTCTAAAATCAATATAATTTTTTTTTTAAACTCATTAAGCGATTTTTCTTTAAAATTAACTAATCTGTTTTAATAGCATAACCAAACCCCTTATAATCACATAAACAATTGGCATAATAATAATAATAATAATATTTTCAGTTAATTAATTGGTCATTATCCTTCAAAATTATAAAAAATACCTTCTCCATTATATTTTGTCATTGATTCATATGTAATTTATAAAATTTATATTTATATTTTTCATTTTTACTAATGGTCAAAATTTTAAAAAGTGACACCCGTTATTTAACTTACTATTTAAAATAATGTGTGTGTGCGCGCGCACGTGCCTGTATATCTATTTTGCGTTTGTGAATGTGCACAAGATCGAGTACTAGTGTTGCATGAACAACTAACCACGTGTATTCAATTCCCGAGAGATTGTAAAATTGCATGTTGGGTCAAATGGGAATCAATTACATGTAAACGCCTAGGCTGAAGATTAACATGACACAAAACTAGCAAATGACATCCTAACACGGGAGACTGATGGGTCAGTCTAGGGCATCTTTATCTAGGAACTGGATGCATTTTGGATCTTATGGCACCTGTTCATGCGCTACCCCCTGCATATAAATCATGCTGAAGAGTGAGAAGATGTAAATGAGAAATTTTGGTAGCATTAGGGCCCATGATACTGAATTCTTACCGTCATAAGTCATATCAGTAGAAAGCATAGCTAACATTTGGACTCATGACTACCTTAATGGTTGAACTGGAGTTTCCATAGTCTTTTCATACGGTACTTCAACGTTCGCTAGTGTTTGCATCGATGTCTGCAGTCTTAATGAATTGTTTTAACTGAGATGATTGTCAATTCATAATCCATCTGCCAAAATCCAAACGTAAGTGCTTTTAAAACTGAACAGGGATAGCTACTGTGGAACTTGAGTTGGTTTCTGTTTTGCAAACAATATACCACCCATCATACTTAGGGATCCATATAATCTGCCTATGTGCTAGTGTGGTTGATGTGTATCAACAAATTTATGCTTTTGTAAGCTTGATGCCAGAGTACACATGCATCATAAGTTTGACATCAAAGTATTGTTATATCGTTGGTAATTTCTTTCTTTTTTCTTTTTTTTTTTTTCTCTCTTTCCAGTGTAGAAATGTTGTCTGGCTTCCAGGGCCCATATCAGAAGCCACAGTTACCACAAATATTTGCAGCACCTGCTCTCCAGGTCTGGATACTGGAAACTTGTGTGAAGTAGCAGCAGCAATATCTTATTTTTATAAATATATCTTATTTTATTTATTGTTTTAACATATTTCATTTCCATATGAATAATTGTCTGTGAGCACAGCACATGATTTTTATACATTTGATCATAAGCAAAATTCATGTACAGGACCTGTTTACATGATTCAGTTCAAATTTCGTCGGATCGAAATACCGCCGAACTACAGTGTTGATCATTTGGGTAAGATTACCCTCATGGAATTAGGGACTGTTACAATCTATTCATTCAATTTTTTATTTCAACATTTTATGTAAGTTCCTAGACAGTTGTATTAATGGAGTAAACAAAATACAAAAGATATAATGCATAAGTATAGAGAAAATATAAGTTCCAGTTTCATGTCATCTCATTAATAAAGTTGGAAGATTACAAATGATGTTGACATGAGTTGACTGTAAAGCTGAATAATATTCATTTATTACTCTGCATTTGATTGTAGAAGATTGCAAGCTGTTTATGCTTTGTGAATGGATACAATAATTTCTACCTATGGTTATATAACATTTGGTACGGCCATTAACTCGCATTACATCAGTAGATTGATACTTTAAATGCCTCCTACCGCCATCTCCCAATGCTCCCAGTTCTTAATTGATAAATGACAAAGATTATATTACTGTAGGATCATGCATTTATTTATATAGACAAGATGTGTTTTGCAGACAAGTTTCCATGTTCTCATTTAGACAATATTCTGGACACTCTTGGTTTCTTGTTATGTTGAACAAAGATCTGGATGATTGCCGTAGTTCATCTCATACTGAATTTGGTATCTGCATCAAGGATATTAACTAAAAAGGTGAACTGAACTGCCCTGATGTTTTCAGGCTGCATTGGTGGATGTGATGACATTCTGAAGCAGCTGGTAGAAGTATGTGGAACTGGGTCCCGCAGCAACTCCACCATTCCTGGTACCTATAGGATTAATGTTAATGCATATAAGTATAAAGCTATATATGATTCACATGCATAGACATGCATGGACCATGACTTCAGTCACACATAGCTGCAAATGTTTTGGTTGCTATACAAGCATACTAGTACAGCTCTCTAAAAGGTTTTCTTTGAAACTTTTAAATTGCTAAAATTACCCTACCCTATAATTAATTCTTAAGGTTATTAGCACAATTTTATTATTAAGGGAGTTAGATTAGTAATCAATAATTTTTAAATCTCCATTTTTCAATTTATATTTGTTCATTCTTCCTCCTCTTCTTATTTATTCATTTTCTTCAACTTTTTATTTTATATCTATGCATTCAAGAATTGATTTTTTGGAGTTCTTATCCATAATAAAACTATTAATATTATCTACGTTGATTTATAATTTTTCTACATATAATTAAAGAAAAAATATTTATATTCACGTGGCTATTTTTTCATATGCTGTATGAGATCATTAAAATTTTGGATCACATATTTCTTTATCACTTTGCACATTTTATTAACTAGTAAAGTGCACGTGCGATGCACGTGGTGTCGAATGATTTTCGGTGAATAAGTTTGTAAAAAAAGTTAATTTATTTATTAAACATAGCATTGCAAGAATGAAATAAAATATAGAACAAATGACTCATATGTGATTTTTTTATTTTTATATTTAACGATGTCTTAATATTGAAAAGAGTGGAATAATGTTTTACAACCTTCAACAACAATATATAAAAAACAAATCCATATAAAAAAACACTAAGATCTTCTTTCATTTTGGTTTTGACGTTCTCATAAGAAACATTCATACCCGCTGGAGTTGAATACATCAATACTATTGCAAAACTCGTCTTAATTGATTTGGAAAAACGCCTATTTTATTCAAACATTTAAGAAACATTCTGACTCACCATATAGTCAAACTTCATGATCGTATAATCTTTATAATAAGTATCTCTACTAACAATGCATAAATATCTCTATGAAATAATTAACTGTGTCATTAAATTTGCTAATATTTTTTTATCATTGTATAAACTACTACATTAATCTGTCTCTAGACATATTGGTGCCTACCCCGTTGATACATCGCCCCACGAGGTGGGAATGAATTTTATCTTCAAATAAAAGTTCATGTTCCAAAATCTTGGTTACATTTACTTCTCCCGAGGTGCTCAATTATTTTTTGAAATTATCACACATTACATGAAAATACCTCTAAAGTAATTGCATATATGTTCGAGCACAAACACCAATGAGATTATAAATATTTCTATATAAAGTGACAACTTCATTCAAACATTCAAAACTGTTTTGATTCTCCGACATTTCGTTTTCATTGTTATTTATTTATTTGGAATATAGACGAATATATAATCTATTATTTGAAAATCATTGACCATCATGGTTGTTGCAATGATTTTAGACTTGTTTATCATAATATCTTTCACATTCGTTTGAAAATGCAATATTTGTGAGCCTAATAACTTTTTTAATGCTCTTATTGTCCAACATTATTCATCATACAAAATGATTATAAAATTCAAAATAAAGATCATTTCTTTATTCCCTAACAATGACAAAACAAAACAAACAAAACAAAGAGAAAATATTGAGAAGCATATCATTTGTTAAAATATTTAATAGGAGAAGAATTAGAATTTTATTATATTACGATATTCATAGTCATCTATAAAGTTTTTATTATGGAGTCATGATTAAACTATACATTATTTGTTACAAATATTTAGATTTTTTAATTATATATAAAAAAAATAAATAATATAGGATCATTATTTATGATAATCAATTTCTTATAGAGTTCATATATTTAAACGCTAGCAACAAAAAATAGTAATTTTAAAAGACCTTTGTTTATAAATATTGGTATTCATACTTTTCTAAGTAAATTCGTACATTTTTTTCATTGCGTTACTGTTATATTATTTATTTCTTATTCTATAGACAGATAATACTTTATTTGCTAAATAATTAAAGCACATTTATATGTGTTGCATTATTTTTTGTATGTGTTTATATAATGATGTTATCAAATTATCTTATTTATTAGGCTACAACTAATATATTAACATAAGATACAATGTAATTTATTATATTTGATAAAAATGTACTTTTTATACTAATTATTAGATTAAAAAGTTTCGAAAATTTTCCAATGTTTGATAAAATATTAAGTCATTTTCATAATTCACTGAATACATATATGATACTATTATTATAGGATTTCTTTTCAAGCAGTAATTGAATGATAGTTTAGCATACAACTCATTTATTTGTCTTTTTAATTCACATAGCTAATGTTATCTCATTTCCCATCTTTGACCCAACCTTTCCTTCTTTTATCTATGACATCACTTCACTTCACTTTGTTTGTACCCTAAGGTGCATTCGTCATAGTTTCAGCATTACGGCAAACTCGTGTCAAATGTATATCGGATTTGGGCTCTCTAGCCAAAACGTGGGAATAGTTGTAAGTTTACATCCATTTTTTTACTATTTTTAATATGAATTGTTTCAAATCTATGTTAGAAAAATATACCACAAGTTTATCTTATGTTATTTTATACTCAACAAAACTGATTTAACTTGAACATAAATTTTATAATATAATATACTTTTAGCTCAATTTATTATTTTAAATTAGTACTGATATATATATATATATATATATATATATATATATATTATATCGATATAAATAATTGTATTATTTTTATTTTATTTGCAATATATTGGTAAACTCAAACATCATTGAAAAGAAATGATGTGATATATTACTTATAAAAATGCTAACAAATAAAAGATATGAAATATTTCAAAATTAAAAACTTTAATGATAGAAAGTAATTAAATTTTTAACAAAAAATTTTTAAGATTAACATACCTACTTTTAAAGAAATATATATATATATATATATATATATATATATAAATTCTAGTTAAATTATATGTGTATCTTAAGTATGTTTTATATTTCTCATTAGCCAGCTCCAATTGATATTGTACATTAAGTAATTTTATCAGTATTTTTACTTTTGGATTTAATGAGAGATATAAGTTTTCTCATCATTCTCATACCTTATTTAATTATTATAATACTAATAAAATAAATTAAGGACCTTTCAAAGTATCTTGTTTGTTTTAAAAAAAGTTACTTATTATCATAAATTAAACGACAATTATATTGAATGTGTTGTATTTTCTATCATATCACTATTTTCATAATAATAGTTACACACAATATTATATATAATGCAATTTTTTATTTATTTATTTTTTATTTTTAGATATGGAGTCCTACTTTTACTACAAGAAAATGAGAAAATTTCAACGAAAATTCTAACAAGAATATAACGATTTTCTGATGTTGAATTGACAAAAATCATTTCTTTTGGTTTCTTAAATATATTTTACCTTTTTGTGACTGAATTGATTTTTTAAAATGTATTACAAATGAGAAAGATGATAGATTATGTAAAGTATAATTTTAAAATTGCAATGACATGTTATTTTAATGGTATATTATTTCTATTAACTAAATAATGCCCTAAATATGAAATTATTTTGAATCTATCAGTGCAATTAGCTTTCCAATGGAACTTCTATTGAATTTTTGTACAAATCCACTGACAATTTTCCAACGATTGAAACAGGGCCAAAAAAAAATTCCAATGGAAATTCAAGTAATTGAAATCTTTAAATCCACTAAAGTTCATGTAATTTAATTTGAACTCTGTGGAATAGCCAATGAAATTTTCCAATGAAAGCAATATTTATGAAATATTCGTTGGAATTTTCAGTAGAATACCTCACCGTTGAATTTTTTATTGCAATATAGCAATTTTTTGTAGTCCTCTTAAACATTAATTTTTTATGTAGTATTTATTGATTAATTGTGTTTACAGTTTTTCTATTAAAAATATACTGAACACACTAACTTTTTAGTTCCTACATATATATTTTCAAAAATCACTCATTATTTTATCTCAAGATCACGTATTAATTTACCAATTGAGTTATATTTTTTACATATTAAATATTAAATAATTAAAATATTTCTTATTTTATATGTTCAATATGTTATTTATTTATTATATTAAAAAAAACTAATATAGCAAATAAAAAGTTATTTAAAATTAAAATAATATAGATTTTTTTTCTAACCTACATGGATAAACCTACATGGATAAATGTGCAAATAGTTATTGTCTATCACCTCAAATTTACACATAAAATAATAAGGACAAAAACTAACAAGCTTTTTAACAACTTAGCTCGTTTAAATCGATAAGTATATTTTTAAAATGTTTATATTTACTTTTATTAATTATAACATTCTTATTTATTATTTTGTTTCATATTTAATAGTACTTGTCACAACTTACTTATTTTTAATATTATTTATCACATTTAATAATTTTTTTTCTTTATCTTATTCTTTCACATGTTCTTAACTGTAGATTTGTCAAAAAATGCATAATAAAAAGTCTAGAATTATTTCGATCATCTGTCTCATCAATTATTTTTATATCTTATATTATGTTATATTTGATTAAAAATATTTGATTACAATTTTTTAATTAATGTTATAATTAAATATTTATAATTCATAAATCATCAATAATATTTTTGAGTCAACTTTTGTTCATAAAATTTTTAAAGAATATATTATTTTCAATAATTTGCTTATATTGAATTGAGAAAAGTTATGTTTTTTTAGTTGTAACTGTATTGATGTGTTAAACATGTATTACAGATGAGAAAGCTGACATATTATGAAAATATAATTTATAAATTATAATGACATTATGTTATTTTAATGATAATATACATTTTCTATTAACTAAATAATGCCTCAAGTTTGAAATTATTTTGTATCCTATCGAACATTTTAGAGATATGTGGAAGATAAAAAATTCGTGAGAAATAATAGTGCCAACATATTGTAGTTGATTTTAGGAGTGTGGAATGATTTGTTCATGTAATTATATGTAATTAATTGAATATTAGTTATTAATTAAAAATATAAGATAGGATGGACATTAGTATATTACTAATTTTCCAATAAAAACATGTCACGGTAAGGGTTTTTTAGGTAGTTCATTTTTTAATTAAAAATATAAAATATGATGTGTATTACTGTATTAATAATTTGTCACTAAAATTATGTCAAAGTAAGGGTTTTTTAGGTTTATATGGTCAAAATTAATCCATGTTGTTAAAATGGTATCTCATTTGATGTGAAAATAAATAGATTAAGTTTTGGTATTTTACAATTTCATAAAATTGTTTTGAACAAATGTAGCAAAGAAGTTGAATAGATTAGAAGTTTAGGTTGCAAAACAATCATTCAACAATTTATCTCACATACTATTACCCATTTTTTATAGGCTATCTTGAAAATACTGTTTCTATACTTTGTGGTCATTATGAGAAAAAAAATATCGGTTTCTAGTTTTATAAGTGTTTATTATGCTTTTTTTGTTGGATCAATTTTAATTTCTTTAAAATACTTTTATATATTAGAATTATGAAATGTGATTACAATATTACCATTAAAATTGTATTGAAAATAATGACGTTTTTCAAAGCAACAATTCTACATCCTATCAAACATTTTTAGAGATATGTGTAGGGTGAGCAAAACCGAGCCAAAACCGAAAAATCGAGCCGAATGCAATTCGGTGCGGTTCGGTTCTTTTTTTTTATGTAAAAAAATTTCGGTTCGGTTTTTTCTTACATTACAGTGCAGTTCAGCTATAATATTATAAAAGTGTGGTTTTCGGTTTTTTTTCGGTTCGGTGCAATTTTACACTGAATCGCACCAAATTGAATAAAATAGAAAAACCAAACTTAAACCGAAAATCGAACCGAACCGTCGGTTATTTTAGTGTAAAAAAATTCGGTTTGGTTTATTCAAAACTTGCGGTGCGGTTCAGTTAAACTTTTTGCTAAATTTGATTTTCGGTTTTTTGCGGTTCGGTGCGGTTTTTCACTGAACCTCACTTGTCCACCCCTAGATATGTGGAAGAAAGCAAATTCGTGAGAAATAATAGTGCCACATATTGTAGTTGATTTTAAGAGCGTGGAATGATTTGTTCATGTATTTGTATGTAATTAATCAAATATTAGTTATTAATTAAAATATAAGATATGATGGACATTAGTATATTACTAATTAGCCATTAAAAACATGTCAAATTAAGGGTTTTTTAGGTAGTTCCTTTTTTAATTAAAAATATAAAATATGATGTCGTCCTTTTAAAGTAGTATAGATAGATAGTTTATGCGGAAAAGAAATATTATTACTTCTAGTAATCTTATAGGATGTGGTTCAATTGAGAATCAAGCTTCAATGCAAGACCCATAGGAACACTATATTTTTTTTTTTGGTACAAGGAAAGAGGCTAAGGGCCTAGTCTAGGACTTGTCGGTGTAAAGCAACACCCATACTATCCCGCTCTAGCCAAGTGCGTAGTCCGGGAACACTATTTTCACGATTTCAAGTAGCTTAGCGTGAAGATACCATTAATCAGCAAAATCAAAGACAATGATGCATTCTCTAGCAATCAAGATTCCACCAAAAAAATACTTAATTTCATTTTTGAATTTCTAACATTAATGTTTGCTATTTACTTTTATTTAATCATAACTTTCAATTAATACCATCGAATATTATACTTTAGCATTCGCTACATTTTATGTGGTTTATTATGCCTTCTTCTTTTAAAATATTTAAAAAAATAATTGAATGTACTATCAAGTTTAAATCCAATAAGCAATATAATTTTAAATCACAGAAAAAATATTAAGCATCATGTTCTATGTCCTAGTACTTATAAAGTGCCCTTATATAAACTTTAATGTCATGCCACTTCAGTAATCTCCTCTTATTGCCAGTGTGCACTCTACCCCATGTACGATTTGTAAAACCAGTTACTATATACAGGAAGAGGACAAGGGCCTACACCATCCTCCAGCAGCGCACGGCAAAGTAATACCAGAAATCAAGGTCCTTGGCAAACAGGGCGTTCTTCTGGTTCACATCCTCCAGAGAATTCACGAGGTCGTAATTCACGATCTCAGGGAGCTGTCTCACAAGATGGTATGATGGCTTTACTATTCTTACTGTACACATTTTATTATGCATGTTCTTTCTCATTACGAGTGTTACATATGCATTTAAGGCATCAAATGTTCAACAGTATAAACCATCTTTCCGTCCACTACATTACATTTTTCTAACAGTTACAAGGAACAAACCATCTTTTTGGGCTGATGTAAAAGGGTACTAATTTCTAAAGCAGGGCTAATAATCAGAAAATAAAACAGTCACGAGGATTTGCTAGTTCCGTTTAATAATGAGTTTCTCGTTTGAATGGAAAATATACTGAAATTGATTATGCTAATAAACTTTGCCAGATTTGTTATTATATTTCACTCTCATTTGCCAGATTTGTTATTATATTTCACTCTCACAGTGGGAGAGCATTTTCATTTCTTCCTACTCATTGGCTCTCGTATCAGCCAAATATCACTGTTTCCCTCGGTAGAGGGGGTAAAGAAAGTGGAAATTAAAATAAATGAAATGAGAATTTGAAATTGAATCAACCCATTTTCTTATTCAGTTCTAAGATGATGTTGTATTATAAATCAGGGTATGAATAATGGTAAAACACAAGTGAGGAGAGGTAGACCATTTTATACAATTTTGATTCCATTTTCTTCCTTTTTTCCCTCATATGAAGGCGCAGGAGAATCTTCTATTCCATGTACCTCCTGTGGTTCACCTTGCAATTTGCGCACGGCTAATACTGCAGCTAATAGAGGAAGGAAGTTCTATTCATGTCAGGCTCAGGGTTGCAACTTCTTCATGTATGACAGACTATACTCTTGTTAATAATCTCACTCCTCGATATCTTTTGTCATTAAAAAAAAAAAAAAAGAAAAACTATTTTTGGAATTTTTGTTTGGAATATTTTTCTGTTGGAATATGATTTTTCGGAAATAAAGTTTTGGAGATAAAAATGTGTGAATTGCAGGTGGGAAGATAATGCTGCGAGTGGTAGGGGAGGAGGTATCAGTAGAGAAGCTCCAAATGGCAACAGCAGAAGAGGTGGCCGTGGGCGTGGCCGTGGCAGGGGTGGTGGTGGTAACCGAGGGGCGAATGATGGTGGGGCTTTTGTGTCTGCTACTGGTGAACCCATATCAGGCAGGTGTTTCGTATGTGGTGATCCCGGCCACTTTGCAAATGCTTGCCCGACTCGCGGTAGGTGACTTTAATTTTTCTATCTGTTGATAGGGTCGTTCTCGACACACAACTTGCCGGAGATCTTTAACTGTGTATGATTTTATTTGTTTATGAATCCTTTATTATATATATTTGTTTCTGACACCACTGGATTAGGCAAAATTAACATGGATAGAACCATTGATGCTGACATGGAAATAAACAGAAAACACTTCCATGAAATCCACTCCATCATCACCATCACATTACATTATAGTAAAAGTCTTTTCACTTGGAGCCTTTGCAGTAGCTGCATGGATAAAGCACTAGTTTGTTTACATGACCTTCAAAAATTATTATTCGCATGAAAAGATCAATGCAAAATGTAAACTAAGCAAATGATGCAAGTTTGGTTTTGGGTGGATCGACAAGACAATGATTAAGAAGGTTGTCGATTGAAGTGTACGTGTGCTCTGGGTACAGCTTCGAGGCTTCCAAGTCATCTACTGCTAGTTCAAAGCTTAATTGAGTACCAGCAGTAAAAATATCGTGAAGAATCTCCACTGGTATGTTGTTTGGGTGTGGTAAACCTGCACCCGCAAACAAATATTTTTCAACATTTAGAAATGTCCAAAGAATAACTCCCATTACGGGAATTTCTCATGTAGTTATTTTATGAATCGTCCCGGTTTTCACCAGATTGATCCACGAAGGTGCTGGGATGATTAGGGGACTAGGAGGGGACTAATGTTAATTTGGCAGTGCTCCACCTTTAGGCTCCATAAATAGTGAGTTCATGGGAGAGTTGATGTGGGTGTAGCACAATATCAACAAAATAAGCTGCAGATTAGTGTATATGAACACTACACATACCTTTATATTGCCGGCCTCTTTGATGGCTTTGATTATGTTTAGTTGATCAAGGGATCGATTGAATTTAGATTATTTGAATTTCATAAAGGCTGGATTATGTTGGGGAACTCCCAGTGCTGATATCACAATATCGACCTCTTTGATCCCCGATACCAGTTTTTCATGCTCGTATAGCTTTCCCTTTGTGCTTCGGAACAACCAAAATTCGAAGACAATAATATTTTGAGTTTGTAATGCATTTTATTCTTCAGAACTGAATCAGATGGTATAACAACATTATTTTTCCATTATTTTACCTTTAAGAAAGCACAGCCTACAAAACCTTCTGTTAAATAATTTCGTCCAGAAGATCAAATCTTTTGCGACTAATTAGACACTTTCATTTTGGAAAAAGAATTGTTTTAGCGGTACGATGATCGGTTTATTGGCAGCTGATTTTCTGAAGAGGTTCAGTTAAGTTCTACGATTCATGTCATGATTTCGAGTTTGAAGCAAACATGTAGTCAGTTAATAAAACTATCTTTCATTTTTTAACCAAATAATCAATACCAATTACATTTTTCATTTATCTGTTTTTTTTCTTATTCATTTAATAACGAATTACATATCTTATTAATATTTTTTTTAAAAAAAAAAAAACTCATTAACTTTTAAATTTGTTATGCAATTTTATGTAAGATATCAAGTCAATAATATTTTTTTTTTTTGCAATTTTGAATTTAAATCTAGATTGCATATGATGGAGATGGAGATGAGGATTGGTTTTTGGATCTTGGTGATGATGATTGATCTTTGAATATTTAATTAATTATTTATTTTCATTGTTATTATTATTATTTTATTTTATTTATTTTATATTTGCTAGGTTTATTATTATTATTATTATTATTATTATTATTATTATTATTATTATTATTATTATTATTATTATTATTCAAACTTTTTCTTGTTAGACACACTAGGAATCTTGGTTTTTTTAGGAGTCTTAGGGTTTTTACAGAGTCTTATTTAAATACCCCTCCTTTGTTTTGTGGGAGTTGAATTTGAATAAGAATATACGTATTTAGAAGATAAATCTCTTCTTTTATTTCCCATTCGTAAGCTGTGCTATATCAGTTGGTATCAGTGTCCAACCACGATCAACGATGCTGCCACGGTGACAAGATGTTGCAGACGACATGCGTGACGCCGTCGTCGACAACTTGAGCCGTTAGCTTGAGGTGTATGACCGGAAGTTCTAGAGGATGGGTTGTTAGATTGCAGATCTCTCCGCAGGGATCGGGGACATTCGTCTGACTCATTGTACCATTGTTAAAGGCGAGCACACGAACCGCGAGCAGGCGCGGAGGACTCAACGGTGGGCGTGGAGGACGTGGCATAGGCGGGGGCGTTCACCACCACCACTGCATGGCGATGACGACGTCCAGGAGACCGTGTTAGAGGTCAACCCTTTCGGCAACCAGCAGGCACGCCAGGTAGCCGAGGGCTTCGTCGGCTACTGCTTTTGCGACATGCGATGGGCAGTTGCGGGTGACGGCATCCACTGTCGTCGCGAGCCGCGGGGCGAGGGCGAGGCTTCGAGAGACTGCTTTCCGGGTGGAGATCCCCGAATTTTCAGGGACCTTTGCGGACGCGCAAGGGTCAACCAAGTATGAGGGTCCGCCTCGTTTCGATGATGAGGGGTCGCCCAAGTATGAGGGTCTGCTAATTTTTTACGAAGAGGATCCTGTAATCCAACATTGCCAGGGTTTGATCACTTTGCTGCTAAAGGATCAAGTGATGCTGTTGGTTTTAGTATTCCCACAGATTATGATCCAATCACTGTAGGCCCAAGGTAGACAACACTGCAAGAATGGCTTCTGAGTCCAACACCTCAGAAATTACGCCAACTAAGTCAGCTTGCTTGCTATGGCAGGATTTGTAGAAGACGAAGGCTAAAAATGAGCTTGCTCTTGAACTATGTTGACGAAGATGAAAATGGAATGTTGGCCTAGGGTTTGTGAAATGAAGATGATGTTGGGAGAGGATGAAGTGTTGTGTTTATAGTTGAGGAGGAGACTAGGGTTTATTGTTGTAGTTGGGCTTAAAACCGGGCTTTAAAATTACTAATGCTTGGGCTTTAAAGAGAAATTTACACAGATTACTATTCCTTTGTTAAATAATATTAATATTACGAAATCTGAATCTTATATTCATAAGTACGAATGTTATCTAATTAAAGGAAATGCAATACATATATATGACGGTTTTTCAGCAAA
>CACSLK010031421.1:20747775-20761735 GCA_902706635.1 Striga hermonthica | reverse complement strand
TTTTTTTAAACTGAGAAAGCTAATAAACTAACACAAACCGCATGAAAACTAACATGCAAAACCATCATGCAAAACATCCTAACAATTTGAATGAAAACTGAAATTAACTGCTGCAAAACAACAGGTCTTTGTCCAGCCCGATTGGCCCGGTTCTCATCAGCATTCCAGAACATTGGCTTCATATTTCACAAAATATCACAAGAGAATCATACAAACACACAAGAACTTAACCCCGACAACCAAAAAAAAAATTGAAAAGAATACAAAAGACTAATCTTCATCATTAGCAATACCACTAATCATCTGATTCCTACTTATCTCTCTACAGTAAACTCGTCCATTTTCCCGAAACACGATCAACCAATCACCCACTACAACCACTCTTCTTCAACAAGAAATCACAGCCAACAGAGAATACTTAACGCGAAGAGATATTTTCCCACCGTCAACCACGAGCCTAGCCCCCGACACGACCCAGTAACCCGGCGAGTGCTGGGCTCCTCTCGTCATCTCTTTCGTGTCCACAAACCTCAAGAGCTTAAGCGTCTGGGCAGGCACTGGTGGGCCTTCCGGATACAAAGCCGAGTTGACGTTCACATCCGATGGGTTCGGACCGGGCTTCTGCCCTGTCGAGAAATTTCCACTAAACAAAGACGATATGAGGCCCGATTTTTGGGTCAGGGCGTGGGACCCATCCCACTCGGGCTTCTTCACAACCGCAGCGCCCTCAACTCTAGAGAAGTGGAGGCGCAAAAAGAGGACATTCTTTGCACCGGAGTCCTTCACCTCGAAGCGGGCCCCAGTGACTATGGAGAGTTCATCGTCTGACTCAACTGGAGCCGTGCATACGTGCGAGAAGCTCCTCCAGTGGACCTTCTCAAAGTATCTGCGGTCAGAGGAGTTGTTTTGTCCGCCACGTGGCTCGTTTTGAAGGCAGAAGCTTTCAGGGGAGGAGGAGAGGTGCTGCAAGTGTATTGCCAGGCAGTTGCTTCTTTTTCCTTCCAGGTAGAGACGCAAGCCGGTCACGGGTTTATTTCCAGCATCGACCTGTGCTAGAAAAAAAGTTAGCAAAGGGGTGTATTGGCTACTGAAAACAAAATGAAACTTACTGGCATGAGAAGTGGTTAAATTTGTACTCATGACTATATCAGAGTTTAAAGTTCAGCATATGTCTGGTCACTAAATGAACCTTAGGCAGAAAGCTATATTGATTCCTCAAATATCATGTAAAGTCTGACTACTGAATCATGGCAAAGTTTGTGAGTGGTCCATCTCTTGGCAATGTCAGATAATGTTCAGAGAATAGTGCGAGTGGAGTTGTAATAAAAAAACCATGTATCTTACGATATTCTGTGTGATCCAAACATCAAACAAGTCCCATATCTTACAGAAACAACATCAATGCATAATTTTTCACACCATTACCAGTTCTGAATAGTTATGGTTATCGTGCCAAGAAAATGTAATCTCATTTATCTACTCTAAATAATTTGTCCTCGGATGAAATAAAAGCAAAATCGTCCTCTTATGAAATAAAAACAGAATCTTTCACCCAGCAACTTTCAGGTTGTTCAATCCTTCAAACTGAGAAAAAACAAAGGCCATGGACCTGCAATCTATGGTTTATGGCAGACCTCACATACTTTGATTTCTTAGTTCCAGCACCATCAACCTTAATTTGCTCATCACTAAATGTCCAAGGAGTTGGAAGAAGCTGATTCCTTAAAATCTTTTAGAGTGAACATACTTAAAACTGGAATTGGTTGTGTAGATTAGCACAAGAAACTTTTTTTTTTTTCGATACAGTTGAATACACTTCCAGATTAATAGTTGCATTCGCTCTCTCAACATTGAACTAAAATAGCCAAATAGGAGTTTTGCATAACTTTACCTCATCAGTATTTACGTAAAGCTTGGGACCCATCAAACTGAACTTCAAAGATGCAGTGCCTTGCTGCTTTCTGTCAGGGCCAATAGGGACTTCACCGAATACTGGTGCCCATTGCCTGGGAAGTTGAAATTCTAAAAACTGATGAAGTTCTTCAATAGGTGGCTTATCTGCAGGTGGCAGAGAACATTTCGCATTCAATAAGAACTCTATTCAGCATTCACTCTAATATAGAAATTCGCTATGCGCTCTAATTTAAGTATAGCCACTAAAATCTGCTCTCAGATACATTCCAGATTGAATTCGGGAAACGACAATCTTCTTAACTTATTATTATGCATGAAACAGGACAGCAGGACAAGCGAATCAAGACCATTATTTACTCAATATTTCATAGAAATTAGTTGTAATGAAACTGTCAGGAAGCACTATATATATATATATACATATATATATATATATATATACAAGCCTGCTCAGTGCACCAAATCAAACAACTCCCATCTATCCGCTCAATCACTAAATATACCCTAAGAAAAAAAAATATACTTACAGCGCAAATATAGATTGATGGCATGACCCAAGAAACCACTCCCATCTATTCCGCTCAAGAGTGATGAAATTGGAATGAAAGTCATTGAGATTACTTCAGGTTCGGTCTGAACAGTTTGACACCACTTACTATGAGGCATATCCCTACTGTTGCTTCCACCTCTCCTCCTCCAGAAGAAAGTAACTTCCTGGGATTTACATTATTAAAGTAAGCATAATCTTTAAGGTAATGGGACTCAGGCAGACCAATCGAATTCAAAGAGTTATGCAATCAAATTCAATGCATTTGTACTCGTTCCCAATGTTGAATATTTCGTCACACTGAAACTGATTTGCAAAATTGTTACCTCTTGGCTAGAGTGGAAACTTGACCCGCTAGGATCCAATAGTCCAAGTCCTTTCTCATTAGTTGCATCCTTAAAGAAGAAGAAGAAAAAGAAGAAGAAGAAGTATTAGATGATGCTCCTTTTATTAATTTACTGTGATCAGAAAAGAAAAGTGGGAAAAATAGGATATGGAGTGCCAAATTAATATGAATCGTATGTATCCTTCCCTAAGATGGCTAACAAGAAGCACATTAATGGATTCATAAATTCATTTACACTGACAAGCAAATACAAAACACTGTAGCTAGAAGGCCATATGGACACTTGCATTCTTGTTGCTACTTCACCATCAAATTTAAATAAACCAACTTATTAACTTTATCACAATTTATTTTTGAGAGATGAAGTGGCAGAAAACCAAGGTGGCTGAATCACAGGTTTAACCATGAAAACTCGTTTCAGCAATTGCACTTGAAATCTTGGCGTTAAGGGGAAGTAGACAATGATGCTGCTATGATGATAGATTATTATAATTATGTCTTCCACAGTTGATGCACATTGCACTGCTGCTGCGGGAACTTGACATGCTAAATAAATAAATTTCCTTATTACCTCCAAAAGTTCAGGTGTAACAATTACACTGTTATGATGATTATTGTCTTCCACAGTTTGATGCATAATACACTACTGCTGAAAATTCCAGGACACCGAAAACGATTTTATTGAGCTTGGCACCATAATGCACAAATGGTACATGTGCTGCTTCATCCACATTCATGACAGAAAATTGAAGACCTTAAATATGCTAATTCCACAAATTAGCCAGTCGTGGATTGTCTAGATATTATTTTACCTCTCATTGTCATCCACACAGTAATTCTTTCGAAATTTACACTTCATTCATTCAATGCATATGGGTTTGATTCCTAGTATACAAGCAATGTCGGGACCATGGATTAACTTAAACAAAAAAAAAAAAAGAAAGAAACACGGTAATGGAAATGTAACCAGCAACACAAACCTTTTCTTTGCCATAAGCTTTCTCAGGGTGTCGGTCGGATTGTCCACTCACATCAGTAAACATCCTGTCGGCAACATCTTTCAACTTCTTTTGTACCTCAATGGGTTGGAGAAATGACGAATAATGCTGCTTTACATATATAACATCCTTTCCCCCCATCTTTACGCCAACAACTACATGGGTACCGTAATTCTCGATAAATCTGCATATGCATTTGATCTTTGAATTAAAAGTCCATTCATTCTACAAATGAAATCATTAAATGTTAGGATATAATCTGAAACACAAGCTTATTGCAGTGCTATAATTAAGAACCTTAAAGAACCGACAAGCACCAACCTCTGTTTGAGGGTGGTCTACGGAAGATCTCAACTTAACAATCATCAAAACATAATCAAATCATGGAAACAAAACAAATTAACATGTTGTACAATCTCATTATACATAATTAATTCCTGCATTTTTGTGAACACAATAAGAACTGACTGCACATACCTGTTTATACCCTTATAAACATACTTGACTAAAAAGGAAACCAAATAGAATTCTTAACCAGTGTAACATATCACTCATGGAGGCCATAGCTGCACAATCATTCAGTATAAAGCCTGCAGCATGATGTTACAGTCAGCCGTCACCTACCAAATTATCGAGATAAGTGCAGCATACTTTCTCAGAACACCAAAAGAATATTAAAACACGTTTTAGTTAAGATATCAATCAGAAAACCAACTGAAAAACTACAAAGAAGGAAATATCATGGAGGAAAAGACTTACACAATTAAAAGCTCAATTATATAAACATAGAAGAAGATGAATCAGAAAGACTTTATGTATCACCTTGCCAGTGCAGCTGGGTCCCACATTGATGGCACAGCTTGTTTAACATGATCTCTAAGCATTAATTGGGACTTTTCTAATGCAATGCTGTAGAGGGTGATGAAAACCCCATCAAAAGCAAGGGATTTCGTGAAGGCGGCATCTTTCTGCCAACAACCCGTGAGCTCAAACGCTGCATTCAGATGTCCTGTCGGAATTTTACTTGAAAGTGATAATTCCTGGTTGAACTGTTCTGACATCTAGAAAGTGAAATTAAGAAACACAAGTTCAGAAATCACAACCATTTCAATCACAAGAAGCCTATAAAATCAGCATCTATGTACTACTCACAATTCATTCTACAGTTTTTATCGTGTTTTACAACACTATAGCATAAAACGTAACCCCGAATTTCAGTACCAGCTATCTGAAACTGAATCTTCAGCTCTCACTATACAAAAAGCACATCAAATCATAAAATTACAACCCCCCTCCCTCCAAATATAATTCAGACAATTAATCACATTCCATCCAGTTGCCAGTGTATTCTTGGGCAGAATTTTCAAACACAAGTACCTGCTGAAAGGGTATAACATCAGAGCTGAAGCGCGTGCGATCGCCTTTATCACAATTGATAGGCTTGGGTACATTTTGGACCAAAATACCCCCCGGAACAGCGATATCCCTGACCAGGTCGTCGTCCATGGCGATCAGCCTACTCTGCTCCCTTTTGCAGTACTTCAAACGGAGGTCCAGCGTCAAATCGTAACCCAGTCCGATGCTCTTCACTGCCTCCTCCGCCGCCGCCCTCAGCCTCATCGATATCTCTTTCTTACTACAACTACCACCTCCATTATTCGCCATAAGAAAAGGAATTTATATAAGAAGAAATAGAAGGAGCTCAGCCCTTTTACCGAACGGATTTAGCAGGTGGGTAGTTTTGAGGTTGAAAAGAGAAGACTGAGTCGGGAAAATATTGGATCGTTAAGATGGCTTTTTTGGTGGAAGAGTTTTGATAGCGGAAAAGTTAGAAGACCTTTTTGTATTAGTTTTTAGAAAAAGTAGAAGCAGTGGGTGGCGGGAAGTCAAAGAAGTGCCGCGCCGCCGTCGTCAGCCACAATGAAATAACTGGTACATCACCGGCCGCATCCCAATAATTGATGTTATAACTAGTGTTTTGATTTTATAAATAATTCATGAGTTATTCAAAAATCAAGATAACATTTTTGAAAATCAACTTGAACATGGGCATTATCATAGTTCAAGTCTTATCTGAACTCACGAGATTCATTACTCGGTTTTCACATGGATTTCATTATACGATAACATTTCACATAATATTCAGCTTAACACCTCAGCATGAATAACCAAACTCAACATGATATTCAAATAAACACATCAATCATGAATATCGAATCAACATGTTCCAAAATGAAAAATACCAAATTATAGGGTTTTCAAAACAATCCATAATCCCAACATTTTTAAAACACAAGTTCGAAAGCAAATTAACATGTTTGAAAAACTAATACGACAGGTTCATAAAGTCGGACCTACATGATCATAATCAAAAGCGGAAGCAAATAATCATAAAACAATGACCAGCCACTCATCCTCTCCTCGCCATGCTCGCCATAGGTTTTTTCGGGCCGGTACAGCCCTAAAAAAAACCAAAGAAAAAAAAGCAATGTGACCTGCGACCCGTCCCGGCCCGACGGGTCAAAAACTAAAAGTTTATGAACCAGGACCGAACCGCAACCCTACGGGTTCGGTTCAAGGAACCGACCCCTAGGAGGACGGTTCCAGGCCGCTTCGGACCGAACCGGGACCGGTTCACGGGCCGGTTTAGCCCGTGGACACGTCTATACTCAACACACCATTTCACATTACTCCTGTGTACACATCTATCAATAGCCGCGGAAAGGAGATTCATTACCCTAACGGCGGGAGTACATGCCACGCTACGGACACGGCCTTGCATAGGGACTTACATACCTCACAAGGGCACGGCCTATTAGGACTTAAGGAGACTGCCTCGCAAAGGCACCATATTACATCGCCGGGGACAATCGTACCGACGACCGTAACATCTCACATCGATAGGTTACATGGTTCACATGCATACAGTGATCATACCAACTCAACAAGACATAAATAATTTACGGCATAGAAATTCTGATAAATATAACCCACATAATAATAAACCCAGAAACACACATATACACCAAAGATCAACCCGTAGAAATCATTTTAACCCAATCAAATAATTTTTGCAAAACTACAGCCGTACAGTGAAATTCCTAGTTCCCCAGGCAAACCTTCGAGTTTTTACATGAAATTTTGACACCACTGGCATAAAGGCAGAATAACACAAACCACAAAATTTTAGCTCAAAATTTGAATTTATCAAGAATCTGACCAGAACTTCAAATCACCAAAAGAATCTGACCAGAACTTCAAATCACCAAAACACATATCTATAGGTCGGATTTTAACTTGAAATTTTTACACCACGAACTTCATCAACAGAGAGCCAACATATCAATAATTCACATCAAAATAACCAGAACTCGATTTATCATGAGTTTTCAAAATCCAGCAGCACGATCAACTTCTAAAATTCATAACTCACAATATAGGCATCCAAATGACACAAGGCTTTCACTAACATGTCAAGGACACACCAAAGTACTTACAACTCCAGGGTTTCCACGAAATATACCCATGTCCTTCAGTTTCGACATCAAACCGAAGAGACAAACGCAAAAACAACATTGATTCATATCATATATTATTGATGTCATATGATTCTTCCAAAACAAGATCATATCAACCCATATACATAAAAATAGAGGGTGTTTCAGCCACTTAACATGAATTAACATGATATCAACACAACTCAACATAATTCACTCAATAAGCATATGAATATCACTCAAACCCTAACATATAATATAAGGACCATCACATAAATCAACAAGACACACAATAACAAGGGTGTTCAAGCCATCATGTACCATTCTCGGGAAAACACGCGAAAACGTATGGAGAGAGGAGTTGAACGGGCTGCTGGCCGAACTCAGGTGAACCGAGGTGATCGACGGCGTTGTATGCAGGCCTGAACTCTTCATGAACAGGGAAAACGAAACTCGCCGGGGTTACTCGTGTTCGGGAAGGGGACGCCGGACCTGGTGACTCGCTGCCGGGATTTCACGCAAGGACGGTGGCGCGCGGAAGCCAGGGGAAGGAGCAGCGGCAGTGACAAGCTTGGTGAAGGAGGGGTTATCTTCTCTTCTTCTTGCGTGAATGAGCGAGTAAGAGATGAGATTTCTCTTTTCTGCTTTCTGAACGCGATCAAGAGGGAGAGAGATATATGAGAGATGGTCGTTTTTTTTTTAACAGGGAAGGTTTCTCTTCTGATTTTCCTTCACGCGATCGAGAGAGAGAGAAAGAGAGAGAGAGAGAGAGAGAGAGAGAGAGAGAGAGAGAGATGGGCACAGCGTGATCACGACGAAAAAGGAAGTGATGAGAAGGAGAACAAATATCTCTTATAAACATAAGCATACCTAAGGTTAAAAAATAATACTTGCTAAACAAGAAAGAGAGGAAAGGAGAGCCTGTTGGGCTCAGATGCGCAATGCGGAAGATGTAAATTAAATATCAATGTAAAATGGTGAACAATAATCCCAATCTCAGCAACTCAAGAATGACAAAAGAAAATATTTTGCAATAACACAAGAATAATTCTTTTCTGATGTGGAAGATCAAATTAAACTGCGACCACAGAGCATACTAAGAATATCCCAAATAAATTAAATATCCAAGAAATAAGGCACCAAGATTTAACGTGGAAAAACCTCCAATTAGAGGAAAAAACCACGGGACAACCTCCGAACAATTCCACTATATTTTCAAGATAATTACAATATCTTTTCACACTCCCCTACCCTAGAAATGTAAAATATAGTGACCCAGTGAAACCTCACTCCTAAACAAGGAGTAATATAGTTGATACCCAACCCGGTGTATTTTTCCCGCACTAACAGGATTTACTCAAACACTCTATTTTTATCTCACTGAAAAATAACACACACATAAATATTTTTCTGCCTCTCTTATTCTCTCTTTTTTCTTCTGCTTGGTGCGTCGTGCTTCTGCTGAATACCTCCCTATTTATAGGAGGAAAACGTAACACATTCAGCAGAATTTGGGCGGCTTCAGCATTATTTTGCAGCCTCCATTATTAACTCTTTTATTTTTTTTTTTTATTATTTTTTTCTTTTTCGGTGCCACCTAAAAAAAATTTGTTTGTTTGTGTTTGTGGAAAGATTCCTTCATATGGCTGGACCCCACAATTCTCCCCCTCTAGCCAAAGGGTAATATTCTGCAAATCTTTACATGCATTCTATGCCGATCAACTCGGCACAAAGCTGAAGTTTTCCTCATGTTACAACTTTTGTCATCATGTCAGCAGGATTCTTGTCAGTGTGAATCTTTTCTAACTTAAATTGTTATTCTTCCACTGCTTGACGTAACCAATGATATCTGACATCAATGTGCTTCGTGCGAGAGTGGTACATCGCATTTTTACTCAAATCCTGCAAATATAAACACAAACCCCGAAGTAGATTTTCTACAATCCAGGTCACCTGCCATATCTGCATCTGTATAACCTTCAAGAATTGGGTTTCCTTTTCCAAAGCTTAAGGACTTATTTGCACTGCCTTTTAGGTATCTCAAGATCCACTTCACAACTTCCCAATGCTTCTTCCCAGGATTGGAAAGATACCTGCTAACAATTCTAACCGCGTGAGCGATATCTGGTCTTGTACAGACCATGGCATACATCAAACTCCCGACTACTGAGGGAGTATGGAACACCCGCCATAGCTTCTTTTTCTTCTTGACTCGTAGGACAACTTCGTTTGCTGAATTTGAAGTGATTGGCTAACGGTGTATTGATCGGCTTAGCCGATTTTATGTTGAATCTCTCCAGAACCTGATTCACATACCGTTCTTGCGATAACCATAACCTCTTGGATTTTCGGTCTCGCTTGATCTGCATGCCCAAAATTTGTTCGCAGGGCCCAGATCCTTCATATCAAAGGACTTTGCTAATTCCTTCTTCAAATCACCAATCAGCTTCATATCTTGTCCCACTATCAACATATCATCATATAACAAAAGGATAATGATTTTATCACCTGAAAATTTCTTAACGAACACACAATGATCTGCATCAGTCTTGGTATATCCATGGCTCGCCATAAATGAGTCAAATTTTTTGTACCACTGTCTTGAAGCTTGTTTCAGTCCATACATGCTCTTCTTCAATCTGCAGACCATGTGTTCCTTTCCAGTCTGCTCAAATCCTTTTGGTTGCTCCATGTAGATTTCTTCATCTAGGTCTCCATGAAGAAATGCAGTCTTCACATCTAGTTGTTCAAGCTCCAGATCCAAGCTAGCCACCAATCTGAGTACTACTTGAATAGAGCTCATCTTTACAACTGGAGAGAATATCTCATCAAAATCTATTCCTCGCTTTTGTCCAAATCCTTTCACGACTAAGCGAGCCTTGTATTTCAACAGCTTGTCACCATCTTTCTTAAGCTTGAACACCCATTTATTTTTCAAGGCTTTTCTGCCTTCCGGAAGCTTCACTAGCTCATAAGTTTCATTTTTCACCAGTGAATCCATTTCTTCTTGCATAGCTTTCATCCGCTGGGATTTATCCTTATGAGTTTGTACTTCTTCAAAGCTTTCTGGCTCCCATTCTTCAGTGATATTAAAATACGTGGAACAAGGTTATCTCGTAGATGGTTGGATCGCTCGATTTGATCTCCTGAGCTAAGGTGGAGCTTCGAGGTCTTCTTGCTCGACACCTTCACCATCACCATCTTCTATTGTTGGCTCATCATCAACCATGAGTTCTCCATCACACTCTCCTCTGCTGTGGCATCTCCAGGAGGTTTAATAGGTGAAAGATCCACCTTTCCACTTGGTTCTTTTATTTCTGGTGAATCAAAATCAGACATAGTTTCTTGCTCATGGAACACTACATCTCTGCTTCTGATAACTTTTCAATTTTCTGGATCCCATAACCTGTAGCCAAATTCCTCATCTCCATAGTCCAAAAATATACAAGGAATGGCTTTATCATCAAGTTTTCGTCTCTGTTCCTTGCTTAGTAAGCAAAAGCTTTGCATCCAAACACCTTTAAATGAGAGTATTTAACATCATTTCCGGACCATACTCTCTCAGGGATATCAAACCCAAAGGAATAGATGGAGATCGGTTGATCAGGTAGCACGCCGTTAGAAAAGCTTCACCCAAGAATGACTTAGATAGCTTAGCCATTCTTAACATAGACCTCACTTTCTCCATAATGGTTCTATTGATTCTTTCAGCCACACCATTATGTTGTGGGGTTCCAGGTACAGTCTTCTCATGCCTGATACCATGCTCAACACAATAATTCTTGAATTCATGAGAAGTATACTCGCCCCCATTATCTGAGCAAAGACACTTCAAAGATTTACTAGACTGTCTCTCCACCATAGCATGATACCTTTTGAAGTACTGAAAAACTTTGCCCTTCGTTCTCAAGAAATATACCCACAATTGCCGTGAAGCATCATCAATAAACGTCACGAAATATCTGCTACCACCGAGACTCTCTACTTCCATGGGTCCACATACATCAGAATACACCATCTCCAACGCATTTTCTTTCAGCTTCGAGGTTTTGCTGAAAGACACTCTATGATGCTTCCCAAAGAGACAATAATCACAAGGATTCAGTTTTGAATCTTTGGCAAATGGGATAAGACTTTCTTGCCAAAATTTGTAATCATTTTTCACCAATATGAGCCAGTCTTTTGTGCCACAAATTTGGCAAAGCATCATCTTCGACTGCATTCAGTCCACCTTTGATCAGCTTCACTTGAGTTCTGTACAGTGTCGATCTCACTGTACCTCTAGCAACTAACAATGATCCTTTGGTAAGTCTCCACGTGCCGCTACCAAAATTGTTAGTATAGCCTGCTAGATCCAATGCATGCACAGAGATCAGATTCAGACGTAAATCAAGTATATGTCTTACACCCTTCAGTGTTATTGTGCACCCAATATCAGTTTGAATGCACACATCACCAACTCCCGCAATATTTGCAATGTTGTTGTTGCCCATCTTTACTCTACCAAAGTCTCATTCTTTGTATAGAGAAAAGAATTCCTTGTGAGAGCTTGCATGGTATGATGTTACTGAGTCAATGACCCATTCAACACGTAAATCAGCAACATGACACTCTTCTTCTTCAACAGAGAGCAACACCACTTCCCCATTGATCACAGGGGTTGCGGTATTTTCATTGTTCTCTGCCTTGTTGTTTCTCCAACCTCTGTTCTTCAAGGCTTTGCAGTTTCTTTTGATATGCCTTTCTTCACCGCAGTGATAATACTTAAATTTTCTCCTGGGTTGAGATTGTGATTTATCTATGGATTTGTTATTCTGGCCTCTGCTTTTGCTTCTCCCCCTAGTTTCTGTGACCAGGGCTTGGGAGCTTCTTGCCCATGCGTCTTTTTTTTCTTGTTTCTTCATTAAACATACTGTCTTTAACTTGGGTCAAAGTCAGTTTTTCTTCAGGAGCAGAGTTGCTCAACGAGACCGCCAGAGCCTCCATTATTAACTCTTTTATTTTTATTATTATTATTTTTTCTTTTTCGGTGCCAACTAAAACAAATTTGTTTGTTTGTGTTTGTGGCAAGATTCCTTCATGTGGTTGGACCCCACAGAGTCAGGCGGCTCGGGCGCGGGTTCGGGCTTAGCGCTCGGGCCGGTCTCCAACTCTTTGACATATATATAATAAGGTTCGGTTGATCGGTCAATGCTCGGGAAAGATAAATAATTCATCCGACACTATTTATATATATAACACAATTATATATATATATATATATATATATATATATATATATATATATTACAATAATATATATATTAATCGAACAATATTTTAACGTAGGCAATTAATTCAAATAATAATAATAATGCCAATATATTATTCGAAAAATCTAATAAACGAACGGGGCTTCACATTCTACCCTCCTTAAAGAAAATTCCGTCATGGGAATTGGAAAAACAAACTATGACATGACACAATCGAGAATAGAAGAGAAAACATCAATACATGAAATTCGGGTACCTCCTCCGAATCTCGGTCTCCCTCTCCCAAGTCGTCTTGCCCTCGTCTTGACATCCCCCCACTGGACTTTGACGAGTACCCCTCCCGGCCTTTCCCTGGTGGACCATTCGTTCCAATAGGTCACTGGTACCTCTATACAGGTAGGGTTCTGCACATCACGCAGTTCGTCACAATTCACATGTACCTCGAGATCACGCATACGTTTCCTCTATCATGAGGCATAGAACGTGTCATGCATCCTCGCAATCTCCGGTGGTGCATTCAACCATCAGACTAAGTCAATGACTTGGTCGAGAATCATAAAAGGACTTAGTAAGCATGGCTGTAGCCAGAACTACGACATACTCCACCTCTATCCTTACCAGCCACCTCGCTCGATAACCATCGTTACGAGCGTATCTTCCAATGGTAAGAATTTCTCTCACCCTACTCATCTATCAATACACAAGATCCTAACCGGTCATTTCGTGTTTCGATAGCATACTTCGACAGTCTAACCATATAGGGTTGATTCGTAGCATCGAGCTTCCATCTCGTGCCTGGGTCACGCCTGAAAACTCGTTTACTATCTCGACATGTTCCTTGCGTCCCTGTCAAACAGGCCGCCACGGAACCCCATGCAATCGGACTAACAATCATTAACAACACTTCATCCTCAATACCCAAAACACACAGTTCTGTTTGATACCATTGACAATGCCTCATTCCTTGCCTACACGAGTAACATCTCGTATACGATGTAGGAAGTATCGACTAGATATTTAGAAACGATCCCCTTTCGCAGACTCGGTCTCACAACTAGGGATGCTTGACATTTTCATACTAACGATATAACTCCAATACCCTCTCACTCTTTGTAGGTCTCGATCCTTACGAAGTATTCATAGTCTCCAATCGAGACTCGAGACTCCGACAACAACAACACGAAACTTCTATCTGGCCAACTCGAGAAAATCTCGCACATGGCATATAAACTAATTGACGAGCTGACCGCGCGTCGCAACGCGGCAAAATTATAATTTATATTTTTCCTCGACTAACCTCTACTAACTAGTAGTAGTGGAAAGTAAGGGTCGATCCCAGGAGGCGTGTGAATCAAATTGTGATTTTTCTTGTATTAATTGAGACTATGAAAGCAATAAATAGAGGG
>CACSLK010031421.1:20714979-20747760 GCA_902706635.1 Striga hermonthica | reverse complement strand
GTTGTAAATTTAATTACTAAGCTACCTAAAATTCTAATGAAACAAAGAAAATATAAACAAAGGAAATAAAAATAAAAATAATATAAATAAGAGAATTTTCTAGTTCACGGTTCCATCTACACCCTCGACTGACTCGTCTAATCAACTTTGGTATCAAATCTCGCTATCTTATGAAATTACTAGCCCTAGGTAATGACACGGTCTGCTACCTGAGTTTTTCCTTATTTTTAATTTAACCGCGAGACGCTTTATGATTAAACATGATTTCTTGTACAGTCCAAAAAAATGTTTTCAAGATTTAATACAATTAGCCGCTTTACGAAATAGAAAATTGGCTAGACTAAGTAGTGAACTTAACCGCGTTCGTTCACTTAAATAGGTCGTGTTATCCCCGGTAGTTATCGTCTTCCGATAGTCTCTTATGAATTAAACACAACAACAATTACGGATTGAAGATCTAATTCAACTATAGATATGAAAAGTCTAATCTAGGTAATGAATCTAAATGAGACTCAACACATCATGGTTAATTATTCTAAATAACACAAACTTTTTTAAAAAGATATTGAAATTATGAACCACGTAAATTAATCAAAACATCATCAATTGTAGGTTTCGTCTTTCTCGTAACTAGAAAAAAAAAATCTACTCTAACATAATAAATAAAAAGAAAAAGTGAAGAATATAATTATCCTCCTCGTGTGCGGGTGCGACCTCCCTGTGCTTTCGTCGGCTTTCCCGTCTATGTTCTCTGTCTGCTTGCGGCTCTCTCATCTTTTTTTCTTTCGATCTCCCTGTTGCCGCGTATGAATAATTCTCTTTTTATGCGTTCTGCGCAAATAAATCTCCTAGTTTGCATGTACTTCTTTCCAAGTGTCCAACTTTCCAAATAATTCCTGATGGATGCGTGAAGATACTTCAATAATTGGGCTCTTATCAACCACATACATAGAGAAAATTACTCAGCCGACGACCCCATAAGGTTTTTATTCCTAATTAATTATCAAATATTTTTGTTACCAAATTAAACTTTTCCTTTCCACTTTAACGAGATTTTTAGTTTCTTAATACCAGTTAACAATATAATCTCCAGCTTCTCCACTTATTCAATTTCTCTCGTCTCTTCAATTATCACTTCACAGAACTCACGCACACACCAACACTTCATATATATAAAACATATCGCCCAAAAACATTACAGGACTATTATATACAAATTTTTTTACGCTTCAATAGAATGAATTCAGTAATGGTAGAGTACGCCCTATGGTTGCGAATCGAGATTTCAAATTAGGTCCGGGAGAGCAGTTTTTTTTGGTCGAGTATCTTCTCTCTTCTCCTTTTAGTCGAGACTCACAAGCCCTCCTCTCCCTATGGTCGAGTATCTTCAAACCTTACTCTCCTTCTTGCTTACCTAGTTCTTTTCCCCGATTCGAGTAAGCCCGCACCCCGACCAATTCTTTCGATCCCATTTCCTGATGTCATAGTTAACGAAGGAAGCATGGGTCTCCTTTTACAAAATCAGATAAACAATGACTTTTTTCCTTGACTGCGTTGATCATTAAACTAGATATGTCAGTTACATGAATTTTAAGGATCTTATTACCCACTTTCTAAGATTAATTAGTTGTCCCAAAAAAACTGGATTAGTTTAAATATTTACATAAGAACATAAATAATGAATTACTACAAATTTTATTTTGAAATATCATTTTATATATATTTTATAATTTTCTCCATAAATCAACAAATATTAAGGCATGCTAAAAGCTGAATAAATACAAGACATACAAATATTTACAAATAATCAATTAACTGTCCACGCCATATTGACTTGAATTAGACCTGCAAAAAAAATAAAAAAAAATAAAAATCAGCTAAATTTCACAATATCATATACTTTAATCAGAATTTAAATGATTGATATAAGAAAAATCTCTAAATTTTACAATATCCCATACTTTAATCAGAATTTAAAACTAACATAAGAAAAATCTCTAAGATTGCAATATCTCATGATCTTATCAGATTTTATTATATTGAACCAAGCAGCAGTTATTTACATAGAGTAATTTGGGAAATCTAATATTCTTAAATTTCAGTTACAGTTTTCCAAAATGGCTAAAAAAACATGGGCGGCAAAAAAGAAAGATCAGAATAATCTAATATATAACAAAAAGATTAACAAAAATCAAAATGTCATTATCCCATTAGTTTAGCACATATTATGATTTATAAATATTCAAATTAAATGTGCCAATAATTATAAATTGTCGAACAAAATAACAGATATTATGCAATCACATAAATGTGTCCCTAATTATGACTCAGCTTTTCAAAACTTCATATATATATATATATATGTGTGTGTATATATATTTATATATATATATATATATATATATATATACCCACATATTCACACAATCTCAATACACTTCTTCCAAATCCAACTCAAGCAAATAATCCTTTATCCTAAATATTTTCTAACTAAGAAATGACACCCATGTTTGACAATTTGACATTTTTGGCTAAAAACAAGAACAAGGCGGCCATGCTTCGGCTGGTCCGAAAATACCCTCGCCATTATCAGTCAAATACAGCAACAATCAACGGACATGAGTTCGTTTTTTATGATACCAAGGTCTGCATTTTTTTGTTTATTTTCCTGATATTCATTGAATTTCTACAACATTTGTCCTCCGTCTTTAATATTGTTTTTTTTAGGGGCAACGTGTACACGGCTGGGCACCCGGCTACTTAGCCCTAAAGGTCCAGGATTTTAATCTTATTGAAGGTCAGGTGTACAAGATAACAAATTTCGAACTTGAGCAGGACAAAAGTGCATTCAAGCTAACCAAATAAAGTCACAAGTTCATTTTCAACAAACAAATATCCATGTGCGAGATGGACGATGTCAAGTATCCAAGGTTGATGTTTAACTTCAAGAAATTTAGTGAGCTAACCGACCCCCAAACGGTCGATTCTACTTCGGTTTTGATAAATTTTATAATTTTTGAACATTTTCATATTCTATTAATCATTCACTATAGATACAAATTACGTTTTTTTTTTTTTTTTTGTAGACGTTATTGGGTGCATTGTTTTGTTTCAAAGCATACGAACAACAACTTCAAAGGAGTTGTTAAGAAGTTTATTGATATTGTTCTAGAAGACGTCGAGTAAGTTATTCTTAATGGACTTTTCTTTTTTATTTAAGGTGAATATGCATATATTATGATAGTAATTATGTTGTTTTATGTCCATTCTATAGGGGCTGCCAACATGTTTGCACACTATGGGACCGATATGCGGAAATCCTCTAGATGCCTACAACAATTCATCTCCAACTGAATTGCGTGTAGTCATAATACAATTTTGCCGAGCAAAGTCATTTGGCGATGGTATTTTTTTACTTCAATTCTACGAATTATCTCTTCTCTTTCTTAATTTACATTTATCTTATAATTTTAAATATCGGTTCTTTTGTGATTCTCAACCGAGTCGGCGACTTAGCCTGACGGTTGACCCCATCACCGGAGCTTGCGGGAGTGCACGACCTGTTCAGTGCCTCTTGGGGAGGGGACATGTGCGTGACTCTGGAGCTTGTGACGAACTTTGACAAGCTGCATGTGGGCAGAACCTTACCTACGTTGAGGTACCGGTGAACTGTTGGATCGATGGGTCCATCAGGGAGAGGCCGGAAGAGATACTCGTCAAAGTCCGGAGGGGTAGCCGTGGCTAGTGTAGTGTGACTTGGGAGAGTGAGGAGATTCGGACGGAGTATCCGAGTTTAGTGGTTTGGACTTCTCTCTTGTGTTTGTTGTCCTTTGGGATGACTTTCTTCAATTTCCGGGGACGGAAATCTTTTAAGGAGGGTAGATTGTAGCGTCCCGTTCGTTTATTAGAATTTTTTAGATTTTATATAATTATTTATTTCCTTTATTGATTAAATGCCCTTGCTTTATTTTATTTGCTCGTTTATTACTTATTAACTGCTCGTACCTACTCTGATTTATTTATCTGCTTGAATATAAAATTGTTATGTGATGTGATTTACGTGACTATTATGTGGATAATTTTATTATTCATATGTGTGAGATTTCATTTTGATTCTTATATGTATGGCTTAGTTAGATTTATTTTTGTTAATTTAGATTGTTCGGAATTTTCTGTTTAATCGCATAAGGTTATTTTCGACCCATTGTTGGTGCTTATATTCGGGCCCTTATTACGTGAATTTTCGGTCCATTTGCCCGATTAATTCACTCTTTGAACCTAGTAAACTGGCCCAATAAAATTTCAGTAACCGACCAAGCCACTCCCTTATTGTGCAATTGATGTTTTTAATTATGGCTTTTAATTAGGTCAAATTGGTAACCCCTTAATTAAGGAGATAAATCAGGCCCTCATTCTTTTCCTCTCCCCCACAGTTTGGAGACCATTTCTTCCTCACTGTTGCTCTCGAAAAATCAGAAAAACTTTGAAGAAAAATCCTCCAAATCGCAAATCGGAGAATCCAATTTCAGTTTCAATTTCTTCTCAAATTCACTCTCCTCTCAGTCGGCTTGCAGACACCTCAAGGTGACCCGTCACAACTTTTTACCACCGACGACCGTGAGAGTAGAGGCCAAGAGCAACGACGACTGAGAGAACTGGGTATTCACGGCTGGCCGACGAGCACCAAGTTCCGACCAAGAGCAGCAATTCATGGCCAGGAGCAACAGTTGCGGTGGGAGAAGACTCGGCCCAACGACCAGATTCACAGCACCATTGAGACGCGAGCAGCCGCCTCGCGAGCCGTTGTTCTCGAGCATCTCCGTCCGCGATTGGCCTCATCGAGACAATCGGGCTGCGACCTCGGATAGGACTCGACCTTCGAAAACTGTTGGGACCTTCGACTTCCAGCCACGTCTTCGACCTACGACCGACGACCAAGGTTCCCTTCGGCAACTTCCAAAACGACGTGACGAGACCACCGACGACCGTTTCAGGACAGACCTCAATCTCCAACCTCGACCGGTGAAACCGAGCTTCGTGCGAATGTAGTAAGGCCGAACATGCAGCTGAGAACCGGACCTTTCATGGCGGGGCGGTTCGGGCTGAAATAAAGTCACTCGGGTGCGGTTCGGACTGAAACGGAGTCACTCGGGTGCGGTTCGGACTGAAACGAAGTTACTCGGGTGTTGTTCGGGCTCAAGCGAGTCATGACTGAGGTGCCTTTGCACCGGGCTGCGATAAACCGAGCCTTTCAGAGTGCCGAGAGCCAACCGAGCCTCCCGTTCGGATTCGTTTTCTTCCTGTTCACCGAGAGAGGTAGAAGGCTGAGTCCTTAACCTTATTTTTTTTGCCGAGATTAGCTGGTTTAAAGTGAAAGCTTGCTGTGTGTTCTTATTAAACCTTATTCATATGTCATCATGCTGAGTATATGAGAATATGTTCATGTATGAGATTTAATATATATATGTGATTTGAATTGTTGGTTGCAGATTTTAGAATATTGAGTTGCTGTTATGTGAATATTTGTCTGGCTCTTGAAGTTTTAATGGAACTTTTGTACATGGGATTATTTTGTGTTGAAAATTACGTGGAATATCAGAGTTTGATGATCATGTTTATGGACTTTAAGATTTGAGAAGGGCATTAGCTGGTTATAGCTTTGTTAATGAGTAGCTGAGCCTCAGTTTGGTCTTCATTGTTTCTTGCTGTGAGTTAAGTTTAAAGTTCAGCAAATAAGAGTTTATATATATATATGCTTGTTTCTTGTGCTGTATTGAGATGTATATGTGCGGAGTTGGTGGCTTGAAAATCTCAGTCATGAGTGGCTTAAAGAGGTCATGCTTGTTCTTTTGCCTAAATTGTTCTAGCACGCTGAGTTCCTTTGACTTCATATTTTATGTTGTGAGTAAGTGACTGATCAGAGTCTTTAGACCAATATTTTTAACCTTAAAATCAGATTAAAGGGAGTGTTTTAATTAAGGGAAATCAGGTAGAGAAGTTGGAATTTATGTAATTTTATCTGTTTATTTTGGTTGCATTATGTGCTCGTATCTGCATTGTTCGTCGGATTGTGCCTTACTTGCTCTGTTTGCCTTACATGCTTGTGTGGCCTAATCAACCAAATTAAACCATTAATAATAATTAAATCCCTAATTTTTAGGTTTGAGGAGTCGAGCCATCGACGTATGTCCTTCATCTTGTGTGCTATTGCCTACACGATTTTCAGGTGGGTGTTGATAAACCTTACCATGTATGTTAATTTCTATAAATGCTTGGCTTGATAATCTATGTATGCATGTGAACCGGTAGTCTATGAGGCCTAACTCTAGCCTTTAGAGAGCTTAGTCCGTGTGGCGGTACGTCTACGGTTGCTCCCGTCTTTTTCGTATCGACGGCTCCCGTTCTTTTCGTGGGGACGGCTTGTTTCCCATCTTTTTTCGAGATTGATAGGTTAGGTGTGATCACATGAGCATGGCTGTGTTTAGGGAGGGTAGACTAGTCGATTTGTGTTCATGCTGCGATTATGATTTTAAGTCTTTATATTGATTATACTGCATGGTATTCCCACGGTGAGCTAGTTGTTTGCTCACTCCCACTATTAACCCTCTTTTCAGGTTGAGTTGGTGGCGTGGCGAAAGACGAGCGAGGCGGGGTCATTATTTGATGTGAACTGCTATTTACTTGCTTCCGCTTATTTATTATTGATTATCTCGTCGTTAGACTTGTTTCATTATCATGTGAAAACCGAACCATTATTTTCTGGGATTTTTTTTATCATGGTTGGAATTTATGGAACTTGAATAATATTTGGGATCTGATTTTATTTGGATATTATTATGTTGACCTGGGTTTGGATATACCGCATCATGGAATAAATGTTGTTGGCACGAGATATTTGTTTCGGGATGGTTATACCCTGCTGGTTAAGTGATTGACTTAAAATGTTTTAAATGTGGATAAATGAGTAGCGACCGTCAAATAAAGCTTTAATTTGATTTTTGACAAATTAACTATTATTTTTGAAAAAATAATTCGGTATTTTTCTCTTAAAAATAATGGGGCGTTACAGTTACCAACTCATCGTAATATCAACATTCTATTAAATAATAATTTTTTTTTCTTAAATCATTTGCTGAAAGTTATGGATTTGTTTTTAATTTATCATTTCAACATACAATTTTTTCGATTTATGGCGCCATCGTTGATATTTGGAGAGATTGGTTTTTCAATTCTTGCCCAAACTGCTTTCGAAAAGTCGAGCGCAAAGAAGATAGATTTTGGGCAACCATTGCCAGGACACCATACCCTCTGCAATTCTTAGGTACATATGTTTTACATTTTTTAATTAATCATTAAATTTTTTGTAAGTTTTATTCATTTCTTATTCACTGGTATAAGCTACATATATTGGTTGGGGATCACACCGGAATAGTGCGTCTTTTATGCTGGGACAAAGTTGCTCGAGAGTTGGTTGGAAAACCATGTGATGATGTTCTTAGTGAAATGCTTAAGGCATGTCATTTTTAATATTAAGTATTCCTCAGATTTTTATGCTTATATAATCAACAAGTATAGTTTAACACAAAAATTATCATGCAACAAATTGACGGATCATAGCTGCCACTTGAACTTGAGATTTTGAAGGACAAAGTTCTATAGTTTAAGGTTCCAAAGAAAAAGGATCGTTTTGGATCATGCAATGGTCCATTTACGATTTCTCGAATAACCACCGATCCTGTTTTGGGCAGCCGATTTGGTGCAATGGCCAACAGTGGAATGGTTATTTTTATATTTTTTAATATTTTCAGCAGCACACTATATATATATATACAATCTTAATTTCTTTTATAAATATGTAGGAAGAGGGTGAAGTTAACAACCCCAACAAGGTTGTTTCAGGTTGGGAAGAAAAAAAACAGGAAAAATAGTTCAAAAGGCATTATTTGAAGATGACTCGAGTTGTTCAAGTGAGCCAAAGGAGAAGAAAATTAAAGATGAAGAAATCTAATAGGTTGAAAGTTGTTACTCTTAATTATTTTCAATGATTCAGTTTTAGTATGTTTTAGTAATATTTTTAGGAATCTACTTGCAAAATAATGTTTGATCTATGAATAAAACTTTTTTTTTATTTACATGTCTATATATATTTTCTGTATTTCTTTCTTCAATCTTTTTACTAACAATAAAAATAGCACAAACAATAAGTAAAAAACAGCCAAAATAGTTAATTCAAAAGACCAAATAACAACTAAAATACCACAAATGACAACTTTTCATCCAAATGACAACTAAAAAAATCATAAATGACAACTTTTTAGCAAGTTGAAATAAAATTTTTATTAAACCCATGATTTCAGCACACGAGATATTACCAAAGTGCATCAGTTTTTTAATACCTTCCATATACAAAAACTCAAGTCAACAATCCTAATCAAAGCTATCAAATGCACTTAATTTATTTACCATATATATATATATGCCACAGTTTTCTATATATACCCCCAAAATGTTACTTCAGTCTAATTATCCAAAAACACAACATATAAAGAAAAGCTTCAGCAACACAAATATCTAGTTATCTTCTCTTTTACAAAAAAAAAGGATATAAAATCAAACATTCAGCAGCAGAAGTATTCATATACAGTGAGCACTCTTCATCACAATTCAACTTTCAGCAACTTAAGCAATTCACCATCAGGCAAAAAAGAACCAAACCAGAAGAGTATACAAAGCACACAAACAAGCTGGAATCAACACATGTTTTCATTTAGAGCAAGCAGTCAAACATTCGACACACATCCAAACAACATGAAAAGGTTATCCAGCGAGTATAATATATTGGGTAACAAAAGGAACAAACAAGACACTACTACTAATGGTACACTGTTTAATGTGTACAATATGATATATTTCAAAAAAATATAAGAATTAATTATCTTTTAGCATTACTTCAGCAATCTTCTGTTTGAGGCCTTAATTGTGGTCCTCCTTTAACTCGAAGACCAGAAATGATGAGTCCTCTTGCAAATGCACAAGATTTTTTTAAACCTACATATAACCAAATTTATTCAATTTCAGTTTTTATTTTTTTTTTATTTTCATTTTTTATTTTTTATTTTTTTTAATGTAAGGTAAGAGATTGAAAGACATCACATAAGAAAATACTTATCTATTTTGAATCTTTTGAATGCATATTCTTATAATCACCCTGTTATGAGTGTGCATAACTCGGTATCAGTCACCAAGTTAAGTCCTTGACCAGCCTCTGCCATATAAAAAACAATAGTAATGGTTTGTCATGGTCATTAGAATGAATAATTGATGTAGATGAGAATCTAGATGGACGCCTTAAATAATAAAATCAATAATAGAAAATCATCAACATAAACATAATACATTTTACCCCAAAAGTATCACTTCTACCGAGAAGCTTTGGCCCCAAGCGTCTTCCTAACAATCTAATAACAATATAAAATCAAAGTTGAAAAACATGTCTCAGTAGACCACCTAATAACTTTTTGATATAGAAACTAAACTATACAACTAAACATCTAGATGAAGAAAGGAAAGTGTATGAAAGGGACACAAAAAAAAAAAAAAAGCAACAACAGGGATGTACAATAAAATGTAATAAAACAAGGGATACTAATGAACTTTTTGATCAACATTAAAATGAAACAACAATATTGGATATTACTTCATTCTCCGAAAATAAAACTGAAAAATTTGAACATAGGCAAATTAGATTATGACTGTGATTAATTATAACAAAAGGGCCTTATTCGACCGCTTAAGAACACATTTCAGGTGGTACCCGACTGTCGGAAGCTAACTCCAAACGGGAGTTTCATAATATACAAATTAAAAATTAAATAAACCCAAAAAAACTACAGATCTTTACAGATCTATCATCTTGTTGGCCCCCCGAACTCACCATAGAAATGAGATGATCAATGCTCTCGCCGAGCCCGTCTTCGCCAAAGAAGGACCTTTCTGTAGTGGACTGGAAAAGGCCGAGCACCAAATATACCGAACATCCCTACCAGCTTGGCGGCAAAAGGCCCATTAATGGCAGAAAAGACTCACAACCGATCGTCTGTCAGAGACACGCATCCACATAATCATACTCAGATTACTTTCGAGATTCAAAATCAATCATTACGCATTAAATGATAGAATAAATACTAGATTTGGAACGATCTTGTATTACACATAAATAGTGCACGGTAGTACACTTCCTATAAATAGAGGCTTGTACGTTGGCAGAGGATCTTTTGGCCAACCAAAGATTCGGCCAAGGGTTTCTACCGAACTAATGAGCTAGTTCGGCATGCCAATACCAAAGAATTAGGCAAATTCCAATATTTACTCTAAAACATTAGTTGCTGCGAAAATTGTTGGCAACAATTTGGCGCTAGAGGAAGGGCCTCATATTGTTTGAGGTAACTTTTATGTGGAACGGAATCCCAACTCATCACCAGAGAAGCAAAGGCAAAGACTGTCATCTTCCAGCAAAACCAACGAGCCCGATAATCCGGAAGCTAGTCAACAACCTCCCACAAACCCGCCTATTGACTTCGCAACGCTCATGCAGGACCCAAACTTCGTGAAAGGGTTTTAGAGCCTCTTGACGCAAACCTTACCGTCATCTTCAAATTTGCCGAAAACACCGGCAAAAAAGGACCTGAACGTCGTACTACATGGGCAGAATGGTTTGGTCACGTCGCGTTCCACTGGAGAATCGATAGATCCAACGTACACCTTACCAAGAGAACCGATTGATACCAGTCAAGGAGGCAGAACCGTTAACCACCAATCCGAAAGCGATGTGCACTCGTCGTCGGACAACTCGGCCTCATACCAGGTGGGGATGAAAAAGATGGTACCAAACTTACGAGAGAAGTTGTTGAGGGGCCTAACGGCAAGAAAAGAAGTCGAGTAGATAACCGCCTTGAAGCGACAGATAGCTGAACTGGAATCCAGACAGAGGCCCCCAAGGCTACATGAAGGCGGGTCGGCGGTACCTCAAAACACAGCATCCCCAGATACTGCCTCTCTGCTGTCGTTAGATATCCTAGAATATCCACTCCCCGACAAGGTTAAGGTCCCCCAGATCGCTCTATATGATGGAAGTTCTGACCCAGACGCACACTTGGGGCTATATACCTCGTGGATGGATTTTCATGGGGCGAAGGACGCGCTCTGATGCCATATGTTATCCCTCACATTGGGGCTGCGAGCACAGAGATGGTACCATTCGCTGCCCCCGCACTCAGTCCAAATGTGGTAGCAGTTGAGGTCGGCCTTTCGGGCCCACTTTATTGGGTCCCAAATGTGCATGTTACCAAAAGAATCGATCACACACATCGTGCAGGGAGCTGAAGAGAGTCTAAAGGATTACATTGCATGGTTCAATGAGAGAGTGCAGAATATGGAGCCCTGCCACGAAGAGACTCTGTTAGTATCCGCCTATTCGGGCTTGAAACCGCACTTAATGTTTCGCTGGTCACTATGTCAGAACAAGCCCGCAACTTACCAAGAGTTCCTGTCGCGCGCGCAACAACATGTGGTCGCGGAAGAAACCATGGCGGTCCCTATGTTTGGAGCTGGAAAAACGTCTAACACAAAGGATAAAGGAAATCCGAGGCGAGAAGGCGTGAAGGATGCCCGTAACCCGCAGGTCCATGCCATGCGAAAACAATGGCAGCAAGAAGTAAAGGCGAATTACCAGGGGATGTATTCCGTGGGAGAGGACACCGTTTACGTTGTACTAAAAAATAAGGAATTATCCCAGAAGCGAGGCCCATGAGGGCAAATGAGGAATAGTTGGACAAATTGCGGTATTGCTCTTATCACAAGTCGCACGGACACAACACTGATCAGTGTCGCAACCTGCAGACGGAGTTGCTGAAACTCATTGAGAACCCGCAAGTGAAGATGTTCACCAAAAATAAAGAAGGCAAGAAAAAAGCCCATGTCGAAGAGTTCCTGGACAATGAAGGCGAGCGCGAGCCGGAACAAAACCTGAAAAGAACAAGAGGCTCGCCGCGGAAGATTTTAACTTTAATTGGGGTCTGCAAATACGAAGCAAGTTCATCTCACAGGCGAAAACGTGAACTGTCCACACCCGTGCGCGAAATTGAGGGCGAACAGAGAACCCCAGGGTTGGTTAACACAATCCGAGAAGGGCTCGTCACGTCGCGTAGACAAGCCAAGGCGTACGCACGAAGAGCGTATAGTATCGGACACTCCATACACAAAACATAAGTTAAACCAGCGGCGTTCTACCAAACCAATCAATTCATCTTCTCGGACGAGGACGCGGCACCCTTCGACAACCCACATTCAGACGCTTTGGTCATCGCTGCACCGATCTTCCTCATCCCTGTACACCGCATTCTAGTGGACACTAGGGCTTATGCAAGCGTCTTATACCTAAAGGCGTTTTAGAAATGGGAATTGACGTGAAAGAGCTATGCTCCTACAATGATTGGATAACTGGATTTGACGACCGAACGACCATTCTCGAGGGAGAAATCACGCTGCCGATCCAGATAGGGGGAGACGGACCAACAGGCCGGTCGATCATGGAAATGTTCAAAGTTGTAAAGCATGAGAATGAGTATAACGCGATCCTGGGAAGGACGACACTATACAAGCTTCAGGCCGCGGTTTTGATATACCACTACTCGATCAAGTTTGCCACATCTAGCGGACCCGGGATCCACTACGGCGAATAGAGAGAAGCGCGAATGCATCCTGGCAGCACCTTCCTTGGAGATCCATACATCCGGGAAATTTGACGGGCCAGAAGAATTCGGGCCGGAGGACACCCAAAGGGACGAGGATGAGCTTGACTGTGATCGCGGACAAAGGCCCAGTAAGGAACCTATGAGAGATGAAGACGAATTGGATCCGCGAGAACATTTCAAAGAAAGGAAACCCAGCAATAGGCCCGAGCCCAAGGAGGAGGTCGAGATCGTCTACACTGACGAACCTGTTTGTCAGAAACCTTTGAGGATTGTCTCCAATTTAGAGGAATGTATTCGAACCGACTTGATCCGATTCCTACCACTTGAGGGGAATTCCCAAGATCGAGAAAAGAAAACTTAGACGTGTTCGCATGGACACATGAGGACATGATAGATCGACCCGGACAAGGCATGCCATAGTCTCAACTTGGACAAGACAGTAAAGTCGGTCATACAAAAGAGACGAAAGCTAGGCCCGGACTGTCAACAAGCGTTAGAAGAAGAAGTGACCAAGTTGGCAGACAACCAACTCATCCGCGAATTCAGATACCCCGTCTGGGTATCGAACCCAGTCTTGGTGAAGAAGGCTAACGTATTATGGCGGGTGTATTGATTTTTCCGATCTTAACAAAGCCAGTCCTAAGGACAGCTATCCGTTGCCGCATATAGACCTTATGGTCGATGCAACATCCGGACACGAACTGATGAGTTTTATGGACACCTATTCGGGGTATAATAAGATCCAAATGAACCCGGCTGATGAGAAGCACACCTCGTTTTACTCTGCGAGGGGACTGTACTATTACCGAATGATGCCTTTCAGGTTAAAGAATGCGGGGGCTACTTATCAACAACACGTGAATAAAATGTTTTCTAACCTAATTGGCGAAAAAATGGAAGTATATATCGACGACATGCTAGTTAAGTCAGTGTCTGAAGCCGACGACGTGGCCCACCTCGGCCAAATGTTTAATATCCTGAAGGAATACTTCATGAAGTTAAACCCGAAGAAGTGCACGTTTGGGATAAGGTCGGGAAAGTTCCTAGGATACATCGTTAGCCAGCGGGGAATTGAAGCCAACCCCGACAAGGTGAAGGCAGTTCTCGAATTGAATCTGTCGAGTATGGTAAAGGGTGTGCAAAGCCTCACGGGACGTTTAGCAGCACTCAACCATTTCGTCTCGAAGCTAACCGACCAATGCAGCCCTTCTTTGAAGTAATACGAAAGGCAAGAAGTTCGAGTGGACGTCGAAGTGTCAGGAGGCATTCGAAGCTATAAAAGCAACATTAGCAAACCCCCCTGTTCTCCAGAAACCTAAGCCCACATAGATCCTTTAGCTTTATTTAGGAGTGTTCGAGTCGGCAATCAGCGCTGCCTTGACGGGGGAGGACAACGCCAAGCAATCCCCAATCTACTATGTAATCAAGGCCCTCCATGATGCCAAACTCAGGTACTCCTGCATGGAGAAGTTATCTTATGCATTGGTAATGGCTGCCTGGAAGTTGCGGTCGTATTTCCACGAACACACAATCGTCGTGCTGAGGACATTCCCGTTGAGACAAATCTTGCATCGGTCGGATACCTCCGGGCGGATGATTAAGTGGGCCATCAAACTCGGACAATTTGACATCGTTTACAGACCAAGGACAACCATTAAGGGCCAGATGCTAGCCGACTTTGTGGCAGAATTCAGCTCCCCTTTGGAACTCGAAGGCGAACCGCAAGCGTGGACACTCTACGTAGATGGCTCGTCTAATGCGATGCGGGCAGGAGGGGGAGTTGTGCTGGTGAGTCCAAAGGGGAAACTCTACAATCATTCAATCCGCCATCTGTTCGCGACAACAAATAATGAAGGCGAGTACAAAGCCTTGATATCCGGGTTATCATTGGCCAAATCCATGGGCCTGAAGAGGTTGAAAGTTTTCTCGGACTCTCAGCTTTTTGTCAAGCAGGTGACTAATGAATTTGAAACGAAGCAATCTCAGCTTGTGCCATACGTGACCCTCGCTAGGGAAAAATTATCGGAGTTTCAGGCAAGTATCGAACATATTCCAAGGGGAGATAATGCGCAAGCCAATGCTCTCGCCCGCTTGGCTTCCAGCACCGGGGCCGACAGTTTGGAATACGTACAAATCGGGCAACATGAATACCCGTCGATAGCCACTCGCGCAGGTAGGGATGTCGTACTATCCGCAGTTTCCAAGGCCAAAATCTGGATAGAGCAGAGCCTACCTTGAGACAAGTTCAGTCCCCACCAAGCTCAAGGAAGCAAGATCTCTCAGAGTAAGGACCGCACGTTTCACCTTGGTCGATGGGATACTCTATAAGAGGGGATTTTCTCAACCCCTCCTCAGGTGTTTGACCGAAGAAGAATCTTTAAGAGTGTTGAAAGAAGTCCACGACGGAGTTTTGCGGGAACCATTTGGGAGGACAAGCTCTAGCCCATAAGATCTTGCGACAAGGGTATTATTGGCCTTCGGTTAAGAAGGACGCAGCTGACCTGGTGAGGAAATGTGAGAAATGCCAGGTCTTTGCTCCGAACGTGAAGCAGGAAGCTTGGCCTCTAACGTCAGTCTTCGGGCCCTGGCCTTTCGCCAAATGGGGAATAGATCTGATCGGCCCACTCTCCACCAGCAAAGAAGGAGCCTGCTTCGCCATAGTAGCGGTCGACTATTTCACTAAGTGGGCTGAGGCTGAGTCCTTGGCATCGATAAATGAACAGAAAATGATTGATTTTATATGAAAATCGATCATGTGCAAGTTCAGAGTGCCAAACTCTATCGTCACCGATAAAGAAAAATAGTTCGAGGGGAAGAAGTTAGAGTGATTTTGCGAAAAGTTAGGCATGAAGCATTTTTTCTCAACTCCGTATCACTCGCAATCCAATGGGCAAGTGGAGGCGGTCAATAAGATCCTCAAACAAGGGCTAAAGACGAAGTTAGAGGGAGCTAAAGGGTCCTGGCCGGACGAACTGCCCACGGTATTGTGGGCGTATCGCACGACAACGAGGTCATCGACGGGAGAAACGCCGTTCTCCCTTGTTTACGGGTCGGAAGCCATGGTTCCCGTAGAGACCGAATTCCCAACATATCGAGTCAAGATGTTCTAGGAGAATGAAAACACAGAAATGCTGAGGACTAATCTAGACCTCATCGACGAGATCAGGCAAGCTGAGCTAAAAAACGCCGGCTACAAAAAAAGAGCGAGAGATACCTCAACTCCAAAGTAAGGTCGTGAAATTATCGAATCGGTGAATTGGTGCTGAAACGGAAACAGGTCTGGATCCGGGGCCTCTGAAAGCAAAATGGGATGGTCCCTACCAGATTGCCAGAGTGCTCCCTAATGGAGCATATCGATTGGTGCATCCTGATGGAACCCTACTAGAATATCAATGGAACGCGGTCTTTCTAAAAAGTTCTATCATTAATAACCCTGCCCAGCGAGGGAACAAGTTAGAATTTCCTTTTGAAACCACACAAGCCAAGGCTTTAAGATAGTTTCTGTAGCCCGTTGCGGAGTTTATGTCCGAGTAACTTTTGTAAGGTATGAAGCCCATCATGGCGATTGTATTAAAACATCTTTTTATAAAAATACTAGCACAAAGTCGAATTATTCCAGTTATAAGTGCATACCCGAACACAAAAGTTGTTCGGCAAAACTGTTGAAGTTCGAAAAATGAACTCATACCCGAACACCAAAGTTGTTCGGCGAAACTGTAGAAGTTCGAAAAATGAACTCATACCCGACCACCAAAGTTGTTCGGTGAAACTGTAGAAGTTTGAAAAATGAACTCATACACGAACACCAAAGTTGTTCGGCGACATTGTTGAAGTTCAAAAAATGAACTCATGCCCGAACACCAAAGTTGTTCGGCGAAATTGTGGAAGTTCGGAAAATGAACTCATACCCGAACACCAAATGTAATGCCCCGTTTGATTATGGTTTATTTGAGATTAAAATTAATTATTATTATTATTATTATTAATTTAAATGTCTAATTGTTATTAATTGTTTAACTGATTATTAATAATTAATAAATATTATGTGTTTATATATATATATATATATCATTCGGATTAATTTATTATTCGTCGTCAATCGGATCGAACGGGAATCTCTTGTTATCACGTAGTATTTTTGGCCAAATCGAATTGTTCGATATTCCTTGGATAATTAATCTTGGCTCAAATGGAATTCAATTCTAGCCCAATTATTTAAGCCAGGTGATTATTTTTTAGCCTTGGCCTATATTCAGTCAAGTTTAGGCCCAATCTCTAAATTTTTGGCCCGTTAGAGTTAGAGTTTGAAATCTACTAATTCCGTAAAATATTTCCAAACGTGCAAGACCAATTCTTCGCGTTCCGTTCGAAGATAAAATCTCTTCACCGAACCCCGCGATAATCTCTCCCTCAACTGCACGATTGTCCGATCCTCCATAAATCTGCATTCAGTTCCTGAAGAACGTACAAATTTTATCCTTGTTCACTTCATCTCTCTCGCAGCAATTTTTCGTAACAAAAAAAGTTTCAGTCGCCATTGAAACCGGTGAGTAGCAGCTCGATCGTCGGCTTTTTCCTGTCACAGTCCCATCGATCCAACCAACCCGTGAAGCGCCATTCCATCCGACCTCGAGCAGCGAAGCAACAAGCTGTCACAGGAGTCGCGTTCCCCATTAAAGTTGGCGAAACCTTCCACTTCTGGCAACTATGTTCGTCGATGTCCGCCACTGACTTCAGGTCGCCGTCCGTCATCGAGGTTAGCTTCAGTTCACGGGCAGCTGTTCAGCAAGCCTTTCGAACTCTGAAGTCCATCCCGCTCAAGTCTTCGAGGTCCGTTCGTCCGACCCGTCTTTTCGAGTATCGAAGACGGGTAACCTCCCAAAACTCTCTCGTAAACTATTGACCGAGATTATATCGTTGGTTTATTTTCGTTCGTTGAATCAATTCATTGGTTTCGAGTTCGGTTTAATTGTCGTATCGTATGTTCATTATTTATTTTGAATGTTCGTGAATTTACGTGTATTATCGGTACTCTCGTTTATCGTATAAATTGAGTCTCGTTGCTGTTGTGAGAAATTTGATTTATTTCGGAGTCTCATTTTGCTATTTGGAACTATGCGTCGTTATACCATTCTTTTGTTTTACAACAGTGTATTGTCTTTTTTATTTCGAACCATTAAATCCCGATTTTAGAAAATGTCGAAACTCAGAAAAAATTGTTTTAGTAAAAGCTTTATGCGCTCGAAATCAAAATTTAGGACCTATAGCCAGAAGTCTTCTAATCAGTTTGCTGCTTGTCATATTCGCAGGCTTTGGTAATTTACAACCTGGTGGCTTGGGGCAGTGGTGTTCCACAATTCCCTTGTGCGAGGTGAAGGGTTCGAACCCAGTCCTTAAAGGAGTCCTTTCCTTTTTTTTTTTTTTTTTTTTTCTCATTTTAGCCCCAGCCCAAACACGCGGGTCGCCTCTGCCCGATAAGCCCGCGCGCGGCCCGATGAAACGCCCAGCAGTCTCGGCACACGAAGCCCGATGCCCTCACCAACCTCCTCAGGCCCCTTTTTTCGGTCCAGTTACCTTAGCTGCGGCCCAAACTCGCACAAAAGGCCAAACTGTTGGGCAGTCTTTGGCCAACATATTAGTAGCTCGGCTCAATTGTCCTTTTTACTCTATTTTAAGTTCCGGAAGCCATTTTTCGTACCGATTAAAGTTTTTAAAAATAAATTTTCAAATGATATAAAATTTGGAAAAAATATTTTAAGTCCTGACACTTTAATTTTGGTCCCCCGAGTCGTATTTTTCAAAGAGAGAGTTCCAAGTCCACGAAAAATTTGATTAAAAACTCTTAAGTCTTAATTTTGATTAAGTATGGGTTTTATGTTTAGTTCGAATAGTGAGATAGATTATTGATATATTATCTCGCTTAAATGTAGGTGTTTGAGGAGTCGAGCCCTCGACCTACGTACTTGCTTTTGTGTGCTATTTCTACCGCAATTTCCAGGTGGGTAATTCAAAAATACCTATGCTAAGAATGATAAATGCTTATTTATGTGGGTATGATCAATGTATGCATGTGAACATGTAACCTTCAATGTGAGTTGTATCGGCCATTGAACGGTTATCGCCGTAGCTATACAACGTACCCCGCAAGGGTAATCTCCTCATTTGTCCTTCGCTAAGTGTGCCCTGGCCGGTGATGGATATCATGTCCATGCACTAGGTGCATGCTGTGACGGTTGAGCCTCCTGCTGTTTGGGCACCCCATTTTATGTTCGCCAAAAGGCATACGAGTAGCAGTCTATTGTTATAGGTGTGCTCATGATATTATTTATGACTTTGGATAGAAAATGGAATATTTAATGATTGTGTTCATACTGCGACCATGCCATTTAATTTCTCATACTTTATTATTGTTCATGTACATAGTGGTGAGCACAACGGTTCATCGTGCTCACTCCCACCTTCTCTTCATGGATGCAGGTTAAGAAGGTTCTGGCTGACGAGACAAAGGACGAGTGGTGTCGGTCTTTGACTGATTTCATTTAGTATATTCTGCATGCTGTTGACTTGGATTATCAATGCTGATTTATGATTTAGGAACTTTGACATTTATGATTTATGCACTTTGGCATTCCGAACTTTGAATTGGGAGATGTCCCCTTTCGAATAATATTGATGAACTTGGGATTTATTAAAATGTTGGATTTATGATTTATGTTTCATGCAAGTATGATTTACTTGATGACCATTTATGGATTTAGGTTGAGTAGCGCCTATGAGTTATGAAAAGTTTTCGAAAAAAATTTTATTTGACTTTCGTCAAATAAAAGTGGGGCGTTACACCAAAGTTGTTTGGCGAAATTGTAGAAGTTTGAAAAATGAACTCATACCCGAACACCAAAGTTGTTCGGCAAAATTGTAGAAGTTCGAAAAATGAACTCATACCCGAACGCCAAAGTTGTTCGGCGAAATTGTAGAAGTTCGAAAAAGGAACTTATACCCGAACAACAAAGTTGTTCGGCGGAATTGTAGAAGCACGAGAACACACCAAAGAGATAATAAAATACGCATTCAAAATACGAGAACAACCCATTCAAGGTACGATAATATCCACGGGGATGAACCACCCCGACAAATAAAAATAAAATAACAATGGGGATAAACCACCCTGACAAACCACAAACATTGTTTTCAGAACAAAACGCGAAAAACACATTAAAACTAAGGAAGGAGGAAATTCGGGAATCTCAGGAAGTCGGGGTCTTTTAAGCAATGCCGCTCGCATCCTTCACCCCGCTCTGCCCGACCTTATTAAGATCTGGACACTCTGCCACTTCTTCGTTATTTTCACCGGACACCTCAAATGGTATAAATTTGAGCGGGGAAGGGCTCTCTGCATGGAGATCAATAGCGGACTTGGACAGCTCAGGGATGCCCTTCTTCCCATCAAAGGTCAGCTCGTCCTCGTCAGGGGGCAGCTCGCCCGTCCTCAAAGCCAGAGGAATGTTCAGTCAATCGCATTTTAGCGCACAAATCCCCTTTATATCTTCAAGTGTCCGGGAACCACTTTCCAGCCCATGGATCACCCAGTTAAGGGTTAACGCCGCATTTAAGTCGAGGTCCCTGGCGTGCTCGTCGATCTTTTTTTACTCGACAATCTTATACGCATGTCCTTCTGCATAACCCTCCCGCCGTCCTTTGTTCTCGGCATCGGCCTCTACTGTCTTGTTGTGCTGATCCGTCTGATTCCATAGTTCTTACATTTTGTTAAGCTCTTCCTTGGATTTCAGTTCGGCCTCCCTGAGACGGGCTTCCTCCCTCTTTAGCACGTCAATCTCGCCTGAAAAGTAGGCAACCCTCTCCTTCAGTAGCTTATTCTCCACACCATCAGCTTTCAGCGATTCGATGACTCCCTCGCAGACATCATGCTCAAGCTGCATCTTACCATAAGCAACCGCCAGTTGCCGAGCCGAAGTGAGTACGGCAGAGTGGGCACATAAGGCATGGCCCATCAGCCCGGCAGAATATTCAAGCTTCTCCACGGCGGTCATGTTCTGTTCAGTCGGCATATCCCATCCTATTAACGGAACCATCACAACGTCCATCACGTGGTTCGACCAAAAATGCAAGTTATCAACCCTCGGGTTAGACACTGATTTGAAACGGATGAAGAAGTCTTCGGCGAGCCCTTCCAGACGTTTGTGCATCCCAGCCCGCCTCGCATCCACTTCCAAATAAGTCACAGACCCGTCCTGATGGACGGGGGCGCACTTATCCTTCCCTAATGCCCCCGTCATTCGCTCCACGATGGGATTCCCCGAAGAGCCGCCTGAGTCAGTCGCAGCGGTGTTCAGCTTCTTTAACGACAGATTCGGCATTGGATGAGCAGACCTCTTCCGATGGACGGATTTGGCCAAAGACCTTTCGGTGGCCGAGGTCTCAATGGCGGGCGGATTAGGCATGTTCTCGCTCTCCGCCGTGACGGCTTGCAACTTCGCAATGATCTCGGCGCGGGACGCCATCTCAGAAGCAGCGGTAACTCTTTTTTTTTTTCCTTCTTTTTTGCCGATCGCTTTGCCCTCCGAACTGCTTTAGCAGTTGAATGGCCCAAGAATCCCGTAAGTGGATAAAACACTAAAAAGAGAGGGGAACAAAACTCAGAGAGAAGAGAGAGTAGGGGTGGAACAGATCGATATTGTAGAAACGATACCTGGAGTAAATGAGGAAATGTGGCAGTCCGCGCATAAACCGACTTCTATGAGGTTAGAACTGTCGACCAAGGCAGGACCACTTCGCTGGCCTATCTTCAATTTTGACAACTCGTGGAGACGATCAAGGAAAATGTCACCCAAAACTGGTACGGTGGAATTCGTTGAAATAGTAGAAGCTGGCTTGTTAGCCGAAAAGACAAAGAGGCAGGTCAGAAAATAGAACTAAAAAGGACAAAAGCAAACTTACGAAATTCCTCAACAAATTTAAGCGGAACGGGGATGTGGTCCATCGTGAGAGTATCCGCCCCCGATACCGGGGTCTGCCAATTGCCGCCAACCCAAAACCAATCCTCCTTGAAATCATGGAGAGAGTCTGGCACCTTGGTTATCAGAGTAACAAATTCGGACACGGGGAAGGATACTGAAAACAAACTGGCCTTCTTCAGCGTCCTCTTGAAGTAGAAGCGTCCGCGGATCTCTTCGCACATCGGACAAGGCCATCCCCTCTTGCGAAAAACACGAGCAAGGCTATGATCTTGATCCATGCCAGATGCAAGATCTGAGATAAGCCAAGGCCCCAATCCAAGAGGTATTCTGTTAGGATTTGCGGGAGGGGAAATCGCAACCCAATTTGCAGTGACTTCTTCTATACCACCACACAGTCCGGCGGAGGGCAGTGAATTCGCTCTTTTTGATAAGGCGCGAACAGACTGACATCATCTGGTATGTGCCACGCTGCGCGATTACAGACCATTTCGGCATTTGTCGCCGAACTCGGAACTGCCCCTATACCGAAGAGCGTTGGTAACGACCATCTACGGGGAGGTCTGCGCCAACTACCTTCCGGTTGACTCACATCCTGCTCTATGTCAGCGTCAGCTTGGGGGCTCTCGCGTGTTAGGGGAGCCCTAATACGGCCCATGGTGTCCCCCGCCAGAATTTCGTTCACACACTCCAAATCAACAGACTCAGTAGCAGAAGACATATTGGAAAAATTGAAAGAGAGACGTAAATGAATGTAAAAGACTTATTGCACCAAAAAAAATTAAAATTGCTACCTTCGCTGAATCGAACTTTCGAGCGCCAAAAGCTTCTGAAATCTCTTCAAGTGAGCAAAACTCGTTATGAGAAAAAGACGCGTGGTGAAATTGAAGCGAAACGCCGTGACCGTTGGGATGCGCTAATGGTGAAATTGAAGCGAAACGCCGTGACTGTTGGGATGCGCTAATGGTAGCAAGACGCGTGAAAAGTTCAACCGCCGTTATGTGACGAAGAGACACGACCTCTAACGCTTCTAACTTCCACCCGGTGCGCTATATGGGTGCGTACACTGCACGCTCTTGGGGCTGACACCCCCGTCGCATCAGTGCGACTTTTCGTAATAAATGCAGCGTATCCCCAAAACTGAAAAGGGAAAAATGATGATGATGGTGTCGGGTGAGTTCGGTGTTGCTTCTTTATGCAAGCTTGGACGACTCAGATCCTCCTACAACTGAGCTGGACATGGGGAAGCCGACTTTACGGCGATAAGAGGCGGTCAAACTTAGGGGCTTGTATGTTGACATGGAGAATGAAATAATAGGTTGTCTTCTGTGAGGTACTTATTATATTTTTTGATTAAAAAATATTTTTTTTATTGTAATCTTAGTTCTTCACATATTATTTTACTAATTCAATTTACTATATTATTTTTGTCAAGAATGGTATTGAAAGAAATAATCCTGATAAAAAAGTAGTTCGTGGTTTGAAAGATATGCTCGATCTTTCAATGTTTTGGTTAAGTCATTTAGAATGGCACAGGAGAAGTTGAACCAGGCCGATCATAGCGAAGTTAAGATGCGACTCATTAGAAAAAAGGAATAGGGATGGTCGGCGTTATAATTTACCGTCCACTTCTAATGTTGCAGAGTTAGTTGTTGGTGACTTCGATGATGCTATGGGCAGCCGGGACATTATAGTAGAACATCGGAGTGGACGTCTGCAGCGTATCGACGAGTTGAACGCTTTCTACTTGACTCTCCATTATCCTATTCTATTTCCATATGGCGAAGATGGTTACCGAGAGGACATTCCATTCTCTTCCCTAAAGCCGATTACTGAGAGGTCGAGAAAATTTATCAGTCCGTTAGAGTTCTTCAAACATCGGATGCACGACTTGACTGCGAAGTTTTCTCTATCCTTTCCGCTTGGAGGTTGTATCAGTAATTTTTTATGGACGCTTATACAATGGTAGAGGGAGCTCGACTCAGATACATCCGTTTTAATCAGAAGAACTTGAGAACCGAATTGTACAACAGGCTTTTCGATGTTGTGTTGCTCGGTGACACGGATCCTGGTTCTCAAGGAAAACGAATTATACTTCCGTCATCCTTTACAGGCCGCCCGCGATATATGATTCAGAACTATCAGGATGCAATGGCCATTTGTCGTTGGACCGGTTATCCTGACATTTTCATAACCTTCACATGCAATCCAAAGTGGCCCGAAATCAGTCGTTTTCTTGCTAAGAGGAACCTCAACCCAGAGAATCGTCCTGATATAATTTGTCGGGTTTTTAAGACCAAGTTGGAGGCATAGATGAGGGATGTTCGACATAACAAGATATTTGGAGATGTGAATGCATGTATTTCTTCAAACTATTCAGGAATTTATTTCTATTTTCATTATATGTTTTGCATTTTATTATTTTTTACCTAAGTTGCAGCAATATACACGATTGAATTCCAGAAGCGTGGCCTTTTGCATGCGCATATCTTGCTTTTCCTTGCCAAGGAATACAAGATACAAACTACTGATGGCATAGATAAAATATTTTTTGCCGAAATACCGGATAGGGCCATCGATCCGTTTTACTATATCGCTGTTAGAGATCACATGATGCACGGCCCTTGTGGAAGTGTTCGCCCGAAATCCCCGTGTATGGCGAACGATTGTTGCATAAAACATTTTCCTAAAAAGTTCTCTGAAACCACGACTCTTGATGAAGAAGGCTATCCACGATACAAACATCGTGATAATGGCAGGACCATAGTAAAGAATGGCATTCCCCTGGATAACAGATACGTTGTGCCTCATAACAGAAAATTGCTCCTGAAGTACGCGCACACATAAATATGGAGTGGTGCAACCAGTCGAGGTCCATCAAATATTTTTTCAAGTACGTGAACAAGGGGAACGATCGTGTTACTACCACCTTTTATGAGTCCAATGGAGATGAGTCCTCTAGCAGGCAGTTGACGAGGTGAAGATGTACTATGATTGTCGGTACGTTTTATCTTGTAAGGCTGTGTGGCGGTTGTTGGAGTTTGAGATTCAATACAAGCACCCATCAGTAGATTGATTAAATTTTCACCTCGAGAACGAGCATCCGTGCTACTATGACGATGATGTTTCGTTCAATGAAGTTGTTAAGAAAAATAAAAATGCCGGCAACAAAGTTTTAGCTTGGATGGAAGCTAACAAGAAGTATCCCGAAGCCAGAAAACTGACATACGTTAAGGCTCCCACCAAATTTACTTGGCACTCGAAAACCAACAGTTGGGAGCCTAGGAAAGGAAGTGATCGTGTCGCGCGTTTGTACATCGTCCCCCTGGTGCTGGTGACATATATTACTTGCAGTGTCTTGTCAATGTTGTTCGAGGTGCAACATGTCATCGTGACTATATGAAGGTTGAGGGAGTACAACACGATTCGTATCTTGACGCGTGTTTTTCCCTTGGTCTGGTGGAGGACGACAAAGAGTACATTGAAGGGATTATTGAGGCAAGCCAGTGGTCGAGTGCCAATTCGTTGAGAAACCTTTTTGCTACTCTGTTTTCTTCTGATACTCTCGGTCGATCGGAGTTCGTGTTGGAATCATGTTAGCCTTACCTATCAGATGATAAATTATATAATCGTTGGAGGGTTTTACAACACCCAGGTAAAAGAATCAATTACGGTCACGTACTTATGTTTTTTTTTTTTCTTTTTCTCTTATATCTTTATATTTATGAACTTTCTATATTGTTGTTAAAGAATTTCTTATGAGCGATGATGAAGTAAAGAATCTGGCATTTGCGGAGGTTGAAAAAATTTTGCGCAGACGTGGTACGAGTCTACGCGAATACGGTACAATGCCTTTTGTAACGCCCCGTCTTTTATTAATAAAGGAAAGATACCAGCTTTCGAGTATAAGCTAGCCTTTATTAATAAATGCTCGATATTAGTTCTGAGCCTAAGTTATTCAGCTAGTTAAGTTCCAAGTTCGACGTTAAGTAAAAAATATCTTCAGTTGATTTTATTTATTAACTGAGTCAAATACTAGTAATTAATCTCGGTCCGTTTATTTAATAAATGGACATTAGAAAGTTCGAGATTAATTATTCCAGTGTTGACGTAGTAATCGAATTTAAAGATATTCGAGAAACCGTCAAAGATGAGTTTCGAGCCAGTTATTAAGTTTTCAGTTCTAAGTTCGACTATTAGTCGATGGAATATTCAGTTTATTTATTTCAGTAACTGAATAAGTTTCTGAGTTTCATTCCGATTTATATATTTAATAAACGAGTTCGGAATTAATAAGTTCAAGTCGACGAATTGTTCGAAGTTGAAATATTCGGTTTAATCATCAAAGTCGAGCCGCGACCGAAACCGAGCAAGTTCGTTCGAGATATTTTCTAATAACCTAGCCGAGCTTATGTTGTTTTGGAAAATTTTCTAAGTATATATAGCATGGGTATAAGCTCGAGAAGTGGAACCGTTTCCTAGCACCAAGGTTCATGCACCATGCATTTGCACACGCGAGTTCATTGTCGCACCTATGCCGGATTTTAATGTTTTGCTTAAGACAAGTGAGGTTTTAAGATCCATTAATTAGTTTATAAATATTCTTATGAAGTAAGCATTTTAATTAGTGGATTTTATAAGACTTTGACACCTAAGGTGATGATTAAGCTTATGTTTTTGCCATTAATTGTTCTTATAAGGATAAGTGTCCTTATAAGGTTAAATTCTTTAACCTTTTCACCTCTCTTAGTATAAGTTGCTAGCATAAGTGGACATAAGTGAGTTTAGTTATTTCACATATAATTCTCCTCTTTTACCTTATTTTCTTAGTTTGCCGAGAAGAAAGTGAGATTTAGCCGAGAGCATTTCCCTGTAGCCAAGAAAGTTTAGCTATTGCCGAGAACTTACACTAAGTGTTACTTTGATATAGTATAGTGAAGTTGTAACACCCCGACTTTCTAATACATCAGAGTACGCGGTTTTTCGCAAATTTTCTGAATAAATAAATAAATAAACTAACCTTTTTAATTTGCGAAACTGATTCGGGGGTTACCGTGAAAAACTTAACTTCTGAAAACCGTTAGAATTTAAAACTAATACATAAAACGGTCATAATTTATTATCCGACTAACGTCGGAGCAAAGTCTGAAAGTTTTAGCGGAAGTCTAGCGTGGCAAAATCATAAAAGTCTGATAAAAAGTTCTGAAAAGTTTTAGCGTTCAACATCAAATACATCAAACACAAAATATCCTGAACAGCTCGCCCGCTCACTCCTCGTCCCCGACCCTGCGACCTGAAAATCATGAAAACGTGGGGCGTGAGCACTAAGGCACTGTGCTCCGCAGAAACTCATGCTAATGTAATACATCGTAAATAATAACATGATCATGAACTGAGTATATACAACGGAACTGAAACTGATATCAGGTAACTGATAAAAATAAACCGGTCTGATCTCGCGACCGAAGTCACGTAACTGATAACTGAATCTCGCGACCGAAGTCACGTCGTGACAGAAGTCACATCTGAACTGAACCTGAACATCTGCCGGCAAAGCCGGACGCCATGTGCACACTCTAGTGGGCAGACTAGGGCCACTAGAACCAAGAATGGACCGGCGACCATTCCGAGCGGACCTGAATATACATACCTCGACCATGGTAACGTGATTATGAACCATGTAATACTTAGTCCTAGTCCCCACCTGAATTTGCTGAACTGAAAACTGAAGGGAAGTGCTGATGCCTGATCAAACTGAAAATAATATAAACAATTACTATTGACTATGCTCAGACTGATAAATTTAACTGATTAATTATGTTAAGATGCTCTCTCGAATCTAACATGATATTCGGACTCAATCGATATAACTAAAATCGGCTAAGTACGGAACTGAACTGAAACTAATTAACTGAACTGAACTCGACCCGGAATTTAACTGAAAATGATACTGAAACTGAAAACTGGGGATGAAACTGGAAATAACTGACTGAACTGGTCCAGCCGGTCTGAACCGGTCTGGACCGGACTGCCGGTCCACTGAACCGGGCAGTCGGGCTGGCTCTGTAACGCCCCACTTTTATTTGCAAAAATTCAGGATAAATTTTTTTTTTCGAAATTTATTTCAAAACAATATTTGAGGCGCTACTCATTTTCCAAATCAATAATCAATACTTAATAATCATCAATACTCATTCATCAATAATCAATAATCTCAATAATCAATAATGCAATCCAAGCATTCCGATAATCAATATCCTAGGGAATACTCTCCCTATCAATAATCCAATAATCAATAATAGAGAAATCATTAATAGCAATATACAGTTCAAGGCAGAAGCAATAATATTAAGACCACCACTCGCATCCCTCCGTCGTGCCCGCAATACTAACCTGCATCCATGAAGAGCAGGTGGGGATGAGCACAAGAGGAAAAGTAGTGCTCACCACTATGCAGTAAATGTTATTTTCAATAATAAAACAGTAATCAAAATCTCAGCATGTATACGAAGCAATAATCTATCCCATCTACCATCAATAATCAATAATCAAACTCATGTGCACACCTATATCAATAGACTACTGCTGACTATATATCGAATGCCCCCTGGACTTACATCGAGTGCCAACCAGTAGGAGTTACCCCTGTCGGCCGAGCACCGCCCTGACTCACAACGGGGAACCGACCGAGCACCGCCCTGGTCTCATAATCCCGACCGAGCACCGCCCTGGTCTCATGCCTCGACCGAGCACCGCCCTGGTCTCACAGGCGCATAGAGGAGATTACCCCAACGGGGTCCGTTCTATAACTACGGGGATAACCGTTCAGTGGCCGATACAGCTCACACCGAAGGCTACATGATTCACAAGCATACCTTGATCATACCACAATTAAAACAGTAATAACATTTAAGGCATAGAAATTTTACAATTACAACCCACCTTGATACCGAGATGTAGCTAAACACAGAGTTGAAGGAACAATGGCAAAAGTTCAGCTTGATGAACCTACAACAATTATAATAGCCTATCAACTGACTATCCAATCCAAGACAACAAAATCAAGCAAGGCAAATAACCACATAGAACAACAACAAGTTTCTCTACACTTCAACATATAGCCCAACCTCAACTGAACTAAGCACCAACTCAGCATAAAATGAAACACATCTACAATATATATGTATGGCACTAAAAAGGTTCAGCAAATTCATACAATTCAAGGATGAAAATTCATGCTTCAAAAGTCACATAGTAACATTGCCGCACAAAACATGTCATAAATCTCATATACTTGCTCTCTTTCTTCTCTTAAGCCCTTACAACTTAAGGCATAAAATTAGCCCTTCTAAACTAAGATGTAGAGCACAAAGGTAGCAAAAACTTTCATCAATAAGGCTCAGCCCACTTACAAGCACACGGCCAAACAACATGACTTAATTCCCTTTTAATTTAAATCATAACTTAAGCATGCTTCTAAACTCCAAACTCTAAAAATTAGCTTTAAAATCAGCCTTAGAATCATCACATACAAGCACCCTAAAGACATGACAGTAGTTTTAACATAATAGAAATAAACAAGGCAAAAATATCAAATTTGACATGCTTTCTCATACTCCCTTTTTCTCATAAATTTAGGCATGCTTTATCATAAAAAAAAAACTGAACAAAACACCTCAAAATCAACATTTTCTCAGTTCATAACATGGCTGTAGCCGTAGCCTCCAATCACACAATATAATCATGGCAAAATTTACCAAATTCGAGCACACCTCTTTCTCAAATACTCAAGCATGAGTTCTAGTTCCCAAAAACTGAAATTAAGCACATAAATACCACTCAGTTACAGCCAACAAGTATATCTAAATGGTTCAGCTCGATTACCTTCAACAGAGGTAAAAAAAATGGAGGCAATGAAGGTTCAGTTGCCGGAAGTCGAGGTTTAAGTTGCGACTAAAAGGACCTGCTCTCAGCCGATGACGGATGATCGAACGAGAGGGCCGAAGTCACGTCGAGCACTTGGTGGCTGCTTGTTCAGATTACACCGGTTAAGGGTTCACGTGGATGGAAGGCTTGCGAACAGGTTGCTGGGAGATCGACGACGAAACTGCTGCAGCTCTCGGTAGTGGCGGACTTCACAGTGGCTCGCGACTGTTGTCCGAAGTGGCTCGAACGTCGGCGGCTGAACAATAGTTGCCCATGGCTGGTCGCGTTTGATTTCAGACGACGGTAATTTGGTTCAACCGGGATTTCTGCTCTCGGCTCTCTGGTCGGCAGCTCTCTTACTCCCTACCGAAACTTGCTGCCCCGGTCAATCAGCAAGTGGTTCCTTGGCCCCAATTTGGTCGCTGCAACTCAACCGTGCTCGGAACCTGCTCAGTCACGAATAGAGATCGTATCGTCGTGAATTGTTCATCCTCCCCACTGGTGGCTCGTCCTCGCCGGAAATGGTTGAGGCTCGCGAAGGTCGCAGCCCGTCGGAGCAGCTCTTGCCTCTTCGCCGGAAATTGATGCGCTCGGGTGCGCTCAAACCTCCTTGCCGGAGTTATTCCTTGATCTGGGGGGGGAGGTTAAAAATAGAGTGGTGACTGAGGGTTTCGATGGATTCTTAATAGAGAAGAACTAGGGATGCTTAGTCTACTAGAACGTGCAGGAGAGGGAGCCGAGAAAAGTGGCAGCTGTTAGGGCTTACCTTATGGTGGCTGCTACGCTTCTTTTGGCCGAGAGAAACAGAAGTTTGAGAGGGATGACTCTCTCTCTTGGGCCGATTCTTCAATTTGGGCCGAGAAACATGGAGAGATGTAGGATATAACAACTGCTGCTTAAGGAGGTCTTTGGGCTAGAAGCTAAACCCAATTTGGTTGAAGTATTAATAGCTTGCAAGGCCGAAATTAGCACAAAAAGGTGCCGGAATTAATAACACAAAGGGTCGAGTCGGGTTGCTAGCCGGGCGATGCGAGTTCGAGGCTCACGGGCCTATTCTCGGTTCATTAATTACGATAGTCGAGGCTCGATAGTGATCGCACGATAATTAAAATAAAATCGGGACATTGATACACACACACACACACACACACACACACACACACATATATATATATATACATATATATATATATATATATATATAATAGACAATAATATTTATTAGTAAATAAACATTTAATCACATAATAACATTAAGGCAATTTAGACATTTAATAAAAATAACAATAATATTCATTTAGACATTTAAACAATTAAACATTTAATAATAATAATAATAAACATTTTATACAATTAGACAAATAAAATAACAATAATAATAATAAACATAACAATAATAATAATAATAATAATAATAGCAATTAGACATTTAATACCAACAATTATAACAATATTAATGAAATAAATAAATAAACAAATAATCCCAAATATTTCACAAATAAACGGGGCCTTACAGTCTACCCACCTTAAATGGAATTCCGTCCTCGGAATTCGAAAATAAAACATCTAACTCTAACATCAATCGAAGTCCGGATACATCCCCGAGTCTCGGTTTCAGTCTCCCCAGTCGCCTCGGACTTTCCGTGCCGGTTTTCATTGCACCTCGACGAGATCGACTGCCCGGGTCCTCAGCTGATGAACCGGTCCAGTACGAACACCGGTACCTACTCATAGGTAAGGCCTCACTCGGCGTGCAACTCGACGAAGTCCACTACGTGTTCGGGGTTATACACTCCGACAACACATGCGGTAAAGCTAACCGGTAGGCCAAGTCTTTGACTAATGCGAGATACTGAAAGAGTCCGATATAGCGAGGCCGAAGCTTCCCTTCTTCCCGAAGCGAATCACACTCCTCAAGGTGCGACCTTCAGGAAGACATTTATACCAACATCAATCCCACGGTGATTACATAGTCTCCAATCGAGACTCGAGACTCCGCTCGACAATGCAACACCTCAAATTCCTACCGTCTCGAGAGACATCCCTCTCACGGCTAAGCAATAATCAACAAACTCACTTAATCAAGCATTAAGTGATTTAGGCAATTCATACATTGGTTCAGTTGAACTTGGAGCTCTCGGTTCAAGGTTCAGAAGAAAAAAAAAGTTCAATGGGTTTCCCATCACATTCCGGAACAGAAACTGGTTGACTGGTTCAAAAATGAATCAACGGTATGGTCGATGCACTGTCCCCCGAAAGGTGGCACACTCGCTGGCGCTGCATAAGCGGGGCGCTGGGACGCGGGTGTGTACCTATTCAGAGAGCAGCTGGAAGGTCAAGGTTTGGCCGTACGTACTGGCATGATGAGTTTGGCGTTCGGTGATGGCGGCTGCAGCTCCCGTGCGAGTCAACGGTCGGCCGTGCACTAGCCTTACGTCTCTCAGCACGGACATGCGTGCTCGGCCACCACTTCGCGTGGCTACACCCGGCCAGGGCCGACTTTGGGTTAGAGGTATTGAGAAGAACTTCTCCAAATCAAAGGTAAACATTTCCAAGGTAATTCGAAGGAACACGGGTTTTACACAAAATTCCGAACGACAACAATTTGAGGTTTAATCAAAAACAATTTCCCCCATCATGCAGGTATAGAATAGCTTCAATAGTTTCAAGGGTTTCAAATTTTTAAATAGGCATAAACCGAGTTCCAAGTTCACCACCTTCCCTGATCAACACAGTCTCCATCGAATAAACAACGATAGAGGTCGGGTAAAACTACCCAAAGAAACGAGGATCGATTCCTCAGCTAGGAATAATCCCAAACATAGCATTCACTACCGAATAATGAAATGCTTAGCTCATTCGACTCTTCCGACAAACAGTGTCGGCCGTTACGTCAGCTCTTGCTCAAGTAGCTAACCGTGCCGGCACTCCTAAATGAGCTTCAACGATTTTGAATATCAAAAGTGAAGACGGCCATGTACTTCACAATATGCCTGCACCATCCTTAAAAAAAGTTCTCAAAATCTTTTAAAGTGGAACAACACTTCTCGAGTCTCCAACTTCATATTGAATTAGAGGCATCACCACACAATTAAGGAAATCTAGAGTTCATCATGAAACACTAGAGTTCA
>CACSLK010031421.1:20680257-20704827 GCA_902706635.1 Striga hermonthica | reverse complement strand
TTCAAAAATGAGTTTGGAAATTTTATACTGGTTTTTGAAAAATCCGAAATTTCTTTAAAATCAAGTGGGGTGTTACACAAAAAGTAGTGAAAATGGCCCAAACTCTACATCTCAAAATGGTTATAAAGATAGTCTTCTTTATCTCAAGACCCGTGATGATGATATCGTCAAGATAAAGTAATAGAATAATGATCCCAGATGAAAAACGACGAAGAAACAAAGTAGAATCATGATGACTCATAGTGAAGTCAAACTGAAACACTGCAGAATTGAACATGGAATACCATCCATGTGGCACTTGTTTCGAATCATACAAAGCTCGACATAGACAACAAACCTTCCCAAATGTGTTTAGAATTTATTTTTCATTTGTGTGCGATCAACACTGAATCTAGATTTCGAGCCGCCTTCCTCGGGAGATCGACCCGAGGTCAGGAGTCATCCCGTACTCGATAAAAACATAATTCCTATAACAAAAATCAAACGCAATATATTGAGGTGATATCTTCATCATAGAATCAAACGCAATATTGAGGTGATACTGAGGTAATATTAGAAATATTATATCATAAAATCACCGATAATACTATTTAACTACTCATATTTTTTATTGCTGTAAAATCAGATGACAATTGATTGTCGAAATTTATTAAACTACAACATTTTTTTATAGAATCGACGAAATTTTTAAAAATTTTCCAAAGAATCACGCCGTCATTGGGTGTCCATATTTATCTAACTACAACACCTTTCTTACAGTTTGAAAAGAATCTAAATTTATATAAACTGATTAACCTATTTTTTCAGATAGGGAATTTTGGAATATTCTTACTACAAAAAATTTTCAATCATAAAATTAATTGTAAATACTATTTAATTACTAATGTTCTGTTTTATGCTTAATATGTTTAATATTTCCATAAAAATCATATATATATATATATATTGTTTTTAATTATTATTAGATATGATAAATTCTAAAAAAATTGAACAGAATGCATATATGACATAGTATTTATTTTAAATTTGATTATATATTTTTAATTAATTACATCAATAAACAATATTAATGTGCATTAAATATGTATCATTATATATATAAAGAATGCTACTTTTATCAGTATTATATGACATTAAATTTTAGATTGAATTCATAAAATAATATTTGAGTATTATAATTAACAAAATTGAGATTTCTTCGATTTATGTTTTCTTCACAGATTGGAAAGAATTAAATAAAATCGTGATGTCGTTTTCCTGGACAACTAGTTGTTTCAAAATTTTAATATTGTTCTTCATATAATTAATTATCATGCGAGTTTGTGACCATTATTAGTTAAAACTTTTATGTTACAGGACTTTCATTAAAACACAATTAATAAAATCTCCCAGTGGCTCATTTATGTGAAGTTGAAGCAATTATTTACCTTTTTTTTTTTTAATTTAACCACCATAAGTTGACTACTTAGTGTTGAACATCAAGTCAAACTCCAGCCATCTCACACTTCACTTTCCATATCTATCTCATAGTGAAAAGACAACAAGGCCCTTAGCTACTGTGGCCCCATGCAACATGCAAGTGAAGAACCGGATGATGCCACGTGTAAATAATCATAGGACTCTAAGTGTGAGTTGTATAAAGTGAGGAGAGAGCACATGATGTCTTGCATGTATAAATGCTAACTCTGAAAACCTAGTCGCTATTTGGAAAGTTTCGATATTATCATTCTGCATATTGTAAGAAGCTTAAGCTTATTATGGTGAAAAGCCATTCATGGCAACATTCCTTCTCTCCACGCTATTTTCATGGTATCAGAGCGGGTATTTTAACCCATGACTGATCCATCTGCTAACTAAAACAAAACAAAACAATACAGAAAACACTCATGGCAGATTCAAGCCACTCAGGAATTGGATCTGGCCATGAAGGCCAAAACTCTCAGATCCATTAATGTTCTTCTCTTGTCTTTCCTCAAAGCCAGTTAATCTCTACAAAAATCAATGAGAGTAATTTCTTGATCTGGAAGGAGCAAGAGCACACCACCATAAGAAGATATGGACTAGAGAAGTACATCAGTCCAGAAACATCTCCTCCTTCTCAGTATATCATAGATCAAGACTCTCAACAATCAGTGCTGAATGAAAACTTTCTTCTGTGGTAAAGAAAAGATCAGCTACTTGCCTCATGACTTTTATCCTCCCTGATTGAAGGGATCTTGATCCAAACTGTGGGTCTCAACACAACTAGAGAAATCTGGAGCTCACTTGAAACCAACTTTGCCAGCCAGACCACAACCAAGTTAATGCAATACAAGATTCAGTTGCAAAGCTCGAAAAAGAACAACCTCACCATGACCCAATATCTCAACCAGATGAAGATTCGCTTTGACTACCTAGCCTCAGCTGGTAAACCAATCAAGGAAGGAGACAAGATAATCCATATCCTAAGTGGGCTAGGTACTTAATATGATCCAGTCATGGTCTCAGTCACATCAAGACTTGAACCCAAGACGGTGGCTGCGATACAAGCCTTGCTGTTGAGCTATGAGTCTAGGCTGGAGATAAACACTAGGCTTACTAACAATGTCTACATGGAGGGCTCTCAACCATCCATCAACATAGCAACACAAGCCTCACAAAGAAAAGGTAACTCACCTGATCAATTTAGAGGAGGTTTCAGAGGATCATCTTGTTATATAGGTCGCAGATCTGGTGGGAGAAACGATAGAGGTAGAGGAGGCAGGTTCCAAAACAACAGACCAGTGTGTCAAGTTTGCAAAGTTGCTGGCCATACAACAGATAGGTGCTGGTATAGGATTGACCAGAACTACACTCCTCAATAGCAGCTTAACAACAACAACAACAACAACAACAACAACATGGGAAATATGAACCATTCTCTCAATCTGACCCAATGTGTTGACTCTCCAGCTCCTTCTAAATATGGAAATGAAAGCTTGTGGTATCCGGATTCAGGTGCCTCAGCTCATGTGACAAATTAGCTTGCAAATATGATCATTGACTCAGAGTATGGAGGATCAAGCAGACCTCAAGTTGGCAATGGAGTTGGTGTCTCTATCAACCACATTGGTAATGGCATTCTTAAATCTCCAACCAATAACAAGGCCTTTATTCTTAATGAACTGCTGCATGTTCCTTCTATAACCAAAAATTTGATAAGTTTTTCAAAGTTTTCCCTTGACAATGGTGTTTATTTTGAATTTCACCCTTCATTCTGTCTTGTCAGGGATCAAACAAATCAAGTCACTCTTCTCAAGGGAACTGTTAGAGATGGACTCTACTACTTCAACCTTCAACCTATGCAGAGTTTGCAGCAACCCACTTATCATAGCTCTTTGCCTTTCAGTTATCCATCAGCTAATTATGTTGCTTTCAATAAAATACCTAGCCTAGAGCTTTGGCATCAAAGGTTAGGTCATGCTAGTCTAGAAGTTGTTCAGAAGACTCTCAAGGCATGTAATCACTCTTATTCTGTTAATGGAAAACCTGGTTTATGCATTTTTTGTTCAGTTTCTAAAAGTCATAAATTGCCTTTTATCATCTGATACTGTTTATGATGCACCTCTTTATTTGATCCACACTAACTTGTGGGGTCCAACACCAGTGAAGTCATCAAATGTCTATAAATATTATGTCGTTTTTATTGACCATTTCAGCAGATTTACATGGTTATATTTATTGAAAGCCAAAAATGAAGCTCTGCAGCCTTTTTGCATTTTAAGAACCTTGTGTAAAATCAGTTGAACACAAAAATTAAAAGAGTGCAATCTGATGGTGGAACATAATATAAAACACTCACCAAAGTGTTTCATGAAAGTGAACTAGAGTACAGAATTTCATGTCCTTATATACCCCAACAAAATGGGGTGGCAGAAAGAAAACACATACACTTAACTGAAATGGGTTTGGCTCTTCTTCATCACTCTCAGCTTCCAGTCAAATTCTGGGATGATGCTTTTGTGATTGCCTCATACATCATCAATAGAATACCATCCAGAGGCTTAGACACCCTTTGAGCTGCTATTCAAGAGCAAACCTGAGTACTCAATGATGAAGGTGTTTGGGTGCTTGTGTTACCCTCACACTAGGCCTATCAATAAGCATAAGTTGGAGTTCAGGTCTCAACTAAGTGTTTTTCTAGGGTACAGCCCCAATTACAAAGGCTACAAGGTTCTATTTCCATTAGGAAAGGTGATGATCTCAAGAAATCATGTTTTTGATGAAAATGTCTTCCCTTATAAAGAAAAAGAAAGCCAGAAAAAGGACACACATCAATCAAGTTGTCCAGTGACTCTCCCAGCCTTAGTGAAACTTTTTCACAGAAGTCTTAATACCAACACAAATCCAGGAGATCAGCATGATGCTCAACAATCCACTGAACATGTTACTACTCCAGTTCATAACAGGTCTGATCAGGTTGAGCAAAGTTCAGTTGAAAGAAGCTCTAGTAACTTAACAATGCCTTTATTTGTAGACCTTCCAATTTCACAAGGGCCGGAGGCATCACCTCAACAACAACAACCTCAACACTCCAAGACCCTTCATCCAATGATAACAAGGGCTAAGGTAGGCATCTATAAACCTAAACTATACAATGTTGAACTGCAAGATAAAGAGCCAAATGGACCAGAAGAGACCTTGCATGATGAAAGGTGGAGAGAGGCAATGGAAGATGAGTATAATGCCCTTATCAGAAATGAAACATGGAGCTTGACAACCTTACCAGAGTGAAAGATCCTAGTAGGTAACAAATGGGTTTTCAAGGTTAAAAGAAACTCAGATGGCTCAGTTTCCAGGTACAAGGCAAGACTTGTTGCTCAAGGTTTCTCTCAAGCACTTGGGTTTGACTTTTCTGACACTTTCAGTCCAGTGTCAAACCTACATCAACTATAAGGGTGATAATGACTGTTGCCACTTTTCACTCATGGCCCAGTCTTTACATTGATGTAGATAATGCTTTCCTAAAGGGTGAACTTGAGGAAGATATTTACATGAGGCAGCCCTTTGGTTTTGAAAAGGAAGGAGATCATCAAGTATGCAAACTCTCCAAGGCCCTCTATGGTTTGAATCAAGCTTCAAGGACCTGGTTCACTAAGATAAAATCAGTATTGAAGAGTCTCAACTTCAAGAACTTCAAGGCTGACACCTCTCTTTTTGTTCTTACTGAAGAAGGTGAGGTCACCTACTTGCTAATCTATGTTGATGACATCCTCATAATTGGGAGAAACCCTCTTGTCACACAGAAAGTGGTCAACAAGCTGAAGGAAGTTTTCTCTTTATAGATATTGGGAGAAGTTCAGCACTTTCTAGGAATAGAGGTTGAGAGAACCTCACAAGGACTGTATTTAAGTCAGTCTAACTACATAAGGCAGCTGTTAATCAAAGTAAACATGTCAAAAGCCAAGGGTTGTCCTACTCCTATGGTCTCCTCTCTTCATTTGTCCAAATTCAATGGAGAGTCAGGAGTAGATGGAACACTCTACAGAAGGGTTGTTGGAGCCTTACAATGTGCTACAATAACAAGCCCAGAGATCAGCTTCTCAGTTAACAAGTGTTCGCTAATTATTTTTGCTATCCGCAAGTGTACGACATAGCTATAGGTAGTGGCGAGCAAGGTCGTATTCCACATAGATTGTAGTTAAATTAATTAAGTACTAAAATAATGACGATTAAATATTATTTAGCTAACGAACGAGATGATGATTTTAAACTATAATTTAAACTAAGAACTAATTTACCTAATAAAATAAAAATGAAGCAAGATATAAAAGATAGATTCTAGGCTAAGTGTTCCTCGAAATTAATTCATGAAACATTTATATTCATGCAAACCTTATTTAATTTTGCCAATCGTAGAGATAATCACTAAATTGATTTCAACCTTTCTCTTGAACAAGCAAATCGTAGATATTAATTGTTATCTATCTCCTCTTGGTCTCAAGATGAACAACTACTCCCATAAATTCCTAGGATTTTCGTTCTCTCGCAAGATTCTATCAACCTCTCGGTCTGTTTAGTCTCCTACGTTATAAATTTCCCAATTCTAGCAATCAATTATCTCCTCTCAGTCTCAAATCGATCACAAATATGCATTCATAGTGGCCATCTACTCACACAATAAATATAAGCAAAAGAAATTCATAAACGAAAGATAAACCGAAATGAAATAAAAAAACTAAATCATAAATTAATCCGAGTACTAACAAATCCTAGAATCTAAGATAAATCTAGCCTAGAAACATGCTTTCAAAATAGAAAGAATAAATATAAAACATTGAGTTTGAAAGAGGAAAAAGAAAAAGAAATAAAAAGTTTATTCGGCTCCGTTGATTTCTTATTCCCGGCTTTCTCCCTCGTCTTGCTCGTGTTTCTGGCCTCCAAAGGTCTCCAAAGATCAAAACAATATATCCAAGCCTCCCCAAAAAACGTGTCCAAGTGTTCCTTAAATAGTTGGGTCGAGTCCTAGTCGAAATAGGTCCAAAACAACCCGAAAAATAGGAGAAAACGCGTAAAACGCGTATTGGCCGTGCCCAGGGTCACACGACTCGTGTCACTAGAAACACGAGTGATCAGTCGGTTGAAACTTCTCCAACCTCAACTTCTCGAAAACAGAGAGTGGTATCAAGTTGACGCCCGCCCCTAAGTCGCATAGCCCTTTCCTGGTATATATTTCTCCAACTACACAATCGATATAAAATCAATCGAGATCTTAGCACTTAACGAGGCGGTTTATTTGTAGTGGTGCACTACTCTCCTTCTTGAGTTCAACCACCTCATGAGCCTCAACCGGGATCTCCATCTCCTCGTCTGAATCAGCTACAACCATATCGACCCTTGGTCTCTTTTCCTCTTGCTCATGCACATTCTCTACCTCAGTCAGAACGTCATCTCTTGTCTCTTGGGCATCCTCGGCTTTGCAATCCTCTAGGTTCATCTCCGTATGACTCAGAAATTGGCCATCTTGCTGTTAACTATTGACCATCACGGCCATTTGCCCAATTCGCTGCTCCATAGACTTCATTTGATTCTTTATCATGGATAACGTAGCATGAGTGTCACCCATGAGTTCTTGCATCAGAGTCATGAACGAGGCGAACATAACTTCGATTTTCGGCTTCTTCGGGTCATTGATGACCCCATTAGTCACCCCTTGATATCCAAAAAAATTGTTGTAATTCTGGTCATGCAAATAATTCACATTATGGACAGGTTCATACAATGACACTGCATTCACCTCGAACGTCTCGTTCTTCACCCCTTTCATGCTGTTACACACCATTGCGGTCACTTGAGTCGCCAACTCCAAAATTGGGTCCGTCTCATTGGCCATCGTCACCTTCTTAAGCATCGTCCGCCCAATCGGCCACTGGTAACTGTTGGACGCTATCTCCTCGATAATTTCCAGCGCCTCACATGAACTTCATCCCAAAAGAGCGCCTCGGGCTGAAGCATCGACCATTGCCTTCATGTTTCCACTCAACCCATTGTAGAAGTAGCATATTTGATAATCCTTGAAAAACCCATGTTATGGGCATCTCCAAAGAAGTTGTGTGAAACGCTCTCGAGCCTCATAAAATGGCTCTCCAACTTGCTGCTTGAATTGGGTGATCTCCGTTTGAAGCCTTAACATCTTTCTTGGCGGAAAAAATTTCAATAGGAATTGTCGGTGCATGTCATCCCATGAAGTGACCGTCCCAGCTCTCAACGAGTTGTACCACATCTTCGCCTTATCTCTCAAAGAAAAAGAGAAGAGACGAAGCTTTATTGCATCATCCGGCACTCCATTGATCCTGATCGTCCCGCATATCTCCAAAAATTGCGCAAGATGCGCGTTCGGGTCCTCAGTTTCACCTCCCCCAAACTGCTCTTGTTGTACTATTTGAATTAGTTCAGGACTCAACTGAAATTTATTGGCCGCTATCCTCGGTCCATGGCCTCCACCAAAATATTGATTTGTCGGCAGTTGGAAAATTGATCGAATCAGGTTGCCTTGCACTGTTCGGGCCTGTTGCTCGGCCACTTGACGTTGCAACTCCACCAATTGCTCTTCGAGTTGTCTTATAAGTTCCACTTGCTCGGCCACTGTAATCTAATAAGAAAGAAAGAAAAATAAGAAAATATCATAAAAGAAAGGAAAAAAAATAAAATAAAAATGTCTAAACATTATCTAGTCGCTTTCTTCGAATATTAATTAATTCAACAAACAATCCCCGACAACGGCACTAAAAACTTGTTTGCTAATTATTTTTGCTATTCGCAAGTATACGGCGTAGCTATAGGTAGTGGCGAGTAAGGTCGTATTCCACAGAAATTGTAGTTAAATTAATTAAGTACTAAAATAATGACGATTAAATATTATTTAGCTAACGAACGAGATGATGATTTTAAACTATAATTTAAACTAAGAACTAATTTACCTAATAAAATAAAAATGAAGCAAGATATAAAAGATAGATTCTAGGCTGTGTCCCTCGGAATTAATTCATGGAACGTTTATATTCATGCAAACCTTATTTAATTTTACCAATCATAGAGATAATCGCTAAATTGATTTCAACCTTTCTCTCGAACAAGCAAATCGTAGATATTAATTGTTATCTATCTCCTCTCGGTCTCAAGATGAACAACTAACTCCCATAAATTCCTAGGATTTTCGTTCTCTCGCAAGATTCTATCAACCTCTCGGTTTGTTTAGTCTCCTATGTTATAAATTTCTCAATTCTAGCAATCAATTATCTCCTCTCGGTCTCAAATCGATCACAAATATGCATTCATAGTGGCCATCTACTCACACAATAAATATACACAAAAGAAATTCATAAACGAATGATAAACCGGAATGAAATAAATAAAAACTAAATCATAAATTAATCCGAGTATTAACAAATCCAAGAATCTAAGATAAATCTAGCCTAGAAACATGCTTTCAAAATAGGAAGAATAAATATAAAACATTGAGTTCGAAAGAGGAAAAAAAAATAAAGAAAAAGCTTATTCGGCTCCGTCGATCCCTTCTTCCCGGCTTTCTCACTCGTCTTGCTCGTGTTTCTAGCCTCCATAGGTCTCCAAAGATCTAAAAATATATCCAAGCCTCCTCAAAAACGTGTCCAAGTGTTCTTAAATAGTTGGGGTCGAGGCCTAGTCGAAATAGGTCCAAAAAAACCCGAAAAATAGAAGAAAACACGTAAAACGCGTATTGGCCGTGCCCAGGGTCACACGACTCGTGTCACTAGCAACACGAGTCGTGTGAAAAAGTCGACAGCATGTTACGCGACCCGTCGGGACGACACGAGTCGTGTCTTACGCCACACGACCCGTGTGAGTCTGGGCGTCCAAAACAGCTCAAAAAACATCGTTTTCTTCCCTCTTCAAAGCTCCTGGTCGAGTTTTTGGTGTCTAAGGTGGTCGGCATGTGCCCCAGTTGTCCAAAGGCGTACAGGTCGCCCGTCGTCGGACATGGCGTTCCCGACCAATTTCCGGCAGCACACGTGAAGTTCACCTGCAGCCGCTCTCCCGCCAAGTACATGGCGGCACGCAGTTGACATGGGCGTGTTATCCGACATTTAAGGAAGGTTATAGGCAGTTTTACATGGTGTCGCGGTGGTCCTCCGGTGAGTTTCGGCCAGCTCCAACAGCTTCCGATGGCAGCATCTCCGACGTTTTTTTTAGCTCCAGGCTGCTCCACCGGTGATGGGCTGTAATATAAGGCCGCCAATGTGGTTTAAGGTGGTTGGGTAGCGACGTGGTGGCGCGGTGGTCTCTGATCGAACCTTTGGGCAGCAGCTTCAAAGCATTTCCATGGTTGTACGTACGTATGGAGAAGAAGCACAAAATAAAATTACTATCCTATCCTTACTTCGATTTCTTATGCAAATTGGGCCACTTATTCATATTGGGCTGCTTGTAGTGGATTTTAATCTTTGTTCCTTAGCTCAAAAGGGCTGATTTCCTTCTCACCAATTAAGGCCTTGCAATTGGATCCATCTCCATGCACGACTCGCACATCAGAATCAAATCAATTATCGCTGCTTTCGACTTAATAAATATATCGAACCTATTTCCTGTCAAAACACAAATAAAACACCTCATCATAGCTTACTAAAATGAATTAAATACGTAATTAATTATATAACAATTAATTGCATAATAACCAATTATATATTAAACTACGACGAAATGGACACAGAAATCGCTCGTCTTGCTCGTGTTTGTAGCCTCCAAAGGTCTCCAAAGATCTAAAAAATATATCCAAGCCTCCCCAAAAATGTGTCCAAGTGTTCCTTAAATAGTTGTGGTCGATTCCTAGTCGAAATAGGTCCAAAAAAAACCCAAAAAATAGGAGAAAACGCGTAAAACGCGTATTGCCGTGCCCAGGGTCACACGACTCGTGTCACTAGCAACACGAGTCGTGTGAAAAGGACGAGAGCATGTTACGCGACCCGTGTGAGTCTGGGCATCCAAAACAGCTCAAAAAACATCGTTTTCTTCCCTCTTCAAAGCTTCTGGTCGAGTTTCCGGTGTCTAAGGTGGTCGGCATGCGCCCAGTTGTCCAAAGGCGTACAGGTCGCCCGTCGCCGGACATGGCGTTCCCGACCAATTTCCAGCAGCACACGTGAAGTTCACCTGCAGCCGCTCTCCCAGCAAGTACATGGCGGCACACAGTTGACATGGGCGTGTTCTCCGACATTTAAGGAAGATTATAGGCAGTTTTACGTGGTGTCGCGGTGGTCCTCCGGTGAGTTTCGGCCAGCTCCGACAGCCTCCGTTGGCAGCATCTCCGGCGTGTTTTTCAGCTCCAGGCTGCTCCACCGGCGATGGGCTGTAATATAAGGCCGTCAATGTGGTTTACGGTGGTTGGGTAGCGACGTGGTGGCGCGGCGGTCTCTGATCGAACCTTTGGGCAACAGCTTCAAAGCATTTCCATGGTTGTACGTACCTATGGAGAAGAAGCACAAAATAAAATTACTATCCTATCCTTACTTTGGCTTCTTATGCAAATTGGGCCACTTATTCATATTAGGCTGCTTGTCGTGGATTTTAATCTTTGTTCCTTAGCCCAAAAGGGCTGATTTCCTTCTCACCAATTAAGGCCTTGCAATTGGGTCCATCTCCATGCACGACTCGCACATGACCATAATCAAATCAATTCTCGCCGCTTTCGACTTCAATAAATATATCGAACCTATTTCCTATCAAAAATCAAATATAACATCTCATCATAGCTTAATAAAATAAATTAAATACGTAATTAATTATATAATATCTTGGTCAGCTAAAAAGTAGAACTCCATATCAAGGTCAAGCATAGAATCTGAGTATATGAGTCTTGCACATAATGTTGTTGAGATGACCTGGCTTCAGTCATTGATGAATGAGTTGAACACAAAGGCTCTTTAATCCCTGCTGTTTGGGTGGATAACCTTAGCACTATTTATCTAGTTACCAATCATATCTTACATGCTAGAACTAAGCATATTGAGCTGGACATTCATTTTGTAAGGGACAAGATTGAAGCCAAAACCATTGTTGTGAATCGTGTGCCTTCTTATGATCAGGTTGATGATATCATGACAAAGCCCTTTAGTCTTGAATCCTTTGCTCGTCTCAGAAATAGAATGTGAGTAGTTTCTTTAAGCTCGCTCGAATTGAGGGGGCGTGTTGAACATCAAGTCAAACTCCAGCCAGCTCACACTTCTCTTTCCATATCTCAATCTCATAGTGAAAGGACAACAAGGCCTTTAGCTACTGTGGCCCCTTGCAGCGTGCAAGTGAAGAACCAGATCATGCCACGTGTAAATAATCCTAGGACTCTAAGTGTGAGTTGTATAAAGTGAGGAGAGAGCACATGATGTCTTGCATGTATAAATGCTAACTCTGAAAACCTAGCCACTATTTGGAAAGTTCCGATATTATCATTCTGCATAAGAAGCTTAAGCTTATTATGGTGAAAAGTCATTCATGGCATCATTCATTCTCTCCACGTTTTACTTCTTTTATTTTCACTTAGTTTTTAATTTCATCCCAATTAACCCAAATTCCACTTAATCATTTATGACAATTTTTTTGTGGGAGGCATCATAACTATTAATTTTACCTTAGATTTTCAGTTCATATTAAAATAATAGATATAATATATTAATTAAATTTGATTGGATGTAAAAATAAGAAATATGTGACTGAAAGTGATGCTGAGTTGTTAAAATTATGTGAGTTGATAATTAATTAATTAGAATTGATGTGATGTGTGAAAATAATTAATTAATATTATAAAATTATATTAATAATATTAATTATAACGAGCTGAGTTAAATTTAAGTTGTGATTCAATTTATTTATAAAAACTTATATTAATCGAAGCATGGACTTAAAAAATACAAAAAGTGATCCCCCATAATCCGGAGCTTGTCTTTTTTGTCCCTATAAATCTCAGAAAAACCAAAAAATACAATTATCCATGGAAAAAAGAAATAAAGACTCAAACATCATCCACCAAAAAAAAAGAAAATAAAAAATATTACGGGACACAAATAAGAAAACAAAACAACACTACCACGCGGCCACTGTTCTTACCTCGTAAACTTGAAAACAAACCCCGCCCGCCGCCTATAGTTTCTCTTGCTTTCTAGTCCCTAGAGTTCAAGTTTCAATCTTTAATCTTTTTTCCTCTTTATTTTCTTGAAAAAAAAAAAGTGAATATCATGAGTGATTTTAGGCGGGAAATCTGAGGATGATTGATTCATCTCCGCCGTCGCCGGAGTCCAGCTTCCGGGAGCTCGATGAAGTTTTCTTGCAGGTCCCCCCCTTTTTTGCACACACCACACACATTCCTGTACATATTTATAAGTCTAGAAACTGTTCTGATTATGTTGAAATTTGGCTGTGGGTTTCAGACTCAGACTAGAATATGGCTTGGGGAAGTTCTGTGCGCAAGATTTGATGAGGAATTGAATCTCTCCGATTTGCTTCAAGATGGGGAGATACTGTGAGTTCTTTAATTTCGTTATTATTATGATTTTTTTTTTTCCCTTTAATCTTCATATTTTGAGCTCTTGATTAATCCTGATGTTGTGGTGTATTATAGTTGTTTTCTGTAGTGAGTGTAAAACCATCCTTACTGAAACCCAAACAGACATTACTATAGAGAGAATGAGAAAGGTAAAGATTAATTGAGAGAAGGCATATAAACCATTTTATAGTCTTCTTCGGGGCAATTTTTTTAATCACATATGTGTCTGCCTTGGAAGATCAGTGTGTGGCACTGTTACAAGTGGTGAAGTAAATCGATATGCTGGAAACGAGCATTTTCTTGCTTCCGTAGATCATAAATGGTCTAGAAATTTACTACCGTGTTGGGCAAATTTTTTTTGAAGAACCCTTTTTGTTTTATCAACTGACAAGTTTACTTGACATCGTTGGCATTTTAGGTTTGAAGTTTCTAAAGTAGTGTGGAATCTGTTGCTGGTAAAATGTATGGAGCTGAGGCATTTGAAGCACAAGTACGGGCCTTTTGGTTCTAGAAAGAGCAGCGGGAGATACAGGCCTTACTCAAATGTTGATTCCTTTATAAAGGTAATGCATCATATTTGAGCCCTCCCACGAGTATCTCCAATGCAACTTTAGATTTGTCTATTTGGTGCCTATGAACTCTAAACTGCTAGATTCTATTTTCTTCCTGGAAAATATTGCTATTCATCTTTTTCTCTTTTATATGCATTATGTAAAGAAAACGACACACGTCCTTTCATTGGTAAAACATTAATTTATAAGTGTCATCTGAATAAACTCGTCTCGATTTTGTCAGCTGGGATTCTAATCTTACTGGTTCTGTTTTGTTAGATATGCAAAATTATGGGGTTGAGTGGCATTGACCTCTTTTCTCCATCGGATGTTGTTGAGAAAAGAAATATTCGAAAAGTTTGCATCTGCATAAGAGCACTGTCAATGAAAGCCAGGTCAAAACAACTAAGTGTAAGAACTTTATCAGACTTGTTTCTTCTTTCTTTACTCATCCAGCACAATTGAGTCGCTGATAAACCTTTATTGACCTCGAACCAGGTTCCAGACTTTGACATGGTTGTATACTCAGTGACCATGCCAAAGAATATGGTCGATATTATTCGGAAAAGTTTGGAATCATCACAGTGCACAGTTTCAAGTTCATCAAGTTACAGTTCACGCAATGTTTCCCAAACCAAGGCGAAACAGGTGAGCCATCCCATTTTTTCCCCAATACTGAAAATGGTTTTGTTTTAATATATTATTGACTTGAGAAAAAATTGTATTGTCCCCCAAATTAAATGCCAATGTCATGTCACTGATTAATCTCTTGTTGCCCGTGCTGTGATATAGAAAAAGTTTCAACCTCCGTCTAACGGAGATGATGATTACAGTAGCTCTGATGAGTCGGATGAGGCCGAAAGTAGATATATGGGTGAAAATTCCTTTCCATCTGGGGGTAAATACGATTATGCTCATGGACTTAATTCCGACTCGGAAAATTCACTCAAACTTGAGAATGATCACAAACTTGATAAAATGTCTGCTTGTGGTGGAATCATCTCACATTTAGAAAGACATAACCCTGAAAATGGTACCGAGAGCTCGTTAGACAATGACTACTCAGTCGTTGAAGATTCTTCGTGTGTTGATGTTGGAGAAAGTAATTACATTTCCGATTACTTGGCCTTTTCGGACTTAATGGTCCAGGCAACTACTGAGGGCAGCAGTTCTGTTATTCGTAATGGGGAAAGTAACATGTTCGATTTCTTTCTTAAAGTTGACTCTCAAGGAGTCTCCTCGAATAAAAAGAGCTTTCAGAATGGAGATGAAGATACGGAAATATCTTCAACAACTAGCATGAGCTCCATTTTAGGCCGTTTACTTAATTTGGAGTTTGAGGAGCAGTTTGATGAGGATGACTCGTTAAGTACAAACTGTCGGTCTTCCGTATCAAGGGAACATGATGCTGAGAAGCAGTTCAAAGATTTGTTTGTATTATCCAAACCCAAAAATATGGACATAAACAAGTCGAATTTTCAAGCTGTAGTTTTTGATTCTGGAGAAGCGTCTGAGAAGAAGGATATAGTTGTTGAGGTCACTAATAAAGAGACTCATATTTCCTGTGAAGATGGGGACAATGAGAATCTTAAATATAACTTGCTCAGTTCAGATTCAGATTCGCATCATTCGCAGTGTGGGGATAATTGTGTTTCGACTCATTTTGGCGGTCATGTTTCAGATGAGAAATCGAATGTTTTAAAATTTTCATGCGATAGCAAATTGGTTGAGGGCAATGAGAGATGTCAAGAACAGCGTAAGGACATAAATGTTGTCGGCTTTAGCGAACAAGAAACTGCTGTTCAAGAAAACCTATGTGAAACAATTTCAGTAAATCTTACGTGTTTTCCAATCAAAGACGTGAACCGAGCTCAAGAAGACACTGCTGTAGCCCAAAATGTCGAAGATAATATTCCTATGGCACCTGAAAATGGCGGTCAGGTGATTATTATCCACTAGAAATTGCCTTGCAATAAAACATATCCTGTCAAATGGCTTTATTTTTTTATTTTTTTTGATTAATGCTTTCTTCCTTTCTTTGAACTCAAGGATAAATATATTGCAAATGGAAGGAAAAAGCACGGCCGCAGACCGCTGTTGAGAACAGTTGCGAAAGGCACAGCCATTGCCGGTATCTTATTCCTCTTGCTCCATATCAGGTACAAGTGATTTTAGTTTTGCCTGTTTGCGTCCTTATATGCTTTTTTACACGGTACTTTCAAAGCACAACTCACTGATTCTCAATTTCATCACACAGCCGAAAAAGCAAAGGGAAAAATGGTCGAGAAAGTAAGCAGCAGTATGGTCCGGTTTCGAAGTACAACGAGTCAAAGTCGTCATCTGGTAACCGACAAAAGGAGAGTGTTGTGAAAGGGATATATCCATCAGAAAAGATCAGGCTTTAAAATTTGAGGTAAAGATTGTACATTGTGATTGTCTTGTTATGCCTTTTTAGATTTTGAGTTGCCAAAACTACTCTAAAATATAAAGGATTTCTAAGGTAACTAGTGTATTACTAACTAGGTGTAATTTCCTTATGAATACATTAGATGTTAATAGTGTTTTTGATCTTTCATTTTTTAGTTTACTCCTGTGCATTCTCTACTCAAACCTTGTCAACACTCACATATTCTACACACAAAACCGTATTTAACAGCAAAGTCCCATCTCCCTCATTACAATGCGGATATCGTGTCACGAGAACTTGAAATTCTCGCTGACGGGCAATAAGGATATATCGTATAAATTAAAACTGAAGGAATACCGATTAGTATAAAAAATAATTTTGAATATTTATATTAATTGTTTAGAATTTGTTTGTATATTATTGGCACCCATGATTACATTTTTTCTTGTTTTTTTTTATTTTGATTTATTTCTATAATTAAATTCTTGTAAAATATATTTTCTGTTGTGTACAAATTAATCTTTTTACCGAGTACCGAATCAAAAGATTCGTTCCCCGAGTCGATCTCACGAGGAAGGCGGTTCGGAATTTAGAAATGGTATCGATCACACACAAAAGAAAATAAAATCCTAAACACTCTAATCAGATAAGGGAGATGAATAATTATCAACTAAGAAATAAATAACAATGCAAAAATTTAAATCTACCTAAGAGTATGGATGACACGAAGATGGAGAAGCTAGAGAATCGGGGATAATTAATTCAAGTTTTAGCAAAGTCGTGCATTCAATTGTTCAGTTCAAGATTGACACTCTTGCTTATACATCTAGAGGTTCGCTCCCAATAACTTTTCGTAACAAGGGATTGAACATAAACGTACAAGCTCGAGCATACAATACGGGCCAACTATCTCAATCCCAATAACTTCTCGTAACAAGGGACGGGTCATCGACTCGCACGTATTTCAACCGAAAACCTATAGACTATTCAATTACGAAATCATCTACCTCATGTGAGTCTATTTCTACGACTTCTCCCCTTTCGGTTCTGAAAGTCGCTAATTTAACTAGAAGAGTATTAATCGACTAATCACATAGAATCAACAAAACCCTAACTCGACTAATCAATATTCAATTATTTCTAATTGCAAGATTGAAGTGTCACTCTTCGATTATATCAACAAATCAAGCATGAATTCATTAATTCCTAATCAATTCAACCCACACAAGCATGAACAAATCAAAGCCCGACAAATGCATGTTAAACAAGAACAATCATCCCCTATCCCTAGCAATCAGATTCAGCTACGTAAAATCGATTCAACACAATCAATCATTCTCTCCAAATCAACCATTTTCAGGAATTGAATAAAAAGAGAAACTTACAATTAATCCCAAGTTCAAGTGTTGAATTCCAAATACAAGCTTAATCCCTAATTATTAACAAGAAGAAAAAAATGGAAAAGAAGGGTGAAGAGAAGAGGAGAAGAGAGGAAGAGAAGAAGAAGGAGGAAGAACAATGGAGGGAGGAGTCAATTTTTGGAGTTAGGGTTCCTCCCCCATCGAGCACCCCCCTCTTCTCTCGTCTACTCTCAAAAAGATGAAGAAAAACTCCGTTTGGGGGTCTTGGATTCGATCTATTAAGCTTCCCCTTCGAAAATCCGCAGAAATCGCGTCTGTTACAAAACAGACCTTAGCGCCGCTAAGGGGTTAGCGGCGCTAAGCCTTCTTAGCTGGTTTCCTCTGTCCCGCTTAGCTGCCAAAACTCCGCTAACCACACAGGTCTTAGCGGCGCTAAGGTCCCCGGCAGCTTTGCATGACTTCACGGTTTGGGCTCGTTCGGGCTCGTCTGGGATCGGAATTCAATTCTGCTTTTTCCTATCCGTCGCTATTGAGCCCCTCTTTCTAATGGTGTCAGCTTTCCCAAAAGATTCTCGATAACCTGTTCTCCCGAGGTCTCCAAACTACACACCAAAAACGAAAAGAGAACAGAAAAAGACCGGAAAACAAACAGAAAACACCGCAACACTCAAATGAACGCAAAACACATAATAAATGACAAAAAGATCCTAAAACCACCTAAACGACTCAATACGGGGGAAAAAGAACGGCAAAAAGACAACAAAAAACACAACAAAAATGGGACAAACAACTCCCCCACACTAAAACCTTTGTTCGTCCCGAACAAAAAGAAAAGAAAACAAGCCACGAGCATTGATACGGTTTAAAATAAGAAGAGTCTCAAAATGCCCAATTCAATTGAATCGAATTCCAACGAATGTACGACCATATGCCTCAAATATCAACTTTACCTTGAAATGACAAACTCTCAAAACATACATCATCATATATGCCTCACTCATTTTCTTACATTAATAAGTGATAGGAACGCTCAAAATTGGTCAATATTCAAGTTTCAGCATATGCTTGCCTATCGTTTAAATTACTTGAAAACAATCAAAGTTCAAAATATGCGAATCAAGAGGACTTCACGGGTTGTAATGTGGCTGAGGAAAAGGTACGAATATATAAGGACAAGAAGCTCAAATAGAAGATCACGATTCTCGAGTATACTCAAGTATTCCACTACTCATCCAGAATCAACAAGGCAAAACATTTACTATCCAACCAACATTCCACAGACAACTCATAGATGCTCAGAACAAGTTGCAACCTCATCACTTAACCTTATTTTTTTTTCTTTTTTTTCTTTTTTTTTTTATTTGAAGAGTGACTTTTTCCGAACAAAAACGAATCGAAAGGACAACATTCTGTAGGTGTAAACATTGGAGGTCATCCAAGTGTCCTACAGTAGTTTCCCAATGCTCATTACCCGTCAACACGAATCGACTAGTAAGAGGAGTAGAATCCAATCGATTCGTCCTGCGAGCTCTCATTTTTTTTTATTTTTTCTTTTTTTTTTCTTTTTTTTAATAGGTCAAACAATAGAAATCCAACTTTAATTCACCTCATTCAACAACAACACCATTTTCACCAATCATCACCAAATCAGTCAACAAAATACATTCGTGTACGGCTGACAAGAAAAAGGCTCAAAGCTCAAACGGGCTACTAGGGAAAATAATGTTTAGGATCAAAGAACAAGGCTAAAAAGAGCTAATCAAACAAACGTCTCAATCACTTTCGCAATTTCAAACTCTAATTGATTCCTTTCAGATAAACTCAAGGCAAGTTCTAATCATTCATGAATATGACCAACATCTCACAAGAAAAAGAATAAGGATCAAAACCTCACAAGGTAAATAAATGTCACTCAAAGCAATCAAGCAAATACTGAGACAATGACCACACGTCTGTCATCACAACTTCCCAATCTCATCAAACATTCATCAACAATTCATATTGATATAGGATATTATCTGTCTAAAGACGAACCGATCTGGTGAGCCGGTTGAAAAGAGCAGACCGGGAGCAAACCAAGCCCAAAGGCGGGAATACAAGCGATCGAGCAGCCTAAGGCTCGACCACACAGGCGCTCGGGCAGCCCAAGGCCCAACCGCACAGACGATCGAGTAGCCTGGCGCTCGATCAGACTTATCGAGCTACCCATCAATCGATCAGATGAGTGATCGAGCAAGCTGATCGACATAAACCTAGACGCGTGTATAGCAGACGCGCGTGAGGGTCTCTGACTGAGCTTCAAGAGAATATTTATCCCATGTGCAGGAGGGACACGTGTCGACGATGTATTGGCTGATAGCGATAACCACCTCTGACAGCTCCCAACGCCTTGCGCCACCTCTGACATGTGCGCGGCGTGTCAGAGTACGGACGGGCAGCTTGGGCAGCCGACTTAGCCTTATCCGGGCAGCTATTAGGGCAGGTATCTCACCCCTATATAAAGGGGGTGAGCCTTTCTTCCTTAACACATTCTATTCATTCTCTAAATTCCAGTATACTCATACACATACTGACTTAAGCATCGGAGGCTCTTCACCGGACCCAACCCCCGGTGTGAGAGTTATTTGCAGGTTTCCGGCGTTCTACCGGCGAGAACAAGAACCGATCTACTCGAAACCGGACCCGGACGCTTACACTTGCATTACATATAATTCACCAATATCACATGCTCAACAACACAATAACCTAAGCTAGACAGATCCACCACATAAGAATGCAAAACCCAATTCGACTCCACCACACTTAAAATGAGGCAATGCCCTCATTGCTTCAACACACAATAGGAAGTCAAATAAAAAACCTAGCACTATCATATAGCGAACCAACACTAGCACCTACCACAAGCACACAAGACTAAAAAGAAAAGACACGAAGCAACTCAAAAAGATAAAAAGGAAAAGTGTGTGCAAACCAAAGATGCCTCGAGGAGAAATAGCATGCATGTGCAAGTCACTCGCCTATGCTCAGCCTCGGCCCTCGTTATTCCTCCTGCTCAAGCTCGCAAATAGTACCTGTCGAGAAAACCACACAAACTCCAAACCTCCCATTATTTAAAGATAAAAGAACAAACATAAGAAAATGAACAAGAAAGCAATAAATATCACTTGGGTTGCCTCCCAAGAAGCGCTTGTTTTACGTCATTAGCTTGACGAAACCTGAAAAGAACTCATCCGGGGTCCAGAAAGAAGTGACGATCGTGCCACACCTTTGTATTCTCGAGAAGTGGCAGTGCTAGCACTAAGGCCAGAAGGCAGGCACGGGTGGCTCGGGTAGCAATATTCTTCTGGAACTGGGCATGGGAGCAAGGTGGGGTAACGAAGTGGCCTAGAGCTCTCTTCACCGAAACTCCATTGTCAACCAATGGAAGGATAAGAACATCTGTGGAGCATAGTAAGACCACTGGGTCCTTCTCGATGGGGCATGACGGCTCAAATGAGGGACTCTCGAATGCGGGCTCATAAGTAACCTCCATCAAAGTATCGCCCTCATCTGCTGGGAGCACATCCTCCTCTTCTTCCGTCTCGCCCTCGTAAATCCGATAGTTAGTGCTCAAGGTCTCATCGACTCGTGGCTTGACGGATTGAATGTGATCCATTATTCCATCGAGCTGGTCCACCATTCGGGTACATCCACCCTCAATCTCCTCTAGTCGAGTTGCTTGGGCCGCCACACGAGCAAGGATGAGGTCGAGTTTTTCATCGCTCGTCAAGGTATCCTCTCGGAGTCCACCCATATATGTAAACTCGTCTTGCATGATGGACTCGGGAGAGAAAACTCGGTCCTCTATAACTTGAATGCGCTCCACTAAGTTCGCAATCTCGCCCTCAAGATTGCTCATACGGGCTGCCTGAGATTGCAAAAGAGTGAGAACCCGATCAAGTTTTTTATTGTAGGCGGCCTCTTTTTCACGAGCTGCTTTGGATTCTATAAAATCAAGAATCTGGTCGAGCTTCTCGTTAAACTTGTTGGAATCATGCGTCTGCTCGACCGGAAATTGGTTCCGGCACTGCTCGGAAGAGTATGGGTGCGAGTGGGTGTAGTATCCGGCATAATAACTCGGCTCACTGTTCCAAGAGGGGTAGTGCGGGGAGGGATACTCGCGATTGAAATTCATATCCCTGCACAACAGAACAAAACAACCCAACGTAGCCACGAAAAAAAAAGAGAGGAAGAAAAAGACACAAAATAGAAAAACAAAAATGCAGAGAAAGAACAAAAACACTAAAAATGCAAAAAATAAAGAGAAACACAGAAAATAAAATCAATACCAAAACCAAATATCCTACTTGCCTTCCCCGGCAACGACGCCAAATTGTTGTGTACAAATTAATCTTTTTACCGAGTACCGAATCAAAAGATTCGTTCCCCGAGTCGATCTCACGAGGAAGGCGGTTCGGAATTTAGAAATGGTATCGATCACACACAAAAGAAAATAAAATCCTAAACACTCTAATCAGATAAGGGGGATGAATAATTATCAACTAAGAAATAAATAACAATGCAAAAATTTAAATCTACCTAAGAGTATGGATGACACGAAGATGGAGAAGCTAGAGAATCGGGGATAATTAATTCAAGTTTTAGCAAAGTCGGGCATTCAATTGTTCAGTTCAAGATTGACACTCTTGCTTATACATCTAGAGGTTCGCTCCCAATAACTTTTCGTAACAAGGGATTGAACATAAACGTACAAGCTCGAGCATACAATACGGGCCAACTATCCCAATCCCAATAACTTTTCGTAACAAGGGACGGGTCATCGACTCGCACGTATTTCAACCGAAAACCTATAGACTATTCAATTACGAAATCATCTACCTCATGTGAGTCTATTTCTACGACTTCTCCCCTTTCGGTTCTGAAAGTCGCTAATTTAAATAGAAGAGTATTAATCGACTAATCACATAGAATCAACAAAACCCTAACTCGACTAATCAATATTTAATTATTTCTAATTGCAAGATTGAAGTGTCACTCTTCGATTATATCAACAAATCAAGCATGAATTCATTAATTCCTAATCAATTCAACCCACACAAGCATGAACAAATCAAAGCCCGACAAATGCATGTTAAACAAGAACAATTATCCCCTATCCCTAGCAATCAGATTCAGCTACGTAAAATCGATTCAACACAATCAATCATTTTCTCCAAATCAACCATTTTCAGGAATTGAATAAAAAGAGAAACTTACAATTAATCCCAAGTTCAAGTGTTGAATTCCAAATACAAGCTTAATCCCTAAGTATTAACAAGAAGAAAAAAATGGAAAAGAAGGGTGAAGAGAAGAGGAGAAGAGAGGAAGAGAAGAAGAAGGAGGAAGAACAATGGAGGGAGGAGTCAATTTTTGGAGTTAGGGTTCCTCCCCCATCGAGCACCCCCCTCTTCTCTCGTCTACTCTCAAAAAGATGAAGAAAAACTCCGTTTGGGGGTCTTGGATTCGATCTATTAAGCTTCCCCTTCGAAAATCCACAGAAATCGCGTCTGTTACAATACAGACCTTAGCGCCGCTAAGGGGTTAGCGGCGCTAAGCCTTCTTAGCTGGTTTCCTCTGTCCCGCTTAGCTGCCAAAACCCCGCTAACCACACAGGCCTTAGCGGCGCTAAGGTCCCCGGCAGCTTTGCATGACTTCACGGTTTGGGCTCGTTCGGGCTCGTCTGGGATCGGAATTCAATTCCGCTTTTTCTATGCGTCGCTATTGAGCCCCTCTTTCTAATGGTGTCAGCTTCCCCAAAAGATTCTCGATAACCTGTTCTCCCGAGGTCTCCAAACTACACACCAAAAACGAAAAGAGAACAGAAAAAGACCGGAAAACAAACGGAAAACACCGCAACACTCAAATGAACGCAAAACACATAATAAATGACAAAAATATCCTAAAACCACCTAAACGACTCAATACGGGGGAAAAAGAACGGCAAGAAGACAACAAAAAACACAACAAAAATGGGACAAACATTTTCATTGCTGAGTATACTTAATAAACCATAAATCCTTCTAATGTGAATTAGAAAAATCTTGATCATATAGGGGATTGGATTTTTGCCATTTCCTAAATCAAAGTTGTTAAATTAGTATACAAAATTAAATTCTAAAAAAATATGTGTATATTTTGTAAAATATTTATACATTATTTAATATTGAATTTATTTACATATTTTAAATTGATTACATAAATAAATAATACCAACGTGCATTAAATATTTTTCATTACATAAAATAATAAAAAAAAGAAGACGTACAACTTCTATAACTTTAGAAATAACAATGACATTATATGACATAAATTGTATAATAAAATAATAATTAAGTATTATATGGTTAACAAGAATAAGTAAAATTATTATTCTCTCTTATATCAGGGAATAAATATATATATACTAAAATCAAATTTAAATTAGAATAAATGTGTTAGTGAAATAATATATTAATTATTTTAATATTTGACTAAAAAAATAACGTTGATTAAAATCGGTGAAAAATATATTATAACTTTATTGTTTATTATACTTAACGTTGATTAAAAGAGATGAAAAATAGATGACAATCCTATTGTTTTATATATTTAAACAGACAAAACATGTGAAAATAACTCATTTAGTATTTATGTCACGTGCATCGCACGGGGTGCGTACTAGTTGGATTGGACAAAATTAAATGACTTTACACAATTTTAGTAACTATAAGACTATAAATAATCACTTGCTGAATGATTTTAATAGTATTTTATAAACTATAAATTAACTATTCTAATTTAATCACTTGTCAAAATGTTAAATTAATTTATTAAATAATAAATTATACAATTTATTGGAAATATTTTATCAAATCAAATAATTGATATTGCAGCCGAAATTTTCATATTTGGGTAAATCAACCAATTCACATTATTTGAGTAATTAAGGTATCTTAAAAATAAATTTACAATAAGTGATTATTTGAAATATACCATAAATTGTTAAATAATTTGAGTAAGGTATCTTAAAAATGAGTTTTTATATGACCTACTTATTTCCTTAAATAGTGAGCCGCAATTTTTATAATTGATTATTTGAAAAGTACCATAAATTGTTAAATTAATTTCCCGAAATAGTAAATAGAATTTTTTGGAATGAAATAGTTATTGTTTAAAAAATAATCAAACCTTTATATATATATATAT
>CACSLK010031421.1:20658518-20671150 GCA_902706635.1 Striga hermonthica | reverse complement strand
AAAACAAACAAACAAACACAAAAACACAAGTGGCCAGATGATTAGTAGCAAGTCGAAACGTAAACCGATATTAACGAAGAAGCTTACGAGGGTCATTGAGTCGAGGAATACTCCTGTCGACACAGATCTCGACATGGTTAAGCAGAGAGTTATCCTTAGTCAGTCGACGGGCACTCCACACGTGCTTATTCAACTCTTCCAGCATATCCGCAAACTGCAAAGAGTCGGGGCGCTTGCGTTGCTTGGTTTTGCTGGTGATCCACTCGTTTGTGAAAGGGTATTGACGAGGAGCAGGTCGAATGAAGAAATACTTCTTCTTCCATTCGGTAATATTGAAAGAGAGGTCTTCATGGAAAGACACACCCACGCGACGACCCAGACAATGGGCGTCTTTGCTAAACCTATACCCATAGCAATAAAGAAAAAACTCGGGCACGAAACTACCTAAACTATTCGGACGACGATTATGAAGGCCACCATTATTCGGATGGAGTTAGGAGTGAACTGATTTATGGGTATATCATACAGGTTACTCAGGGATAATAGCTCGTGTTGAATCGGGAAGCGCAATCCCGACATTATTTGGTCGACGAAAAAGGTAAAACAGGGTGCTTGAAATCATCAGAAAGGGTTGGAGCAACCAAATCCCAGTCGGAGGGAAGACCGCTGTACTCCCTAAATCCATCGATTTTGGCTGCAGGGGCATAACAAAAGGGATTAAGAACAGCTAACTTTACTACAGGACAAGCTAAAGTTATAGGCTCGACTAAAGGAGCTATTATTAGCGAATTTATAGGGCTCGTTCTATACACAGGGATATGTAGCAGCCTAAGAGGAATACCTCGAGGGATTAGGTTAAGTCGAGGAGACCCTGAGGCACGAGAAGTTTCAGGGTCCTCGTGTAAAGTGCCAGACATCACTGCCTGGTTATACACATCCCAGTCGATTCCAAAAGACGAAACAATGGAAGGGGCGGAATTCTCTGGCTCATCATTTAAACCAGCACTCGGTCTAACATCAATTATTTAAACAGAGTCAGAACTTGAATAGTCATCGATTTCACGGGCAAGAGAGCCGGAAACAGGGTCGGAGTCGGAATCGAAAAAAAAAAGGACGACAATCAATAGATGAAGATAATTACAACCGCGATTCGACTCCAAGAGAATAAGTCAATCAAATGAGGGAAACGTACAAATCGACTCGACAGAGGAACAAAAGAAAGGGAGGGTCGGGAAGAACCTGTAAGTCATCTCTGATTCACTCGACTCGACATGAGAATGTCAAGTCGATGATTAGTTAACCCATAAGAGAAGGAGAAGAATCGTTTTCTCATATCAAATCGACTGGTAAGCGAAAACACTTGGGAAGAAGAAAAGTTCACAATTAAAGATCTAACAGGAAAAATCGCCAGAAAAATCAAGTGAAGATCCCAGAAAATCTGGGGAACGTGTGAATCTCAAGCGCATTGCCCAGAAAACCAAAAAAGGAAAAAATCGCACATAATTAGAAATCGAAAGTCAAAGTGCAATTACACATGATGATTATTGAAGAAGTCTTGGAGTATCCTAAAAACGCCGGAGTAATGGCCGGAAAGATCCACACGCCGAGATCGCTTGAAGCTTTATTGCCGGAGAAAAGAGAGAGAGCTCAAGAATACTTGAATGCGAAAAGTGAGAAATGGGGGAAGAAGAGGGCATTTATAGAGAAAGTGAAGAAACCTTAGCCCTCAGATTAAAGGCATATCCAACGGATGAGATAACGCACGAAATACGAAGCAGTGGAGAGAGAAACGTCTTGTCAGACTCTAAATCATTTTGAATTTTGAAATTTGGAAAATCCGAACCTATCCAATCAATGGGGGAATTTGTCCAAGTAAAGCGAAAGAGCTTCTCGCGAGTCGAGAAGTAAATATAGACGACTGGAAATAAGGAAATCGACTGAGAAGAAATCTTATAAAGATTCAATCGACGAATGTACTCTTAAGCTCAAAATCGCTTCGAGTAAATTTTGGGGGGGACTAGATGATATAGCCATACTGTAGCATAGCGGTTCAAAACTAAACACTCAACCAGATGACGTATATATTAGTCGACTCGTGCTAATCGACATTAGCGAACCGACATCCGCAAAGTCAATTCTTCCTATGAATTCCCTAACCGCCTGGCCCCAACAGGGTCCAGAAGACTCTTCCAGTCGACCGACGGAAGTCGACCTCTAGATGACTCCCCCAGTCGACCGACGAGATGACTCTTCCAGTCGATCCACTGACGTTTGAGAATAGCCTAATTCGACTCGATCTTACCCTAAGTCGACTTAGGCCGCCTCGAGGCTCCAGAACCTCCGCCGACTCATATATACATCGATATATCACAATTAAGATGTCAAGGATAAGAAGGAATCTGGATGCTGACTAGGAGGTGGACAGAATGCGAACCGACCAGGGTATTTTGGTCATTTCCCGTAAGTCGGCCAGCGTATTTTGGGGACTCCATGTAAATGTTCTGCTTCTATATAAAGGAGCTGAGGTAACTCCCAAACCCTAACTCCCATTCATTCTATACTCTCCTCCATTGTTGCTGCTCCCTCAGAGCAGCTCTCTTCATCTCTCTCACATACTGACTTGAGCGTCGGAGGCACTACGCCGGAAACCCCTCCGGCGTTCAGTTCTTGCAGGTGTTCTTGATGTTCGGTGACGGTTCGAAGGCGGTCAAGGCAGATCTGAGCTCATTCCCATCGGTTCATTTTAGATCTGAGCTTGTTTCCATTGATTCACTCCAGATCTGAGAAGAGACCCATCTGTCACATTAATGACATTTCCTAAAACTTTTTTTCCTAAAAATGTCATGGTAATAACATAATTTTCACCATTTTTGAATTAATAAAGATATTATTACTATTATATAAATAAACATATATAGGATAATTAAAATAAACAACGTACAAATATGAGCTAATCAAAACGAAAAAAATATAAATTAAATACTTAAAAAGTACAAAAATGACTCAATTTCGAACTGAATTCATTTATTTTTAAATTAGGCCCACGTATATTTATTTCTTCTTAAGTGAAAAAACAAATTTCAGTTATTCATTTCATTGCAAAATAAGTTTGACGGTGATCAGAATGACATGCAAGATGGATCACTTTTTGTGAAGCTCGGCTTGTTCTGACACATGGACCATTTAAAAAGTGTTTTTAGTTTCAGAATGGATTGCACGGACACCAATAGGGTCTCTGGGTGACACTGCTCCATGTTTTGCTCTCGATTGTTGAACCGAGTGATGTAATCCTTCAGACTATCCTCGTACCCTTGGAATATGTTGGTGATGGACTCTTTGGGGACGAGGTTTATCTGCGACCCGATGAAGTGCGAGCGGAATGCCGACATAAGTTTTCCCCAAGACGAGATTGAATGGGGGTATAAGGAGTGAAACCACCTCTGCGCTTTTGCCCCTAGAGTTAAAGAGAACATTCTGCATCGGAGGGCCTCCATCGCCTCGTGTAGGTCCATCCAAGAGGTATACAATCCTATGTGAGAGTTGGGATCTGAGCTCCTGTCGTAAGGTCCGATCTGCTGGACTTTAAGCTTTTCGGGCATGGGCTCTTGGAGGATGTCGGGAGAGAGAGGGGAAGCATGTTCCCCGGCCCGCACACATGGCTTCGATGGAGGGAGTGATGACGGTCTCCCGTATAAAACTGGTCGAGCTTCCAGCTCGGCGGTTTTTTGTTTGAAGGCTGCGACTTCGTCGGTGTCGTGCCCGAAGGCTTTCCCTCGTTTGGTGACCTCCCTCAGATCACGATTCCCATGACTTTTCTCGCCTAGGCATTGATAGAACGACCTTTGGACAACTTGCAGGCTTGGTTTTGGGCGACTCTCGTCGGTCTGCTCGGTTTGCGTCGGGCCGGTGTTTTTCTCATGTTGGTTTTTTGCCTCTTGGTTGGGAGATTGTGCCATGGTCTTGGAACGGCCCGGCCCCTTCCCTTTCCTCCCGGCTTCCTTTTCAGGATTTTGGAGCAAAGTGTTGCCTGAGTTCTCTATCGCGGCTACGGTGTGTCCTCTGGCGACGTGGCTTGCCAATGCTTTCGCAAAGGCTCCCTCAAGAACTTTGAGGACGTCAAGATGCTGCATGGCTGCCGCAAAATTCGGAACTAGTGGGAGCAGGGCCTGAGGCCCCAATTGGCGCCGACGCGAAGTCTCTTCGACGTCGCGACGACGGGATTGATCCCTATATTGGTGAGTTGATTCGTCATGCTCGGAGGAAGTCATTTTTGGTGACTTCTTTAGGGAAAAAGAGATAAAAAGTGTAATCGAAAATGGTGTTCCACCAAGTCGAAAAATTGACACCAAGCAAATTATTATTATGGTGCCCTTCCTCTAGCGCCAAAGTGTTGATGGACGGATCCGATCAACGATTTAATATATACAGAAAATGCGGGTTAATAATAATATACGCAGAAAATAGATTTTTTTACTATTATTTACGAGGTTGGCATCTAAACTTGAGGTCGACACTTTTGTTACATTTGGAAGTATTGACGGGAATTTATTACATATTGTAGAGAGAGAAAGTAGTAGTTGAGGAATTTAACAACCCATCATAAATGAGATGAGTTCCCTTTTATAGTAACCTTAACTTGGCATTAGTTAGATATTATTCACCCATCTTGTCGTACAGTAGCTCTGATGGGCTGGTCGGCACTGTTCTGACAGATATCAAATGCGATTTGAAGTTTCTTCAATCATTACCTGTCAGACATTTAATGCACACATAAGGGGCATTAAATGCTGACAAACTTTTCTGTCAGGCTAGATCCCATAGGCTAATAGACTAGGTTGACGCGTCCCATCAGCAATCATCAGTTGCCAAGTGGAAATATTATATTATTTTCGGGCACTGCGTTCGTGCGGGAGCTGATCTCGTGGAATCTTCAGGCCGGACTTTCTGCATCTATTGATTCCCCAGTCTCCAAGAACCTACTTCTCTGTTCGGCGTCTGCGGAGGTCGGCTCAGTCATCGGATGGTCAAGATGCCGATCTCGGAGACCATACCGTTTGCCATCCCGAGGGGTTTAGAGCATGTTTGTTCATATAAAATTTTGGGTTTGTTTAGATTTTTTGGTTTGGTTTAGTTAATTTTGAAAATAGTAGTATGGTTAGTTGTTCGTGACTATAAAATAATATTTAAAATAAAATAATTAAAATTAATTTGATATAAAAGTAGGGGAGAAATGATTTGATGTGATGATTAGTTAAAATAATGTGAGTGAGTGAATAGTGAATTAAGGTTGATGTGGTGTGTATAAATGATTGATTGATATTATTTAATTATATTGATAATAATGATGATTGTTAGGTGGAGTGAAAGTTGAGTTAAGAAAAGTGGTTGAGTTAAAATGTTGGAATTTTTTTAAATATTTCATAAAAAAAACTCGTAAAAAAAATTCATATTGATGATTGTTAGTTTTTAAAATTTTTTTAAAATTTTTTTCCGGTCAACTCGGCATTTCGCATCTACTCACCCGATTCGAGTTTTGAGGTCGTCTTCCCTCGGTTCCTTGTTCGAAGAAATGGGAACTCTAAGTTTTGTCCAACTCGAAATCAACATTATCCATATGAAACTTTAAATACAAATTTTAAGAATAAAAATAAAAACAACAAAATATAAAATACCTTTTTAAAAAAAAATAAAAAAAATAAAGACACTGATCACATTTATTTAAAGTTAAATTACATATTTCAAATATATTTGAACATTGTTAAATTTATTGTGATTTATTAAACTATTCATTTGAAACTTTAAATATAATTTTAACAAAAATAAATAAAAATATCAAAATATAAAATATTTTTTTAAAAAAATAAAAATATTAGAAATCTTTTATCTATTAATAATGTTAAAGTTAAAAAAAATCTCAATATAAATAAAAAATATTTCAGTGTGAAGACTTGAATATTTTTACGCTTTTGCAACTGACTAGTTATCATCCTGTGTACATGCACAGATGTACATAAAATATTATGAGTGAATTTAATATTAAAATTATAGATGGTAAACATATCACATTTTCAAGATATGTTAATTTAATATTAAAATTCTAGATAATGGACATACCGCATTTTTAAGATTTAATCATTAGTAAAAATAAAATAATATTTATATAAATTATTTGAGTACATAGGAATCACTATATTGATTAAAAAAAATTATGGGTAATGTAATTTTTATAATTTGAAGGGATCATGGTCAAATAATTTACTTAAAAACTTTATAATAATAATAATAATAATAATAATAATAATAATAATAATAATAATAATAATAATAATAATAATAATTACTATTCTTATTACAACGACAATTGTTTATAAGATTTTAAAGTTCATTTACTATACTATTAAAACTATTTACTAATTGTTTTTAAAGAAAATTTTTTCACGAAATACAAAATTAAAATATAATAATAATAATAATAATAATAATAATAATAATAATAATAATAATAATAATAATAATAATAATAATAAAACCTAATTAAGTGTAATCATGTATTTATAAAACTTAATTAATAAAACCTCATTTATTTTCCCTCCAAAAGAAGTTACAAAATTTGTCATTCATATTTTGCCTTTCACGGAAATATTGATGAGGGCAGTAGTTAATGTTTTACCTGTTTATTCTATGTCAACTTTTGTGCTGCCTGTGTGAGTATGCAAGGATATTGAAAGAATCAGTGCCCAATTCTGGTGGAACAAAGGGATTGAAGATCAGAAGGGGTTTCACTGGGTTGCATGGGAAAGACTGACCCTTCCTAAAAAACATGGAGGGTTAGGATTTCAAGACATCCAACTCTTTAATGAGGCTCTCATTGCTAAACAAATTTGGAAGTATTGCTGAGCCTGACAGATTGGTGAGTAAGGTGCTTAAATCTAAATACTATCCTAACTCTGATCTTTTTGAAGCTCAACATAAGCAAAATTGCTCCTGGTTGTGGAATAGTTGGTTAGCTGTCTTGGGAAAATGTGGCCAATGGATGAAAAAGGAGATAAGGGATGGAAGGAGTACTGAGGTGTGGGATAAGTATTGGATCCCAAATAGAGTGGGATGTTCTGTCCAACTGGTGGAAGGAATTGACAGGGATATCAGATGGGTAAGAGACTTAATGAATGAGGAGGGTTGTGGCTGGGATGAAAGAAAAGTGTGGAGAACCTTTTTTGAAGATGTAGCAGAGGAAGTGCTGGCTATCAACACCATTCATCCCCATAGAGAAGATAGATGGCTGTGGAGTTTAAGTAAGAAGGGCTCTTTCTCTGTCAAATCTGTTGGAGTAGTATACCCGGCGTTCCAATCAGATTGGATGTATTCTACTTGTAAATACAATCTATTGGAATTATATTAAATAATAAGGCATTACTTTATTTTAAGAGTAAGCATTTATGATATATTTGCACTTAAGATAAAATCCATAGATCACTTATAGCTATAAGATATGGTTGCGCATAGAGATGGTGATCATGGAACATATCTTGAAAGCTGTGATCTTAAATACAGTTCCAAGTCGTTGGATGTTTCGAGATGGGATATCGAATAAATCCGGAAAAGACTTGCACATAGTATATATGCTTATTAGATAAGAATGTTGCATTCCATCAACATTAGCGTGTGACGCAAATACATATATGTGGGTGCTTGTTAGAGAACAAGTTCACTGAACATGACCGTATGAAAATTCTTAATGAAAGTTTATCATGTCGAATAAAAAATTTCATGTTACAATAGTACATGGTTAATCCTTAGACTTGAGGCACGATGGTAACTTTGTGCATATTATATTTTACTTTGATTTATCCTTTTGATTGCTAGCACAATTGTATAAAGGGATATTTTAGGTACTATATTAATATGTATGGAAGTTTGTCAGTGACCAACAAAGGATTCGACACCTATGAAGATAAGTGAATTTCCTATGTGTTTCATAGTTAGTAATTCAAAGTCCTTGGCCAAAGCGGGATGAATAGAGATTCATAAACGAATAACTAAACTTGAAATGGAATCATAGTTATTAAATCAATTTGGGTTTCGACAAAATCATACCCAAAGATTTAATCGGGAAATTGAATGTCGAAAGGATTTTAAATGTATGGACTTGTAATCGAAATAGGTTTACTCGATATTCACTTAATACTAGATTCATGCTACTTGCTAGATGTTCCCATGATATGTGGGTTCTTGAACTAAAGAGTTAATTCAAGAATAAGAGTTAATATGAATAACTCAAATTACAAAGAGTTGTAAACCCACTACTAGTATTAATTGTGAACCTAAAAGGTCACACCAATTTTTGAATGAAGGAAAAATTCAAATAGTATTTCTAAAGAGTTAGAATTAATTGACAAATCTAATTTGATTAGATATCAATTAAAGAAATATATTAAATTAATCAATTAGATTGATTAATTGAATTTTGAATATTAATTTAGTAATTAATAGAATTACTAATTAATAGCTGGAATTTAAAATTAAATTTTAAATTTCAAATCCAAATAATAATAAGATTATTAATTAAGGAAATGGAAGAATAGATTAAAAAAATAAAGTCTTGAAAAATGTTTTCAAGGATTATTATTTTATTATTTATCTTTAATATGATTGAAGATTAAATATTAATAAGAATAAATTAATTATGGTGGTTTGGAGTTGTTAACCAATCCACATAATTAATCTTATTTTTATTAAAACAATAATGGTGGTTATAAACCACTCCACATTATTAATTAAAAGTCAATATTTGGTATGATTATTTAAATAAAATCTGATTTTATTTAAAATAAAATATATCAAATATAGATTATTTTATGCTAAAATGTTTAGTATAAATAGGTGCAAAATGTTTGCTGATTTAATGCTAAGTTTTGAGCAAAAATTCTTCCAAGAGAAAATTCATTCAAAGAGTAGAGTGATAATATAAGAAAGTGTTCTTGAAAAATTTCCTTATAAATATATATTCTATACTTCTTGAAAAACCGAGTAGTTTCTACTAGCGAAGAAACTATAGTCGGAACCAAAGTTCAAAAGGTGGATACGATTAGAGGGAAGACATTTAGATTCCTAAAGTGAGTAACAACAAGAAGTGATCGTTACCAAACCGGGAATTGATTTCCTCATACATCGTCGGTTTTGAAGGAGTTCAAGAACAAAGGTAATTTTTATAAATTAAATATCAAATCAAAATTAGTAAAAGTTACTAGATTTTAAATGATGCTTATTTGTTATCTCGTTATACTTATGTACAGAATAAGTATTTATAAGATAAATACTTATAAAATTTTAAATTCTGCTGCAAACTCTGTTCCGTACAGTATATTGAACCCAACAGTGGTATCAGAGCCACGTTACAATTTGCATCTTTAAAATCAGATTTTGATTTGAAAAATTATTAAAAACACGAACTGAAATAAAAATTGAATAGAGTGAAAACACGAGTCGTGAAGGATGACACGACTCGTGTGACTGGTCGTGTGGGGTCACACGACCCGTGTGAGGAGTCACACGAGTCGTGTGACCGTCGTGTCACCTCACACGAGTCGTGTGAGGTGTGACACGACTCGTGTGACATAAAATTTTCTGAAAATTTTTATAGTCACTTTCGTATTTTTCACACGAGTCGTGTGAGTGAGCCACACGAGCCGTGTGACATGTCACACGAGTCGTGTGACATGTAACACGAGTCGTGTGACTGATTTTTTATCAGAAACGAGCTGTTTTGACTTAATATGAGTCATTATTACATCAACATATTAAATTAGTGAATTTATATGGTTGATTTAGGGATGATCATGAGCCTTTTATTCATAATGATGAATGATTGCATTTTTATTCAATATGATTGATGGTTGCATTTTTATTTAATGTGATTAAACGAATGTAATTTATCGAGACCTGCGAGTCTCTTGATTTATTGTTTGTAAAATTTTAAATTTTTGTATCGTTAAAAGATTAGATCAAGGTGGAGACCGTTCGATGCGAAAGGCCCACGCATATGTGGGTAATTTTACAATTTGTAAATCTCGAAGGCCTGTGCTTGTACGGGTAGATAAAATTAAAATTGTAATAGAAGTAGTTCTATTTATTTGTTTTATCACGTACATAGGCATAGATCCATTTTGGCTCGAATGGGTCGTATAGGCAAGGACATGATCATCCCACCGTATGCATGCATTAGATGTATGTTAGGTTTATTTATGTTTTTGATTCATGCGATGGATGATGCGATAAATAAACACACGTAAAGATGGTAATCGATGAGATCTAGGGAACCCTAATGAATTAATTTGATTAATTCATATCTAATCAATAATGGATAAAAATAAGTTGGAACTTATTAATCCAGGCTTTCCATCAAATGTAGACGACATAAGATGCTACGATGCTTTATCACTGACCATGAGTTGTGGGATGGTTTTGTGTCGAAAGCTGTGATCCCTACTAAGTATAAGAGATACTCATGAGACGGATTCCTCTTTGTGTTGACCATGAGTCGTGGGACATTCTGGTGGGCCGTTATCATGAATGTTTGATGGGTTTGATTTGACACTGAGTAATATATACGGTCATAAAATTGAGGTATATAAGGAAAGGTGAGGCAAAACATCTTGAAGGTTGTATAGTGATACAATTGTCAAAAGTTGACTACCCGTATAAATGTTCCATGCGTACTCATAAAATTGGGATATGGACCACTATGAAAATTAGATTTTCATAATTAAAATGGGGTTTTAATTAAAATAGTGGGAGACATTTAATGTTAAAGACCTAATATTAAATGAATATAAATTCTATAGTCTGATTATTTTCTGCTTCGTTTGTTTTCGTAGATCACTCTACTAAATTGGCTAAGAATCCAATTGCAAGTATCCTTGAACAAAACAAATTAACTTGACCCAATATTAATGATTGGCTAAGGAAGCTGAAAATTGTTCTACAGTCTGAAAAGAGGGACTATGTATTAGACAAAGCCCCTCCTCCTCCACCCGAGGATCAGACATCTGATGAGTATGGAGAATACTTACGTCATACTAATGACAATCTCCAGGCTCGGTGCTACATGTTAGCATCAATGTCAAATGAGTTACAGAGACAGAACGTCTGAAATCCTCCTTCATCTACAAGAGTTGTATGGTGATAGGACGCGGCAAATTAGATATCAGATATCTAAGGAGCTTTTCAGGTGTCGTATGACTGAAGGCTCTTCAGTACATGACCATGGGCTAAAGATGATAGCTCTTGTTGAAAGGCTTTCGTCCCTTGGAGTCATTATGGATAATGAACTCTATGTGGATCTCATGCTGCAATCTCTGCCATCGTCATTTGATAGCTTTGTTGTTAACTTTAACATGCATAATATGGAGACTTCTCTACTAGAATTAGTGAACATGTTAAAGACGGCTGAATCCACAATCAAAAATGATAAGCCGATACTTCTTGTTGGATCCACTTCCGGATCAAAGGCTTTAAAATCTAAGAAAAGGAAGGGGAAGGGAAAGGTTCCTAATAAACCCAACAAGAAGGCAAATAACAACAAAGGGAAGAACAAAGAGAAGGTTAATTCTCAGTCTAATCATGAATGTTACCATTGTGGTAAAACTGGGCATTGGAAGAGGAACTGCAAGGAATATCTTGCTAGCCTGAAAAGTTCAGGTATTTATTTTGTTGAAGTTAACTTATCAGTTAACGATTCTTCTTGGGTATTGGATACCAGCTGTAGCTTTGCAGATGATGAAAAGAAGTAACAAGCTAGAAGATGATGAAACAATCCTAAGGATGGGCAATGGAGCAAGAGTTGCTGCCAAAGCAATTGGGACTGTTTATCTAGCTTTAAATAATGATGTAAAATTTGTCTTACAAATTGTTTGTATGTTCCGGATGTTATAAGAAACATTATTGCTATTCCAGTAATGGATAGAGAAGGTTTTAAGTTTGTTATTGTGAATGGAAGATGTTCCATTTTCAAAGATACAACTTTTATATATTTCGGAAATTTGACAAATGGGTTATATACCATTACACCACAAAGTCCCATCCTAACTATTCAACAAAGTAAAAGAAAATTAGATAATCATAGTTTATTCACACTTTGGCATGCTCGATTAGGTCATATATCTGAAAAGAGGATTAACAAATTGGGACCAAAACTCAACCTTAGGGGAGAGGATAGGTTGTCTATTTGTGAGTCATGTTTTAAAGGTAAAATGACAAAATCACCATTTATTGGACAAGTGGAGCGAGCTAAAGGTCTGTTGGATTGATCCATACAGATGTTTGTGGACCACTATGTTGGGTTCTTTTAGGAACGTCAAACAACATGCACAGTATTGAACTTTATCGATATAAATCCTAACGCAGCGGAATCTATAGTTAGGATATGGACGTTTACCTTTTAAAATTTTTGCCGACTCTGAGACGATGTAGAGTACTGTTGGTGAAGTTCATCTGAACACCACAACCTAATGGGCGGATAGGTTTGGCCCTTAGTTGATTCTAATCAACACGTCAAACGGATCACGAACGGACGGTGCACGGGTCTCGGTCGTCGGGTGCAGCAGGCGATCGTGCGCGTCGGGTGCGGACAGCGT
>CACSLK010031421.1:20603315-20632105 GCA_902706635.1 Striga hermonthica | reverse complement strand
TCTCGACCACGCCATTACTTCCGCGACCGCGCGAGTGTGTGGCGTGCGAGGGCTTCGGCTGGGCAGCAACGGTATGGGCGCACGGGCGTGGTAGCGTAGGCGCGCGGGCGCGGTGCATGACTCGCGTGGCGTTGGCAAGGAGTTTGATGTACTCGATCGATAATGGTTCGTCCGGAATGGCTCGGAATACTTGGAATTTACTCGAATTTATTTTCATCCTCGAAATAGACCTGAAATTATATCAAAAGCACGGACAAGTACGCCAAGATACAAAATAAAACGAAAAACACGAAAACACACGGAAAACGACAAAATGGACCGGGCGACACTAAAACGAACCTAAAAAATGACTCGATAACACATATAAACACATAAAAATAAGCACAAAAACATAACAAACACAAAATGAATGAATAAAAAAAGTCAAAACGACATTTATTTAAAAAAGGAGGGAGTATTATATAAATTAAATTATCATTCATATTTTGTACCAAAAAATAAAAATAAAAGTACCAAAATTCATAATTTTTCATTCTCTACAAATAGACATCATATTTGATTATTTTGGAACACAATTAATTTATCATTTTACAATTAATTTATCTTATTGGAAGATTATGACGCAAATCTATAATTAGATGAATATGTTACATAGTAAGATGAACATGTTATAGAGTAAGATGAACATGTCATAAAATAAAATGAAAATGTTACATCTTTACAGATGAAATTTAGATGAACATGTTACATAATAAAATGAACATGTTATATAATAAGATGAACATGTTACATAATAAATGAACATGTTATAGAATAAGATGAACATGTTACATACACAATAAGGTGAACATGTTATAGAATAAGATGAACATGTTACATAATAAAATAAACATGTTATAGAATAAGATGAACATGTTATATAATAAAATGAACATGTTATAGAATAAGATGAACATGTTACATACACAATAAGGTGAACATGTTATAAAATAAGATGAATATGTTACCAAAATGAGATGAACATATATATAAAATAAGATGAATATGTATTATTTCAATCTGCAATCTGTAACATGTTCATCTTATTTGAAAACATATTTGATATAGGAGATTATACTGGACCCGGTTTAGTGGATAAAGCGGATACATATTGGAAGATAAGTCCACTAAGACATCTAAGCCCAACGATAGGGGTCAGGCCCAACTTGGGCCCAAAAGGTACACTCCCCTTATAAAAGGGGGCCAAGATACCTCATTCTCTCCTCATTCATTTACTACACACTTTTCTCTCTCTTGATCTGAGCACTGACTTAAGCATCGGAGGCCCGACGTCGGGGGCCACCCCCGGCGTTGGGTTCTGCAGGTGCGGAGGCCGTTCGAGTTGAAGGAGCCCGGGTGAAATCTATTCACTTCATTGGCAAACCACTTCGATCCGAGGGCATCACCGAATTCTCCTCACCGAGGCGCGCATACGGACGGTCTTCATCGCCGGAGTCGGCGAGCTCCGCCGCCTGCGAAATTTCTTCCACCGAGCTCCGCCTGCTGTGTGCTCCCCACTCCCAGGTGTGGCCACCCCTCAGCCCATCACGCGGCCCAACTTGAGGTAGCCAGGTAAAAGCCCGCGTCCCATTAAGGCCCAGTGTACAAACCCTGAAGAAGGCCCAACGAACGTTTGGCCCAATTCCTATCAGCATCAGCGCGCGGGCCGCGCCCAGCCTGCGCGCGGCCCGCCAACCGCACAGCCTCCAGCCCGAAGTTAGCCCGCGACAGGCCCGCGTGCTGCCAAGCCCAAGCAAGGTGGCCCAAACATCATGTCCGCGGCCCAGCTTCTCGAATCCTCGGCCCAAGACGTTTATCAGCGGTCTAAATCACCCAAGTGCGGCCCAGTTGACATTTGAACCCATTCCAACAACCAAGAATGCTACCTGCTCGAGCCCAGGTGGTCTAACCCGAGCCCAAACTGATCCAAACAGCCCAAAACGCTGCCAACTTGATCTAGCATCCATATTTTTTGCCCAAAATTAATTCGGGATGATTAAAAGCGAACAGGAAGGTAAATTTTGGGAACATTATCGTGATGAAGGTACGACGCTCATTTAAATTATAGACTTGAGGATTTAAATCGGCAAAAATTGGATAAATTAATTGATTTAAATTGGAAAATTTGGAGATTTGAGGATTTAAATTGGATTTGATCGTGGAAAATTATTTGATATGATTGAGGAGACATTTGGAGGATTGTATGATTTAGTTGCGGATGTTATTTAATTTGGCCGATGAGACATTATTCGATTCGTTCGAGGAGATTTATTTGATATGCTCATGAGATTATTATTTGATTTATTCGTGAACCAATGGATTTATTCATGGAATTCTTCGACATATTTGTGGAACTTATTGGATTTATTGAGGAGTATTATTTGACTTGCTTGCGGAATTATTCGATTCGTTCCAGGAGAATTATTTGATTTGCTTGAGATATTATTTGCTTGAAAATGAATGTGGGTCGTGATTTCGAATTGAGGATATTTGATGATTTTTCTTGATAAATGTGGCTCTAATTTCGAATTGAGGATATTTTGTGATTGTGCTTATCGTGTGTTTGGTGCATTTATCGGTGAGCCCGAGGAGACTGATCAAAATTATATGATTCGATATCTTGATATATCTGGGACCTCTCATTCGAACTTTCATGTGAATGTGTGGAATTTTGTTTGAATTGATTGTCCATAATTTTGGTGCGTCTAAGCATGTCATCGTTTGAGCATGTCTTAAATCAAGGAGATGGTGATATTTGTATCTGATCTCTTGCTTTTCTTGCGTGGAGCATTGCAAAACGGATAACTTGAATATAACGAGGATAATGATATTTCTCTGAATTCTTGTCGAGGAACTAACAAAATAACCCGAGTCTTGACGAGCTATGGCGGATGAGCTGTTGAGTGTCAAGGACAAAATAAACGAGCATGGATCCATCAAAGGAGGGTGACAAGAAGGGACGAGCCTGAATGATGTCGAGCACTAGTGGCAATCTCAACGGTAAAAATTATTCTCTTTTGGAGAGGTAAGACAATTTGGAGTGGTATTCTCGACCTTCAGGTACAAAACTATTCTCAACTCTTGTTTGGTGGTCGTGTGGGATCGACGCGTGGTTTATGGACACATTGAGTCTTTTAGCAATATTTTTTAGAGATGTTCATTGTCTGATTACTTTGTGTGAATTGTTGAAGAGATTGTGATGCATATGGATATGGCGGAGATTATTATTTGGATGACTAACAAAATGATCGGGTGTTATTATATCTTGTTGTGTTCGATGTTTCCCTTTTCGACCTCAGTGGCAGGTCGATGACTTCAAGCGCAGGTCGTCTTGTTCAAACAGGAAAGGAAGGTCGAAAAATATGCTTGATTCTTTATCTTGTTCGATATCATTATGCACATTATGGGACTAACGAAAATGATCAATTACTATCATATTTTTTTGCTCGATGTGTTCCTATTTGACCTCAGTAGCAAGTCGAAGAAAAAATCCACCATGACTAAGGCCTCCGGGCTAGGTGGTCGCTTGTTTTGAACACCCCTTGAGATGGGCAGGTTGGTCGCCTGTTTAGAACATCCCTCGGATTGGGTGGGCAAGTGCCTGAAGAAAAAAATACACCATGACTAAGGCCTCCGGGCTGGGTGCTCGCTTGTTTCGGAAGGCCCCCCCGGGGTCGGCAAGTGCCTGAAGACAAACTCCACCATGACTAAGGCCTCCGGGCTGGGTGGTCGCTTGTTTAATACACCCCTTGGGATGGGCAGGCTGGCCCCCTGTTTCGCACATCCCTCGAATTGGGTGGGCAAGTGCCTGAAGAAAAAAAAAATTCACCATGACTAAGGCCTCCGGGCTGGGTGGTCGCTTGTTTCGGAAGGCCCCCCGGGGTCGGCAAGTGCCTGAAGACAAATTCCACCATGACTAAGGCCTCCGGACTGGGTGGTCGCTTATTTATTACACCCCTTGGGATGGGCAGGTTGACCTCCTGTTTAGAACATCCCTCGAATTGGGTGGGCAAGTGCGAAGACACGGATAGCTCGAGCAGACCTCGAAAACAGGTCGATGATTTCTATTCGGTTCTGTTTGATCTGGTATTATTGTATATTTGTTCCTAACCCAGTGGCAGGTTGAGGGAAGACAAAATCCACCATGAATAAGGCCTCCGGGCTGGGTGGTCGATCCTAGTGTTGGGTCGTGAAGACACGGATAGTTCGAGCAGACCTCGGAGGCAGGTCGAGGATTTCTATTCGGTTCTATTTGATATGGTATTATTGTATATTTGTTCCTAACCCCAATGGCAGGGTGAGGGAGTTCATTATGGATGATTCGGGCAGTACGAAGACAAAATCCACCATGACTAAGGACTCCGGGCTGGGTGGTCGATCCTAGTCTTGGGTCGTGAAGACATGGATAGCTCGAGCAGACCTCGAAGGCAGGTCGATGATTTCTTCTTGGTTATATTTGGTCTGTTATCATTGTACATTTGTTCCTAACCTAGTGGCAGGTTGAGGGAAGACAAAATCCACCATGACTGAGGCCTCCGGGCTGGGTGGTCGATCCTAGTGTTAATTAACGGATTTATTTGATTTGGTTTCGTGCTATTTGTGCCCCTGACCTCAGTGGCAGGTTGATCAAACTCGCTACGGATAGCTCAAGCAGGTTAACGGATTTATTTGACTTGGTTTTGCTGTATTTGTGATTTCGATCCCAGTGACGGGAGTTTATTATGGATAATTTGAGCATATGGATGGTTTTATTTGGTTCAGTTCTGCTGTATTTGTGATTTTGATCCTAGTAGCAGGTTGATTGCGTTTTATCTTGGTTTTCTCGAATTGATTTTTTGACTTCAAGGGCAGGGAGATAAGATTCATTCCGTCACGAGCAGGTTGATTGCGTTTTATCTTGGTTTTATCGAATTGATTTTTCGACTTCAAGGGCAGGGAGATGAGATTCACTCTGTCATGAGCAAGTTGTTTGCGCTTTATTTGATTATGCTTCTGTCGAATTGATTTTTCGACTTCAGTGGCATGTCGAGTATATTCATTATGGCTTGAGCAGGTTGATTGCGTTTTATTTGATTATGCTTCTGTCGAATTGATTTTTCGACTTTAGTGGCGGGTCGAGTATATTCATTATGGCTTGAGCAGGTTGATTGCATTTTATTTGATTATGGTTCTGTCAAATTGTTTTTTCGACTTCAGTGGCGGGTCGAGTATATTCATTACAGCTCAAGCAGGTTGGTGGTTGATTTATTTTTCAAAGGAATATACAACAGACTTGAATCTTAAACTTTGAACTGAGGGGTGATAGGACGAGTTGGTATAAGGGAGCTCGAACATGGTGATTGAAACACAACAGACGTAAATTCAAATTTTCAAATTCAAGACTTCGGTTAACAGACTCTCGACTCTCGGTTTTCGACCTCAGCGGTCTCGACTCTCGGTTTTTTACCTCTGCGGTCTCGACTCTCAGTTTTCGACCTCAGCGGTCTCGACTCTCGGTTTTCGACCTCCGCGGTCTCGACTCTCGGTTTTGACCTCCGCGGTCTCGACTCTCGGTTTTCGACCTCCGCGGTCTTGACTCTCGGTTTTCGACCTCAGCGGTCTCGACTCCCGATTTTTTACCTTGGCGGTCTCGATTCTCGGTTTTTGACCTCCGCAGTCTCGACTCTCAGTTTTCGACCTCAGCGGTCTCGATTCTCGGTTTTCGACCTCAGCGGTCTCGACTCTCGGTTTTTGACCTCCGCGGTCTCGACTCTCGATTTTCGACCTCAGCGGTCTCGATTCTCAGTTTTCGACCTCAGCGGTCTCGACTCTCGGTTTTCTACCTCAGCGGTCTTGACTCTCAGTTTTCGACCTCAGCGGTCTCGACTCTCGGTTTTTGACCTCAGCGGTCTTGACTCTCAGTTTTCGACCTCAGCGGTCTCGATTCTCGGTTTTTTACCTCAGCGATCTCGATTCTCTATTTTAGACCTCAACAGTCTCTCGACTCTCGGTTTTCGACCTCAGCGGTCTCGACTCTCGGTTTCCGACCTCAGCGGTCTCGACTCTCGGTTTTCGACCTCAGCGGTCTCGATTCTCGATTTTTTACCTCAATGGTCTCGATTCTTGATTTTTGACCTCAATGGTCTCTCGACTCTCGGTTTTTGACCTCAGCGGTCTTGATTCTCGATTTTCGACCTCAACGGTCTCTCGACTCTCGGTTTTCGACCTCAGCGGTCTCGACTCTCGGTTTTCGACCTCAGCGATCTCGACTCTCGATTTTCGACCTCAGCGGTCTCGATTCTCGATTTTCGTACTCAGCGGTCTCGACTCTCGGTTTTCGACCTCAGCGGTCTCGACTCTCGATTTTTGACCTCAACGGTCTCTCGATTCTCGGTCTCTCGATCTTATTATGTAACATGTTCATTATATGTCAGTATAATAAAATAATTACGAAAAAACAAAAAATTAGTTGTGTTAAAAAACCTATCAAATGTGGTCTCTATTTATAGATAATGAAAAATTATGAATTTTTATATTTTTATTTTATTTTTTTAATATAAATAATTAATGATATTTTAATTTATGTAATATGTCCCATTTTTCAATTAAAAAAGAAAAAATAGGAATGTGCACTACACTCTCTAAATTTTCTAGTTTTTAGGGTGAGGGGGCGCGTGCAAAACTGCTATGGCACACCTAGCTAGGTGTGCCAGGGCACACGGTAGTGCTACTGGAAGTTGAGCGGTCATTTTTGCGATGGCAGCGACAACAACAACTTCCTTTTGGGCTTCATAATTCATTTCTCATTTTAGATATGAGGTTGTCTAATTGTTAGACATACTTTTCTGAAAGATGTAGTGTTTTATGTAGTTTTTACATGGAGATGTTACAGTCCCGTTATGGAACCATTACGTTGGGTTTGAAACCGTTGGATCATTGTAACTGTAAGGAATAATTGATCTAACGGTTACAAACTCCAACGGAATAGTTCCGTAACAGATCGTAGCATTTACCGCTTTTATATTAAGACATTTCAATTTATTTTTAAAAATGTATATTTTATATTATGATATTTCAATATAAAAATAAGTATATCTACATATATATATGTTGAACAAATTATGATTGTCAAACTTATAAGCATATGATGATAATTCTAAATTCACATTTAGCCCACACAAAATTTGTATGATGATCTTGTTAGGATTTTGACCACATTCGAGACCCAAACTCATCCTAAAAAGTATATTTTTTATTTATTATAACGATTTTTTAGATTTCATTTTTTTCCAAATTATTTTTATATATAATTCTCAAATATGATGAGTCTAATTGACAGGTTCACATGCTTCAAAATTATATGTGCCAAACTACTATGTTTGATTATTTGGCTTTTTAATTTACTTTCAAACCAAAATTAATTAAGTTCGAATTATCCATAAATATATTAAAAATTTATGGTCATTTTAGGTGTATTAACGGCTTTATAATACAATTTCCTACTATAACCATTGAATTGTGAATATATTTTAAAGATAATAACTTTTGTATTTTTATTAATTTTACGTACTTAATATATCAGAATAATCATCTATTGATGAACTTCGATTTGATATCCATATTCTGTGCATAAAATAAGTAAAATATATTTATCCTTATAACTTATAGAATTATTTATAAATATTGATTAGAAAAATAAAATAATTTATCAATTAATATATTTATGTTTAAAGTAATATGTGATATAAGTTAGAAAAAATATTATAACATAACACATGTAATTCGCACAAGTAATAGGTATCATTTTAAGTATAATAATATACTCTCTCTCATGTTCATACTATGTGTCGTTTTGAGAAGTTGCACAATAATAATTTTTTTTTTTTTTGCCAATAATAACCTTCTTTAATGAAAATTAATAATATAAAAATTAAGAGTGAATATGAAAAGATGTAGTGTTTTTATTGATTAAATGAGGATAATAATGGAAAAATATGTATAAAGATCCAACACGTCATTTATTTGATAAATAGTTGATAAAGTCAAAATGACATCTAAAAAGAATAGGTGAGGGTATATTGTTTGTAAAAGAGTACTTAAGATTTAAAGCACTTTCATTAATGTTAAAATATAAAAATAATTTTTTTAACAAGCACCCGTGTAAAACACGGATATTATACTAGTAGAAGTTTATTACTTAGAAAAGTTCTAAAATCATTTAGAATGGATATGATTTTAGGGGGTGTATTCGTTTGGAATTTCGAGTGACTTTAAGACTTTTGGAGATTTGAGATTTTTTAATATTTTTCAAATTTAGGAGGAATCCTGAAAAATCTTAGAAGGTATTCATTTGAGATTTATAAAGACTTTCTAACGCTTTAAAAATCCTAGTGTATTTAATTTGGACTTTTAACAGTGTGGAGATAAAATTTTTCATCTCTCGTGTCCCCGCAAAATCCCTTTCTTCTGCGTAACCCTAGGTTCGGCGCCAGCGTTTTGCGCCTCTCTTGGCGTCAATTCGATTAGCCAGTGGACTGCTCTCCGCCGAGCGTCCACCCCACTATCGTGGCACCTCTACCTTCTGTCTCTTTGGCCGAGGGGTGTGGATGGTGAATTCTGGTGGATTTTGCAGATCTCCGCTTGAAGACGTCGGAGCTCCTGGTGGAGAGGCTGGGTGGAGTGTGTCTCTAGTGGCTGGACGCGACTCAAGATGTTGCGTCATCCTTGTTCAATAGTTTCCTTTTTCCAACTTTTGCAGACGGCCTCTTATTCGGTGCTGCGGATTTGTAGGTTTCATCTCTGGTTCTCTGGTCGTCGGCGCTCTGGTGTAGCATCGGGAGGGCTGGGGGTTGTCTTCATGGGTTGGGTAGGGAGCTTGAGTTCATGCTCTGCTCTGGACGGGGTGTCTCTTCTCGTCGGGCTTGGAGGTCTGCTGGTTGCGGGTCTTCGGTTTATGCCGGAGTCTGGTATTTGGTCTTTCCTTGCGGGCTGGGTGGTTAGGCGACTGTTTCGGGCTGGGTATCTCCTTTCGGGCAGGGTCGGAGCAGCTGAGCATTGACGCCAATCGTTCGCTTCCTCCTTCTTTCTCTGTTTCTGGGATCGTGGGAGGCCGACTGTTCCAGGAGTTGGCTAATGGTGTTAGGCAGGTTCGGGGCAGTGTCGGATTGGCTAGTGGTGTTAGCCGTTTGGGTGTTGATTGTGGGTCTTCCATCTGAGTGTAGGTCAGTTCTTTCGGATTGTTCTGAGGCTTAGGTCATCGTCTTGCTAGGCTTTCTGCAGTGTCGGGCGGGGTATCAGAGCTTCGTAGCTCTTCTCAGAATCGGCTTTGTTTGTTGTCTTTCGGTTATTTCTGCTGAGGGAGACAGTGTTTTTAGTCAGTAGTTTTCTTAATGTGTTTCATTTGTTTGTTCTTGTTTTGTGTAGTTTGTGTTTTAGATTTGGGTTGTGGCCTCGGTTAGCCCGAGTGTGTCTTTATTATCCTGTTGGGATCGTGCACTCGGGCATTACCCTGTTAGGGTCGTTTCTATCTGTTTTTTATTCTCCGCTTAGGAATTTTTAGTGTCGTCGTGATTTTTTAGGCGGGCTTTGGCCCTGTCCTCCCAGTCTATTCCGCTGTTGGTGTTAGTGTTATATACTAAAAGCTTGGTTTTGGATGATATTACAATTTTATCCTTTATGAATAAGAAACATGTTAGATTAAACAAGTTCTACGTTCTATTTTTTTGCATTAGATAGTGTGGGTCGTCATCGAGCGAACCGAAGATCATACTATCAGTTACTCGCGAAATAATAATTAATGGTTCACAACCTAGATGGACATGAACTCCCCATCGGAACGGTTGTAGTGTCAACTGTATTTGTCTTGACTGATTAGTTGCACTTGTACATTTATGTATTGAACAAGATCCCAGAGAGGAGCAGTTTGTTTTATACTGATCGTTGTAAACGAACTAAGCCTCGGTTAATTACTGCGTGCTCTTAACCCGTAAGATTTTTAAAGGCATATATGTGTAGTATTTATTACTTGATTCACATGGGTGAGGCTTAGTGAACTGGGCCAATAGACCCGCTGTCTTGGGTAATATTGCTACATGTAGAATGTGCTGTTAGGATATTTACGGTCACCATGTACGTTTAGTTTGATGATGTCCCCAAAGTGAGTTCATGAAGGATTATTATGCTAAACCCTGCAGGTGGATTAAATTACGGCATAGTAAGAATGTATGAGCGAGCGCTGGCTTCGGTAAAATAATAAATTAATTAATTCTTGATTGTCAGTAATCGAATTAATTAATGGAAGTTATATCTTAAACATGGAGAGATAAATCGAGTAATTATTATTGGAGTCTCAATCGTAAATTGGGCTAGGAAAAGTGAGTGCAATAATATTATGTTGGTGGATCATTTAATATTATTTAATTAATTAGAATAAGTGGACTGACCCACAAGTATTATAATTAATTAAGGAGCCCTAATCCTAATCTCTTAAAGGTCCCTACTGTAGCTCTATATATACATCATTAAGCTCATGGGAAGAGAACACACTTGATTTCACAGTCACGCCCCACGCGCCCCATTTCTCTCTCTCTCTCTCTCTCTCTCTCTCTCTCTCTCTCTCTCTCTCTCTCTCTTTCCTCAGTTCTCATTCGAGCTTTGTCTTCTTCATGTTGTCCCACCGGTACAAGTTGAAGAAGGTGTAAGAGATATACATTAGAAAATCAATAGGTGTTCGAGACCCGATAATCTTCTACAGCAGTCGATGATCCACGAGCCAAGCCCGAAGACCGCCGACCACCACCGCAGGCCATCCAGACGCGCCACCGCACGAGGCGGACATCCGCCGCGACAAGCCCAGCGATCCGCGAGGCGCATGGAAGCTCCGCCCGGCGACCGAACCGGCGATCCCTACGACCCGCGAATCGGCGACCTTCGCGACCCGAGCCCGACAGCTCCATACATACGTGTTTCAATTGAGAGCTCAACATTCCATTCGTGATCCAATCCAGTTCGTGTGTTTGTATGGCCATCCGAAAGATTAGCCAGATCGCTATAAATTTTAAGCCATAAGTTTTATACGCAAACCTTTAGATCCGCTGCGCATAGGTTTACGTTTGCTATTGAATTCGTGTGTACATAACGAGATCCTCACATATCCCAACAGTTGGCCGCTAGCATTCAGCTGTTGGCTGCTTGAATTCAGCTCGTTGTTGTACTTTTGCACATTAATGCGCTTTTATATAATATATTTCTAACGTTCCGAAAAAAAACAGTGTGGAGACATTTGGAATTTTAAAAAGTCATACAAAGTCCTAAGGTATTTAACTTATTTGAGACTAAGATTTGTTAAAATATTATAAAATTTAGGGGAAGAAGTTTACATGAAGCCTCCCCTGGTTACTGCTCTCCCATAGATTCTAGAGTATATAGGTTAACCAAGAGTTTATATGGCTTCAAACATGCTCGTAGACAATGGTTCCACAAGTTGACAACCTATTAACTGCATATGGCTTTACACAATCTATAGCAATGTTTTTCTAAACGGTATTAAACGTCTATCTAAACGTGTTTAGACGGTAAACGACAGGGTAACATAGAGTTTAGGGCCTGGGCGGGCAGCTGAACGGGTTTTCCGGCTAGACGGTCAAAGACGGGAAGAAACGTTGAAGACGACCTAAACGGAACGGCGACAAAACGGTTCTGGGTACCGAAACGACCGTTCTCGTCGCGTTTAGGTGATGGCCGCTGGCCAAATCGATGGGCGCGGGAGCAGCAGGCGGGAAGGGAATGGAGTAGCTGGAAAGTTGGCGGGTGATTGAGAGAAATTTGGGGCGGGTATAAGTACCAGAGGCTAGGGCTAAGAAGACATTTTTCCCATTCCGCTTAGCTCGTATGCACGCTGCCGCCATCTCTCACGCACGCGGCGTCGACCTGCAGTGCACCAGCGACCAGGCTGAGCTCGAGCTGCGCACGCCTCCCGGCTCCGTCCTGCGCGCGCGTCCCTCTTCCGTCCTGCGCATGCCTCCCGGCTCCGCCTTGCGAGAACTATGTTGTGTCTTGTGTGTTGGTTGTTTGCTAACCATTTGTGATTTGCCTAATGTTTGCCACTTCTGCTAATTCTGAACTGATTTGTGAACTTTCATTTTACTGCATGTTACTTTAGTTTGCAAACAGACAACCAAATACTTATAGCTTTGTCTAACAATATTTATTTTCTCCTATATGTACACAATTTATATGGAGTCAAAGGAGTGGACATGTAGTTATGCAAGTTCAGAAACTCAAATTATGCAAGGTATGTGCAGTTCTGTGACTTCTGTCATTTTCATTTGTAAAATATTCATTCTTACATGTAAAATTGACATCTATATACGTACAAAACAGCTGAAATCTTGCTACAGTAACAAAACTGTTTAATCCATCTAGACACCGTCTAAACGGCGTCTACACACTCTAAATGCTAAACAGAGGGTCACCGCCCGTGTATCGTTTAGCATCTAGGGAAACATTGATTTGTAGCTGATTGTTCTTTGTTCACTACGAATAAAAATAATTTCTTTTTAGCCTTACTTGTATATGATGATGTTATATTAGCTGTCAATAACTATGCTGAGATAAATGCAATAAATAGCATCTTGACTCTTGTTTCAGTATCAACGATCTCGGTACACTAAAATATATCTTAGGTTTAGAAATTTCTCATTCAACTAAAGGAATCAACATGTGCCAAAGAAAATATGCTCTAGACATTTTAAATGATTCTGGCTTCTTAAGGTGCAAACCTGCTAAAACACCAACGGATCCAAACCTGAAATTAGCCAGTGCTACAGATTCTTGTGAATTAACTGATGCTACTAGCTATAAAAGATTAATTACTGATGTTACTATATCTATACTTGACATTGTCTTTAGTGTACAAACATTAAGTCAATTCATGGTCAATCCCACGTCTCAACACCTTGCAGCTGCACACATGATCTTAAGGTATGTTAAAGGAATAGTGGGTCAAGGTATGTTCATCCCAAGATTTTCTTCTTTGTCTGTTAATGTATTTAGTGATAATAATTGGGTTAGCTTCATTGATTCTAGGAAACGTGTCAAAGGTTATTAAATTTTTTTGGACAATCACCCATTTCATGAAAATCTGAGAAACAATTAAACAACTGTCAGTAGGTCCTCAACTGGAGTTGAGTATGGAGAAAGTACAACTTGTGAAATGCAATGGATACTTTTTCTATTACATGATTTGAACATTGGTCACACACTTCATGTTTCCCTTTTCAAATTTAGTAAATCAGCTCTAGCAATTGCAACAAATTCGGTTTTTCATGAAAGAACAAAGCATATACAAATTGAGTGTCATCTAATTAGGGAGAAGATAGCACAAAACATCATTGAGTTGCATTGCATACCATCTTCAGAACAAGTTGTTGATATCTTGACTAAAGCCTTAACACGATCATCTTTCAGCTACCTGTACTCCAAGCTTAACATTCAAAACACCTATGCCAAGCTTGCGGGGGGTGTTAGTGATATAAAATAGATTAACATATTATCTTTTAGATTGACAAAAGTGTGTTTTATATTTTACCACTTTACTTATATCTCATTGTAGAAAAAATACACACTACAAGACAAGATGTAACCCTGATTTTCATTTTATGCAATATTGTCTCTTTTTTTCTCTCTCCTCGACTTATCTACTCTCTCTCTCTCTCTCTCTCTCTCTCGTATTCCTCTCTTTCAATTGATCTACAAACTTTGAAACTAAATATTAAAACATATACGAAATCTCACTCAAAATTTCACCTTCATACTTAAGATTTCACAATTTTTCAAAAATCTGAAATTGTTAAAAAAGTCTCAAATCTCAAAAAATCTCAAAGTGTCACTAGAAAGCCCAAACGAATACACCCCCCTTAAGCCTGGAGGTGGAATTTTGAGTGAAATTTCTTATATATATATATATATATATATATATATATATATATACACATATATATATATTTTGTAATCCCAGCAAATTTTCTTTTAGATCGAGTTATCATGGCTCGACCAAAGTAGGGGGACCAGATGTTATGGGATATCATATTGTGTCAACTAGAACTTTGAACATACCAACCGGATCGGGTGAGCCAGCAGGACAAATGAAATCAGAGGTCGAGGGGGGAGCATTTAAGTCGATAAAGGCGCAGTGAAGACACAATATACAGATCAAACCAGGACACTAGGATGGCCTCCGAGATCCTCGGCCTATTGAAGATCTGGTCGAGTTGTAGACCTATACGTTCATTGTGTGAACCATGTGGGAACGTGTTCTACCTAGTGAGGTGATAAAAATGACAAACAGTAAAAAAGGCATCTAACTCGGGAGTAGCACTATTCACAGGATTAGATCACATGTCGCAATAGGATTGGTCTGTTCGACCATCCGACAATTCTAGCCACTATGATAGTGCAACTCGTAAGGACGAGTCACCGAGCAGTTGGGTCAACCCTCCAGGAAAACTTGGTGAACCAGACACCATGCCTTTGTATAAAGGGTCATGGTAGGTTAGTTCTCTCTCTTAAAACTTTAATCTCTAAGAGTATATAAATGTTCATCATTTTCTACACATTTTCTGACTTATGCATTAGAGAATCTTCACCGAGAAATCCCACTGGTGTTGAGTTTTTGCAGGTCTTGGAGATCATCCAAGGGCAATGAAGGCAGATCAGGTCAAACTAAGCCGGTCGAATGTCCTTTTTGTATACCAGATTGTATGCGCAATATTATTAAGAGCCACATAGTTTAGATTGACTTAAATTTTTAATTTCAAATTTAAACATGTATTTTAGGAGGGATTATTCAAATATTTTTGAAATTTTTTATTATAGTTCATGTGAATTTTTATCTTATCTTTTAGTTAAACACCCATGCCAATTATTTGTTTATTTACCGAACATGAATTTCTAGGGTGGTAAAAATGGTGGATTACAATTGTATCCTGTAAAATAAAACTGCTTGTGTGAAAAGATTTAAATTATTCAAATCATAATATAATAATTATAGTGTGAAAAATATTTATTAAGAAAATTTTAAACGTTAAATTTAAATTGTAATATATTATTCATAGTGTGATAAATATTTATTAGCAATATTTAAACTTTAAATTTTAAAAATGATTGTATGCGCCATGTTTCCAAGAACTAATTCACCAGTGATATAGGATATTATACCCACAAGGCTAACCCAGTCTGCCGAACCGGTCGAAGAGGTTGAACCGTGAAGAAACCGAGCCAAGTAGCGGAAAGATCGACCAGTCGATCAGTCAAGCAGTCGACCAGTCAAGCGATCGAGCAGTCGGGTAGTCGAATCGACCTCAATAGATCGACCACTTTATGGGTCAACAATATTCTGAAGATCGACCTAGTCACAGGCGCGTGTGAGAGCCTCTAACCGAATTTCAGGGGAATATTCAGAGGGATAATCATCCCATGTGCAGAGGACACGTGGCAAGAATGCATTAGTTAATAGCGACAACCACCTCTGACAACTCCTAGTGTCACCTCTAACATACGCGCGACATGTCAGAGTACGGACGGGCAGGTAGAGCAGCCAACTCACTATGCCCAGGCAACCCTAAAGTCAGGTATATCAGCCCTATATAAAGAGGGGTGAGCCTTTCTTCCTTAACACGATTTTCCATTATTCAACTCAAGTATACTCATACACATACTTACTTAAGCATTGGAGGCTCTTCACCGGAAAAAATCCCCTGTGTGAGAGTTATTTGCAGGTTTCCGGCGTTCTACCGGCAAGGACAAAGGCGATCTATTCCAAACCGGGCCAGGATGCTCACACTTGCATTATTGGTGCCGTCTATGGGACTTTGTTCGAAAGGTTGTGTTTGAAGCTCAGTTATGGCGGACGAAATTCCCAGAACCAATTTGCAGTCGATGTTCGGTGACACTTGGACGACGACCAGGCCGTTAGGGTAGGGCCCTCCTCCGAGTTTTTCGGGCCCTTCACAGACGTCGGTTACTCCTACACCTATCCTTCAAGGTGTGGGAGCATCGACGGTGGTTCTCGGAAGAGATGTGAGCTCCAGTCAAGCCCAGGAAGCTCGTACAGCAGCCGCGGTGGCGATGCTGCCACCGCCGCAGCCAAACCCAGTAGGTGCGCAACCAAGAGGATCGACGATGCAAGGAGGAGCACCACCGCCGACGGATGTGCAAGTCCTCAGTCAGCAGATGGTGGCGATGACCAAGGAGGAGATGCAGAGGATGGTGACGGCCGCGGCGGTGCAGGCGGTCCAGCAAGCCCCAAACCATACATCTCAGGCTACGACTGCGCCGACTACGGTGGTAGGAGGCCAGGATGAGGATGTGTCCAGCTATGGAGGTGGGGGAGATGTGAGGGATTCTGCGATGGAGAGGATGGCGGAGCAGTTGTGCCAGATGCAGGACAAGGTCGAAGGGTGGCCGGAAAGGAGGGCTCTAGGACATCCTTTCTCGAGGGAGATTCTTATGGCACCCTTGCCGAACAATTTTCGGGAGACCAACTTGGTGTTTGATGGGTCATCTGATCTGTCGAGGCATGTGAGGACTTTTGAAAATATGGCTGTGCTGCATGGATATTCTGATTTTGAGTGTTGCAGGGCTTTCTTATCGACCTTGAGGGGAGGGGCGCTCGATTGGTTCCATCAGCTCCCCGCGGGGTCGATTGCCGATTTCGAGGATTTTGCTGGCAAACTTACCAATCAGTAAAAGATGTATTTGACCCTGATGGCGATGAAGCAGGGAGAGAATGAGTCATTGAGGAAGTATGTTGCTCAATATAATCAAACATGTTTAGAGGTACAATCGGCATCCGATGAAGTGAAAGCAGGTGGATTAATAAGGAGTCTTCGAGCGGGGTCCATGCCGAACTTCGCTGGCAAAGACCCCTGCTCGATCATACAAGGATGTGTTGAAGAGGTGTAGGAAGTATATCAATCTGGAGGAAATGGAGGTGGAGTTTGCCAAATTGGAAGGAGCAGCTCGACCAGAGCCGAAAAAGGAGAAGAGGGGCGAGACTTGAAACAGACGAAGCGGGATGACCGGTGGCAAGGGAGGCCACTGTTATTTGAGAGGCAGACATACCATAATTTCACGCCCTTATGGAAGGATATGGGAGAGGTGCTCGAGGCAATAGAGCAGAAAATGGCGAGTGAGGATGTGACCTGGCCGAAGACGAGGTTTATAGGCTCGACTCGACCTAGGTCGGACGTTTATTGTCGGTTTTATAGGGATTACGGCCACACCACGGAGAATTGTCGGCATTTGAAGGATGAGATCGAGCGATTGATTCGGGCATGATAATTGAAGGAGTTTGTTTATCATGATAGGGCGAAGGGGAAAGGAAGGAGGAGGTGTCGGGAGGATTCGGAGGAGAGGAGTGATCGAGATGAGGAGGGCGATGATGAATCGAGAAGAGGGAGAGATGGTAGAGAGAAGAAGCCGAGAAGGGGAGATGGCGATAGATGAAGGCAAGGAGGTGAGGCACCGCTGAAGAGGGGAACGATTTATATGATTTCAAGAGGACCAACGGATGGGACTCAAATAATGCAAGGAAAGAGCATGCTCGAGCAGTGAAGAGAAAGAGGGAGGAGGTAGGAATTACTGCTCGCATGCCGGAGATAAGTTTTAAGGTGGAGGATGTCGAGGGAGTTGTGGTGCCACATAATGATGCTTTGGTGACTACCACGGAGGTGGCGGGTTTCGATGTGAAGAGAGTGTTTATTGATATCGAGAGTTCGGTAGACGTGATGTTTTATGATTGTTTTGTGCAGATTAACAAGGAGCTGAATATGGTGTTGAAGCCAGTGGTCACGGCTCTCTACGATTTCAATGGAGGCGAGGTAATGTCGATGGGCGAGATTAGTTTGTCGGTCGCGATGGGGTCAGGGATGACGAGAAAAGTGCGGATGGTGAGATTTGTGGTCGTGGGGGCTGAATCATCTTATAACATAATTTTAGGGAGAACGAGCTTGAACGCGTTCCAGTCGGTCGTGTCGATGTACCACATGACGATCAAGTATCCGGTAAGGCAAAAACGTTGGCGAGATCGCGGGGGATCAACTTACCTCGAGGAGCTGTTATCAGACGACGGTGAGTAACAACAAGCACCTGGCGAAGAGGCAGGCCAAGCCGAAAGAAGAAGAGATGAATTGACCAGGTGGGTCGAGGTCTAAGGAGGAAAGGCAGAGAGCGGAGAAGGGTAAGGAGAAGGCGGATATCCAACCATGTGGAGAAATGGATGAGATTCAAATGATCGAAGGGTATGAGGAGAGGAAATTTAGAATTGGGAAAGAGTTGGAGGAGCCAATCAGGTCGAGTTTGATTAGTTTGGTGAGGGAGTTTGCTGATATTTTCGTCTACGCGGCAGAGGAGCTGACGGGGATAAATGCGGAGGTGATCGAGCATCGTCTGAACATTGACCTCAGTGTGAGGCCCGTGAAGCAGAAGAGAAGGCATCATGGAGCAGAGATGAATAAAATTATCGAGCCAGAAGTCGGGAAGTTGTTGGGAGCGGGGCATATCAAGGAGATCCAATTCCCAGAATGGTTATCAAATACGGTAATGGTGTCGAAGGCTGAAGGGAAATGGAGAATGTGCATTGATTTTCGTGATCTGAACAAAGCATGCTCAAAGGATTTGTACCCGCTGCCTAGGATCGACCAGTTAATCGACTCAACTGCTGGTTGTGAGTTGTTGGGCTTAATGGATGCCTCGCAGGGATATCATCAAATTCCTTTGGCGAGGAAAGATAGGTAGAGGGTAAGTTTTGTGTCAAGCCGGGGAACCTACTGCTATGTGGTGATGTCGTTCGGCTTAAAGAATGCGGGCACCACATACCAAAGGTTGGTGGACAAAATTTTCAAGGAGCATATAGGAAGGAATATGGAGGTGTACGTGGATGATATGTTGGTGAAGAGTAAGGAGGAGGCGGATCATGTGTGGGACTTGAGAGAGACATTTTTAACATTGAGGAGGTACGAGATGAAGTTGAACCCAGCCAAGTGCTCGTTCGGGGTAAAGTCAGGAAAATTTTTGGGGTACTTGGTGACCAAGAGGGGTATCGAGGTGAATCCGGAGATGGTGCGAGCGGTGATGGAGATGAAATCACCGATAAATGTTAAAGAGGTGCAGATCCTGGCTGGTCGAATCGCGGGGCTGAGTTGACTCATATCGAAGGTGGCAGAGAGGAGTGGTCCATTGTTCAAAACATTGAAGAAGAGTGCGAAGTTTCAATGGACGGAGGAGGTACAGAGAGCATTCGAAGAGTTGTAGGGAATGTTAGCCAACCTTCCATTGTTGGCCAAACCGGTTCAAGGAGAGGATTTTGTGCTATATATCTCTATTGGAGAAAGGGTTATGAGTTCGGTGTTGTTGCGAGAGGAAGGGGTGGCGCAATTTCCTATTTATTATGTGAGTAAGGTGATGCAGGGAGTTGAGATGAGGTACTCGAAGATCGAGAAGTGTGTTCTGGCAGTGGTTGTAACTGCTCAAAAGCTGATGCCTTATTTCTTAAATCATAAAGTGAAGGTGAGAACGAATATGCCGCTGGGAGAAATGCTCGGACGACCCTCAATTTCTGGTCGATTGGTGAAATGGGCGGTCGAGCTGAGTGAATATTCATTGATGTATGAGCCGAGAATGGCTATAAAAGCACAGGTGTTAGTAGATTTTATTCAAGAAGGTACGAAGATCGAGGAGGAATCTGGAGAAGTATGGCAACTGTTTGTGGATGGATCGGTGGCGAGAAGTGGAGCAGGATTGGGAATTGTGGACTTTTCCCCTAATGGCAATTATTTGGAGTTTGCGACCAAAATGGGATTCAGAGTGTCCAATAACGAAGTTGAATATGAGGCGGTGATCAAAGGACTGCAGTTAGCTATGGTTGGACGAGCTCGAAAGGTGCAAGTACATTTTGATTCCCAATTGGCCGTTGGGCAGTTTCAGGAGGGTTTTGAGGTCAAGGAGGATCGAATGCAGAAGTATGTTGATAAGATGAAGAAGTTGAAGGAGGAGTTCGATTCATTCGAGGTGATACAAATCACTCGAGGAGAAAATGGTAGAGCCGATCTGCTGTCAAAGATTGCGCAAAGTCTGGTAGATTGTAAGAGCAGAAGTGTGACTTCGTTACATTTGGAGCAAAGTGTAGTCGAGGCGGAGGTAGTCAAGATTGAAGAGGTCGAGGATTGGAGGGCCCCGATCCTTAGAGAGTTGAATGAGGGGTCAATGAAGGTAGTAAGGAGGTTCTTCGAGTATGGAGGTATTCTTTACAAGCGGTCGTATGTTGGACCGCATTTATGGTGTGTGTCCAAGGAGGAGGGGTGATATGTGCTGAGAGAGGTGCATGAAGGGTGTTACTGTGATCACAGCAAGTCGGGGGCTTTAGTTGCAAAAATTTTGAGGGCAGGATATTTCTGGCCGACGATGAAGGAGGATGCCAGGGTGATGGTGAAAAAATGTTTACAATGCCAGAAGTATGGTCCGTTGATCCACCAACCGGCGGAGGCGATGACAACAATGAGTGCCCTAATACCATTTGCTCAATGGGGGATCAACCTGGTGGAACCGATGCCACAAGGAACCGGGCAAAGAAAATTCTTGATTGTGGCAGTGGACTATTTCACAAAGTTGGTGGAGGTGGAACCTTTAGCAAAAATAACGGAGGAGAAAGTCATCAACTTTTTATATAACAATATATGATACAGGTTCGGCGTCCCCAAGGTGTTGGTGTCCGACAACGGGACTCAATTTAATGGCAAGCGGATTCAAGCATGGTGTGAAGATATGAAGATCGAGCAACACTTTGCATCCTTCTCTCATCCACAAGCCAACGGACAAGTCGAGGTGACCAACAGGATTATATGAATGGGCTGAAAACAAAGCTGGAGAAGGCCTCAGGGGCGTGGGTCGATGAGCTAACCTTAGTACTTTGGGCATACCGCACTACCCCGAGGTCGACAACATGAGAAACCCCTTTCAGTCTAGTCTATGGAATGGAGGCATTGCTGCCAGTCGAAGTTGAGCTATTGTCACAAAGACCAAGCACATACGACCCGGAGCAAAACGAAGATCTAATAATGGCGGCCTTAGATACAATCGAGGAACTTCGCGAAAGAGCATCGATCAAATACAAGAAAAGGATGCGAGCAGTCCATGACAAGAAGGTGAAAGTTCGCAGATTCCAAATGGGTGACTTGGTCTTGAAGCGTGTCAATGTGCTAAAACATGTGGGAAAGCTGGAGCCGAATTGGGAAGGACCATACCTGGTCGAGAGGGTGCATGCGGGAGGAGCATACTCTCTAAAGGATGCGGAAGGACGATCACTAGTCAGGTCATGGAACATTGCTAATCTGAAAAAATACTATGCATGAAATTTTTTCTTTTGTAAGGAAATTTTGAAGAAAATCGAACAATGATGTAACTCACATGTTTGCTCAAATATTAATGAAATTTTAGTTCCCTTATGATGTATTCGCTTTACTACGTACTTTCTTATGCTTGGGACGTTGGTATGACCTGGATGACAGGATGTGTAATGTGATGTAATCCGGAAGCGGCTTGCTTCGAACACCCCTTGGGATGGGCAGGTTGGTCGAATGCTCATGTCTTAGGGATGGGTGGCCTCCTGTTTGTAACATTCCTCGTTTGGGTGGGCAAGTGTGAAGACAAACCCACCATGACTAAGGCCTTTGGGCTGGGTGGTCGCTTGTTTGGAACATCCCTTGGGGTGGACAAGTTAGTTGAATGCTCACACCTTCGGGCTGGGTGGCCTCATGTTTGGAACATTCCTAGTTTGGGTGGGCAAGTGTGAAGACTAACCCACTATGACTAAGGCCTTCGGGCTGGGTGGTCGCTTGTTTGGAACATCCCTTGGGGTAGGCAGGTTGGTCGAATACTCACGCCTTTGGGCTGGGTGGTCTTCTGTTTGGAACATTCCTCGTTTGGGTGGGCAAGTGTGAAAACAAACCCACCATGACTAAGGCCTTCGGGCTGGGTGGTCGCTTGTTTAGAAAATCCCTTGGGGTGGGCAGGTTGGTCGAATGCTCACGCCTTCGGGCTGGGTGGCCTCCTGTTTGGAACATTCTTCGTTTGGGTGGACAAGTGTGAAGACAAACCCACCATGACTAAGGCCTTCGGGCTGAGTGGTCGCTTGGTTAGAATATCCCTTGGGGTGGGCAGGTTGGTCGAATGTTCACTCCTTCGGGCTGGGTGGCCTCCGGTTTGGAACATTCCTCGTTTGAGTGGGCAAGAGTGAATACAAACCCACCATGACTAAGGCCTTCGGGCTGGGTGGTCGCTTGTTTGGAACATCCCTTGGGGTGGACAGGTTGGTCGAATGCTCACGACTTCGGGCTGAGTGGCCTCCTGTTTGGAACATTTCTCGTTTGGGTGGGCAAGTGTGAAGACAAACCCACCATGACTAAGGCCTTCGGGTTGGGTGGTCGCTTGTTTAGAACATCCCTTGGGATGGGCAGAATGGTCGAATACTCACGCCTGTTTGGAACGTTCCTCGTTTGGGTGGGCAAGTGTGAAGACAAACCCACCATGACTAAGGGCTTCGGGCTGGGTGGTCGCTTGTTTGGAACATCCCTTGGGATGGGCAGGTTGGTCGAATGCTCACGCCTTCGGGCTGGGTGGCCTCTTGTTCGGAACATTCCTCGTTTGGGTGCGCAAGTGTGAAGACAAACCCACCATGACTAAAGCCTTCGGGTTGGGTGGTCGCTTGTTTAGAACATCCCTTGGGATGGGCAGGATGGTCAATGCTCACGCCTTCGGGCTGGGTGGCCTCCTGTTTGGAACATTCTTCGTTTGGGTGGGCAAGTGTGAAGACAAACCCACCATGACTAAGGCCTTGGAGCTGGGTGTTCGCTTGTTTGGAACATCCCTTGGGATGGGCAGGTTGGTCGAATGATCACGCCTTCAGGCTGGGTGGCCTCCTGTTTGGAACATTCCTCGTTTGGGTGGGCAAGTGTGAAGACAAACCCACCATTACTAAGGCCTTCGGGCTGGGTGGTCGCTTGTTTGGAAGATTCCTTGGGGTGGGCAGGTTGGTCGAATGCTCACGTCTTCGGGCTGAGTGGCCTCCTATTTGGAACTTTCTTCGTTTGGGTGGGCAAGTGTGAAGAAAAACCCACCATGACTCAGGCCTTCAGGCTGGGTGGTCTCTTGTTTGGAACATCCCTTGGGGTGAGCAGGTTAGTCGAAGGCCCACGTCTTCGGGCTGGATAGCTTTCTGTTTGGAACATTCCTCGATTGGGTGGGCAAGTGTGAAGACAAGAACATCAACAAGGAACTCAATGAAGCAAACACACCGCGGATGGATTTTCGAGCCAAGAGGACGAGCACGAATACTTAAGCGTAAAAGCGGAATCCTATGAAGTTAAAAACCCATCATGTTTAAGGCCATAAGGCTGGATGGTCGCATGCTTCGACCACCTCCGAAGGTGGGCATGTGTCAAAAGTTAAAAACCCATCATGATTAAGGCATGAGGTTGGATGGTCGCATGCTTCGACCACCTCCGAAGGTGTGCATGTGTTAAAAATTAAAAACCCATCACGTTTGAGGCCATGAGGCTGGATGGTCGCATTCTTCGACCACCTCTGAAGGCGGGCATGTGTTAAAAGTTAAAAACCCATCACGTTTAAGGTCATGAGGCTAGATGGTCGCATGTACCGACCACCTCTGAAGGGGGGGCATGTGTTAAAATTTGCGGTTCAAATCGTGAAGTTGATAACGGTTGATTAAAAGCAAGTGCGCAAACACAAATACATATGTGGATAACATGTTGATTATATGTTAAGGTTTATTGCAAACGAAGACATATTAGATTACATGTTTCAGTTATCCAGCCGAACAGTTAGACAAGATTGCCAGATCATAGGGCGAACGAAGATAGAGAAACGAAGAAACAAAAATAATTCAAACAAAATATTTTCATTACAAAGGAGTACAAAAGTTCGACAGAAATACAATGTTCGTCAAAAGTTAAAGAAAAATATAAAGATAAGCTACAGAGGAGGAGCAGCAGAATTAGGAGCAGCAGCGGAGTCGGCATTGCTAGAGGAGGCATGCGGCTCAGGCGGATGGCTGGTTCCCAAGGTTGAGTCGCAGGCCTCGTTGAGTGGGCGTCGTGGAATGGATTCGGCCAGTGCGACCAACATGGGAGCTGGAGGGGTCACGCCATCGGGCAGAGCATATGTTTTTTTCAATGTATCCGATCGAGCCAAGGTTCTCTCGAGCAGCCCTGACCACCACTCATGCTCGAGCGGTAAGTTAGGATCGCCCTGGAGAGCTAGAGGGAACCTTAGTCAAGGTGTCCCAGATAGCCCCGGGTCGAGCTACTCGAAATCATCCTCGGCGATCTGCTCGTCTGCCTTCTGCAGGGAAAACTGAAAGCAGTCTACCCCGAAGTCTTGGACCTCCTCCAGAAATTGTGGTGACTGCATGAAGTCAGCCACCACTTGCGCGCGATACTCTTGGAGGAAGAGCTGCCCAGTTGTGGTAGTCCATATCATTTGCCGAGCTCAAAGAGCAGCAGATCAGTGTAGCGTTTGAGTTGATGAGCGTGGACAGCCCTTTCCTTGGCCAGGGTGGCCTCCAGCTCGACTCGAGCAGCCTCTGCATGTGCCCGAGTAGCTTCTGCCTGAGCTCGAGCAGTCCGCTCTTGCTCGAGCGCCACCTCCTTTTCTTTCAAAGCGGCCTCCTTCTCCGCCATTTCTACCTCCTTCACTGCGAGGACAACATCTTTTTCCACGAGAGCCTTGTCCTTTTTAACGAGCTCTCCGTTAAGGGACTTAATCTTGACTTCGAACTCGGTTTTCTGCTCTGTTTGCGTCTCGCGGAGCTTATTATTATGCTGCAAGAGTCTATCGTTATTATTCTGCACAGTGCGGAGGACGTCCTCGAGCTTCTTAATGGACTTCCCAGAGCTGTCTCGAGCTTCCTTGGCCAAAGGTAGAAATTTGACCAAGCCCTATAACCAAAGAAAACGTAACAGTTCAGTACATATATAGCGAGGAAGGATGATAGAAGAAGATCGAAGCAAACATAGGACGAGCAATACCTGGGCAAGCCATTGTACGAGCTGGTTGTCAATCTCTGGAAGGGTGACGCCAGCGTCTTTACGGTCGTCCTCGAGGAATGTGCCCTCGAGGCGATCGACCACCTCATTCACAGGGGCCACCAGTAGAGATGAGGACCTTGGGGTCAGGGGGTCAACCGAAGTATGGCTGGTGCGCACGCGCTTCTAAACCATCTCCAGTTGATCGATACGAGGACGTTTCCCCATGGGCACGTCACGCCCGGGGTCATCTCGGCTACTGGACTTGACCACGGTTTTGGTCGAGCCAGCAGAAGGGTTTTTGGAGGATGATTGGTCGAGGGGAGGTTTGTCTTGAGTTTTGGTTTTGGAGGAGGTATGGGGCTCGGAAGATTTGTCGTGGGTTTTAGTATTGGAAGCGGTGGTTTGGCTGTTGGCTTTCTGGGAAGAGGATTGGATGTTATCGGTTTTGGAGGTGGTCAGGGTTTTTGTGGTAGAAGCGGAGGTAGATTTATGCTGGGGCTTTTTTTCAGGAGGAGGTGGTGGAGTTCGTCGTTATTGTTGATGTTGTTGTTGTTGTTGTTTCTGTTGTTGTTGTTGTTTTTGTTGCTGGTGTTGTTTTTGTTGTTGTTTCTGCTGTTGTTGGTGCTGTTGTGGTTGTTGGTGTTGCTGTTGTTGAGTTTGTTGTGGTGGTGGTTGTTGTGGGGTTGATTGCTGTTGATGTGAGGGAGACTGCGAGGAAGTGGTCGATCCCTCGACCTTATCCCAGTTGATCTAGAGGAGGCCCCAGACTTTTTCTTAAGAGGAGCCTTCCTCGGAGGAATGTTGAAGCTGGGCACCTCTGCAAGAACATAACAGGAACATTAAAATCAACATCGATAAGGCACACTTGTATGTGAAATAAAGAAATATATGAAGACCTGAACAAGTTGGTCGAAGATTACCTGGTTCGTCCTTAATCCTAATTACATCAAGAACTCTTTCGGTGGGAGGAGAGAAGGCCTTGTGGGTGAGAATGCCATAGTGGTGGAGAAGGCTATCGTCCTTAAGAAGGATGCTCGACGCAACGGTCTTGGAATTCCAAACATGAATCCGTTGGTCTAAGAGAGTGTTACGAGTTGGGTTCGAGATTCCACGGGAATGTTCCTTGAGCCAAGGAGAAGGCGCCCAAGGAAAAGGAGTATCAAGCTCGACATATGCAAAAGTATCGGCCCATTTGGGGATGTTAGAGGAGATGTCTGAGATGAAATGGGCGTTGTTGCGGCTTTTAAGGTAAAGGCCTCGGGCCTGTTTGGAGGGGGCGTAGCAATAATGGAAAAAAGCTAGTTCAAATCGACATAGGCGAACATGGCACAGGATAACGGAGGTGGTCATAAAACGGATAGCGTTTGGAGGAAGTTGGTTTAAGGAAAGCCCGAACCACTCGCAGATCTGGAGTAGGTCAGGGCTTATGGGAAAACAGATGCCGAGGTCGAATTGGATTTTAAAGAAGGTGTAGCAATCAGAAGGGGGACGATCGTAAGTTTCGGAAGAAGAAGGGCAGTAGAATGCCCAACCAGAAGGGTGGCCGACCTTATCACTCTTCAGCCATCCAATTGAGTGGGAGGCAGAAGAGGTATATTTCGAAGGGGTTTTAGCCGAAGATTTGGGTGCATTAGGCTGAAAAAAAGAACGAGGAATGGTCGAGTATTCTGGGGGAGCAGTCTGAGAGGAAGGAGGATGAATGGTTGAGGATTTGGATGTGTTAGGCTGAGAAGAAGAAGGAGGAATGGTCGAGAATTCTGGAGGAACAGTTTGAGAAGAAGAAGGATTTGTGGCGGCAGGCATAGGAGTGGTGAATCGAGAGGAAAGGGGAATGGTATCAAGATCATCTTCGTCCTCTAGCTCATCTAACGAGCCAAAAGCAGGTCGACGGCGGCAAAGAGGAACGTTGTCCATGGTCTTCCCGGAGTTGGAAGAAATTGTGGCGGTAAAGACGAGGGTAGGCTCAGTATCGCCAGGGCGTAAAATGGAAAGGGGAACAAAGTCGGGGATATAAGGGACCTCGTGAACTGAACCAGAGGAGGCTGTGGTCGAGGAGGAGGATGGAGAACTCAAGTCAGCACCGGAGTGATGGTCGTTTTCACTGGTGGTTGCAGAGTCTGAAAAATAAGAGCAAAGGAACAATATCAAAATGGAGTTTCCGCGAAAAGAAAATGGAGGAAAGGGAGAGACTTTCAAAGGCTAAAGTTTCCGGAAGAAGCGATTTCGAAAAACTGAAAAGAGGAAGAGCAGGAATTTCGAAAAATTTTCAAAAGAAAAGCAAAATTCGTAACGCCCAACAAACAAATCAAAGCATTCAAAGCACAGATTCAGGACAAAATGCACAAATTCAGAAAATTCAACAGATAAGTTCGAGATACCCAACGCGAAAAATTCAAGAGCATATAAGTTTGAAGCACAGGAAACACAAATTCAAGTGAAGAACAACTTACTGATAATCGTGGTTGAAGGAATTGAAGAAGCCTCGAAAGTGCAGAATAAATCGTCGAAAAGCAGGAAGCTAGGGTTTACTGAGAAGTTTTAGAGTGCAAGAGAATTCAGGAGTGTGAAAGTGGAAAAAGTCTGAAAATTTGCTAAGTGTTCAATTTATACCTAGATGATTTGAAGAGGTGGAAGAGGAGGACCGTTAGATTAAAACGAAATCTCGCGATTGGGAACATTTAATTAACACGGGATTCAAAAGGGGCACGTTATGCGAGAGGGTGCAATAATTAAAGCACCTGACAGACGCGACAGGTACGACAAGTGGTAGGTGTGCAGACGCGGCAGAAAGGACGCGTGGCACGCAACTTTATTTTTGGCGGTTAAAGAGAAAGTAATTGAAAAAAGTAGTGGGAAACTTATCGGGTGGTCGATATCGGGCATAATATCACCCAGGAGGAAAGCGAGCACAAATTCACTCTTAGGTCGAGTCATTCAGACTCGACTAGAGTGGGGGGACTAGATGATATAGGATATTATACCCACAAGGCTAACCCGGTCTGCCGAACCGGTCGAAGAGGTTGAACCGTGAGGAAACTGAGCCAAGTAGCGGAAAGATAGACCAGTCGACTAGTCAAGCGATCGAGCAGTCGGGAAGTCGAATCGACCTCAATAGATCGACCACTTTATGGGTCGGCAATATTCTGAAGATCGACCTAGTCACAGGCGTGTGTGAGAGCCTCTAACCGAATTTCAGGGGAATATTCAGAGGGATAATCATCCCATATGCAGAGGACACGTGGCGAGAATGCATTGGTTGATAGCGACAACCACCTCTGACAACTCCCAGTGTGTAACACCCCACCTTACTAGATAAATCAGAGTAGCGCATTTATTCGCAAAGTCTTTGAAAACTAAAACATTTTTACTTTGCGAAACTGATTTGGGGTGCTACCGTGAAAATCTTTACTTAACTTAGAAAACCGTTGTTTTAATTTAATAAAAACGTCCGGTTATTTAAAAACTTTACTTTATGAAAAGTTTATCAAAATATGATAAAACCGTCAAAGTCATCAAACATCGTCAAAAGATAGTCAAAAGTATGCGGAAGCGTAAAATTTTAGTTATACAGTCCAAAACACATATATATAAAAGTCCTGAAAGTCCCGATCAGCTCCCGTCACGTCACACTCCTGGCCCGACCTGCTGACCTGAAAAATAAGATAAAACTGG
>CACSLK010031421.1:20570943-20587782 GCA_902706635.1 Striga hermonthica | reverse complement strand
GGCCCAGCGGGGAGAAGCTTCCACTTCTAAGGCTCCTAAGGGCCAGAAGAGGAAGACGTCCGCAAGAAAGGGCAAAGCGGTCATGAATGACGCGCAACCTCGACAAAAGGCAAGGAAGCCGAAAGGCAAGTGCTACAACTATCAGCAGAAGGGACACTGGAAGGCAAACTGCCCTCTTCCCAAGAAACCCGAAAAAGGTACTCCTTTTGCTTTAGTCGTTGAAACATGTTTAGCGGTGTTATCTACCAGTACCTGGTGTGTAGATACGGGGGCCACTGATCATGTCTCCAATTCATTGCAGGGGTTCCAGGAAACCAAGCGACTTAGGGAAGGAGAGGTTACCATCTACTTGGGCGATGCTAGTAGAGCGTCAGCAGTTGCAGTGGGAGACGTCTATTTGGATTTTGGCTTAGATAGGTTTCTAGTTTTGAAAGATTGTCTTTATGTTCCCAGTTTTAGGAAGAATTTGATTTTGGTTTCTAAGTTGTTTATGAACGGTTTTTCCGCTACGTTTGATAATAAAGTTGTTATTTGTTTTGGAAAAAAGTTCATATGCTCTGGTTCATTGGTTGACAATCTGTATATTCTAGAATCTAAGTCATCACCACTGCAACAGAAACAATTACTTAATTCATCATCTAATCTGAATAAGAGAAAGGAACCCTCTAAAATGAACGAAACATATCTTTGCCATCTAAGACTTGGTCATATTAACCTTAGGAGGATTCAAAGGTTGGTAGCAGACGGGCCTTTGGGGTCGTTAGAAGTCGAGGCTTTTCCAACTTGTGAGTCTTGCCTGGAAGGTAAAATGACTAAGAGGGCTTTTAGTTCAAAGGGGAATAGAGCCGAAGATGTGTTAGGGCTAGTTCATTCCGATCTATGTGGTCTTATGAGTATTCAAGCGAGAGGTGGTTTCGAGTACTTCGTTACGTTTATCGATGATTACTCGAGATATGGGTACATTTTCCTCTGCACCGCAAGTCTGAATGCTTTGAGAAGTTCTTGGAGTATAAGGCAGTTGTGGAGAATCAGTTAGGAAAAAGTATCAAGTCATTACGATCGGATCGTGGTGGCGAATATCTCTCGAATGAATTTAGGAGCTACTTGACTGATAATGGGATTACATCCCAGCTGACTGCGCCTGGCACGCCTCAGCAGAATGGCGTAGCAGAACGGAGGAACATGACTCTTATGGAAATGGTTAGGGCAATGATGTGTTATAGTACATTACCAGATTCGTTTTGAGGATATGCTTTAGAAACAGCGGTATACATTCTGAATAGAGTACCTTCTAAATCAGTACCGTCTACACCATTTGAGTTGTGGTCTGGGCATAAGCCCAGTCTAAGACATCTTAGGATTTGGGGTAGCCCAGCACATGTGCTGAGAACCGATACTGATAAGTTGGAACCGAGATCAGAAGTAAGGCTGTTTGTGGGATATTCTAAGGAAACGAAAGGTGGTCTATTTTATAGTCCAGAGGACCAGAAAGTAATCATTGGCACGAATGCTAGGTTCTTGGAAGAAACTATGTCTTAGATCATAAGTCCAGTAGTAGACATGTTCTTGAGGAGTTAAAGGGAGTGAGCACTTCAATACCGAGTGCGCTAGATGTTACACCACAAAGTACTGCAACACGTATCGCTGATGATGCACCTGAGCAGGTAGTACCTCGTCGTAGTGGGAGGGTTGTCCGGCAACCCGAACGGTTCATGGGTCTGGGAGAGTCTTCTGAGGCCTTCCCGGACGTTCTTGAAACCGACCCATGGACATACAATGAGGCACTCCAAGATCGGGACGCAGAGTCTTGGCAAAAGGCGATGAAGTCTGAATTAGAGTCAATGGACACTAATCAGGTCTGGCATCTTATAGAGCCACCCAGTGGCGTTCGAGCCATTGGATGCAAGTGGGTCTATAAGAGAAAGAGAGGATCAGATGGGAAGGTTGAGACCTTCAAAGTTAGGCTTGTTGCGAAAGGGTACACTCAGAAAGAAGGGATCGATTATGAGGAAACCTTTTCACCGGTAGCCATGCTCAAATCCATCAGGATTCTCTTGGCTGTGGCCGCTCATATAAATTATGAGATTTGGCAAATGGATGTTAAGACCGCTTTCCTTAACGGGAATTTGGACGAGGACATCTATATGCAGCAACCAGAAGGATTCATTGCAAAGGGCCAAGAGCATCTGGTCTGCAAGCTGAAGAGGTCCATTTATGGGCTGAAGCAAGCTTCGAGGTCTTGGAACATCCGTTTTGACGAGGTTGTCCAATCGTATGGATTTACCCAATGTCCGGATGAGCACTGTGTGCACAAGAAAAGTGATGGAAACGTGGTGGTGTTTCTAGTGCTGTACGTGGATGATATTCTTCTCATTGGAAACAGTGTGAAGATGTTGTCAGACGTAAAGGTATGGTTATCCAAGCAGTTTGATATGAAGGATTTGGGTGAAGTAGGACATGTTCTCGGAATCAAGGTTATTCGCGACCGAGAGAAGAGAAAGTTGTGCCTATCCCAATCCACATACATAGACACTGTCCTAAAGCGTTTCAACATGCAGGATTCCAAGAAAGGGGATTTGCCCTTTCGGCACAGAATACCTCTATCTAAGAGGATGTCCCCGAAGACGCCTCAGGAGATAGAGGACATGAAGGCAGTTCCTTATGCATCCGCAGTAGGAAGCCTCATGTATGCGATGTTGTGCACGCGACCTGATATTTGTTATGCTGTGGGCATGGTAGCAAGATATCAGAGTAATCCAGGGCCGGAACATTGGTCTGCGGTAAAACATATACTCAAGTACCTTCGTAGGACTAAGGAGTACATGTTGGTTTACCAGGCAGATGAGTTGCTTCCGTTGGGTTACACCGATTCTGACTTTCAGGCAGACCGGGACGAAAGCAAGTCAACCTCAGGGTTTGTGTTTACTTTAGGAGGAGGGGCCATTGTATGGAGGAGTGTCAAGCAGAAATGCGTGGCGGACTCAACCATGGAGGCTGAGTATGTAGCAGCCTCAGAGGCAGCGAAAGAAGCTGTATGGCTCAGAAATTTTCTCCTCGACCTTGATGTGGTATCGAGTTTGCCCGCTGCAATCACAGTGTTCTGTGATAACAGCGGAGTAGCAAATTCGAAAGAACCACGGACTCATAAAGCAAGTAAACACATAGAGCGCAAGTACCACCTGATACGAGAAATCGTTGGACGAGGAGAAGTCGTTGTTGCCAAGATACAATCAGAGGACAACCTAGCAGATCCTTTTACGAAGAGCCTACCGGCGAAAGTCTTTACGAGACACATAGAAGGAATGGGAGTCAGATGTTAGGGCAACATAGGAGACTAGTCTTTGAGAATTAGATTGAAAGAAATTGTGGTTATTTTTGTTTAGCCATGATATTATAAAGCATAAGTGGGAGATTGTTAGAGGTATGCTGTAAAAGCTGTGTTTTGCAGTTTCTATCAATTCCATTTTGATCTGGCAATCATGTTTCGGTCAAAGTACATATGTTTGCAGTTTATTTATTTATGCAATACATACTCCATGTCTTATATTGAGATAGTGTGGTTCGAAGATTTTCGAACGGAAAGATCACCTATCGGTTCCTTACAAGACTAAACTATTCGTTCACAGTCTAGACTGGCAGTGAGACCCCTGTTGATACCTAATTTTGGTCCCGCTTATTACGATATTACATGTGAATATATGTATTAAATAAATATAAATAGCAGGTTCTTTTATATGTTTAATATTGACCGAGTTTCCAGAAGACGAGGTCCGTATTCAAACGCCGTCAGCTCGACCCAGATATCACGAAAATCCACTTAGACAGACATGTCAATTGCTGACCAGTCGGAGTACCAGTCAAATTGCCAGTCAATCCAATTAGTTATTATTGGACCCTGCGCGGTCATATTTTATTATTGGGCCCTGCGTGGTCATATTTATTGGACCCTGCGCGGTCATATTTTATTGTAAAAGTCCATATACGGGCCGGTATTAGCCCAAATATATAGACTAGCTAAGGAGATAAGAGAAAAGGGAGGGCGGTGGCAATAGTACTTATCTCAAATAAAGCCACCGCCTCACAAAAGAGGAGATTATTCATTCTTGAAAAGACACAATACAATTTCTTGGCTTTTGAGACACTCTCTTGGATTGATTTCCTATATTCCACATCAAAATAAAACCACAAAAAAAGCATACAAAACTCATCCCAAAAATCACTACAAATCCCTATAAACTTTATACCCCCTATTCACAAAAGGGGGGTGTACATTTTTGTTGTTACAAAATCGTATAACAACAGGGACAAAACCTGATCATTTTATAATCACAACATTGCTACTTCAGGAAAATCAAGTGGGACAAACCTGATCATTTTGAATCACAGCATTGCTCCTTCAGGAAAACTCGGTGGGACAAAACCTGAACATTGTGGAAGCATAACATTTGCTCTGGCAAAATTTCATTTTTGGTCCTATAACTTGGCCATAGTCTAAAAAACTACCCCTATATTGACCACTTTCAAACTTGGTCCTATAACTTGTCCATTTCATCATTTTTGGTCCTATTTTATCTGACCCCGGGATTAAAATTTGACGTGGCGTGACTAAATCTAACGTGGCGTGATTCTGGATTAGGTGGCAGGACTAAAAAATGTTGACTCAAGTTCAAACTATCCACGTCTACATTCAAGATTCGGTGGAAATAAAAATAGTGAAAAATTAAAACCAAATAAATAAAAATTAAAAAAATGAGCGGTGAAGAGGGAGCAAGGCTCGTCGGAGATCGGTCGGAGTAAATGTCGTGCTCGCCGGAGGTCGGGTCGGTGAACTTCCACTATGAGGGAGCAAGGCTCGCCGGAGGTCGGTCGCGGAGTAAAGCTCGCACTCGCCGGAGGTCGAGTCGGTGAACTTCCACTGTGAACGGTGGACGTCGGTCGCCCACCTCCTATTGAAATTTTTTTTATATCATATTGAAGCTATTCTCGTCCTCGTTCACCTCCTACAATTTCCGGCGAAAATTCCACATGTAAGGTTGTCAATTGCTCTAGTCAAATTTTTAGATCTATAAAATTCCGGTCAAAATCCTCAATTTTCCAGCGATTCACGGTGACCCACCGAATCCGAAGATACCTATGAATTCCTCAGACCGTCCTGCACCCAAAGGCGTCCACTATCTACAAAATTGATAATTTTTTAAGCAACCCGCTTTTCCGGTGAGTATCGAGAAGAACAAACCGGAGCTCTTGAAGGTGATGGCCTTGACCGCAGGCGAGGGGGACGTGGATTTATTGGCTGAGAATGGTGCTCGACGGCGGCAACACGGTGGTCGGCTGAAGAGAACATGTCAATGACGATTGGAGGAAACTGCAGGGAGTTGTTTCCTTGTTTAACTTTTTTAATTTTTTATTCTTTTATTAAGTGTTGTAACTCCGCCTATGTTGTCTCAACATAGCAGGTCCCAAGCCCTGGTAAAGGAGGAGGGTTGTGATAGGCTTGGCGAGCCAACGTAAAACTTAGCCATTCTATGGAGATGAAACACAATAGATATTCGTTGGGGCGTAACCCTCTTAGCGACGCGCCATATCGAAACCCGGGTATGGTGTCAAATGGGCAAGGGCCGGGTCGTCTCCCCCTCAGGGACGCGCCATGTCGTGGTTTGGGCATGGTGTTAAGTGAGCAAGGACCGGGTCGTCATTTCCTTAGTGGCGCGCTACATCAGCGCCCGGGTGTAGTGGAAAATGAGCAAGGGTCTTCGCATCTCTCCCGACGGGTGCGAAGGGCAAGGAAGCTAGTCGAACCAACTAGGGTCCGGATAGGTAGTTGGAACGTAGGGTCCCTAACGGGTAAGCTATGTGAGCTAGTCGATGCAGCTATTAGGAGGCGTGTTAATATCCTATGCGTCCAGGAGACTAAATAGAAGGGGCAGAAGGCGAAGGAAGTGGAGGATACTGGCTTCAAGCTTTGGTTCACTGGGGCTTCATCGAGTAGGAATGGTGTAGGCATTCTGATCGATAGGATCCTTAAGGATGGAGTTGTAGATGTTAGGAGGCAAGGCGACCGGATTATCCTAGTCCGATTGGTAGTTGGGGATGTGACCATGAATGTGATCAGTGCCTATGCCCCCCAGGTAGGTCTTAGTGAGAGCGCCAAGAGGCAATTCTGGGAAGATCTGGACACCTTGGTCAGTACGGTGCCTGCCAGCGAGAAGCTCTTCGTAGGAGGAGACCTCAACGGACATGTGGGCGCGACTAATATAGGTTTCGAGAGAGTGCACGGAGGATTTGGGTATGGTAGTAGGAAAGAAGAGGGGGAGGGTGTGTTGGACTTTGCGTTGGCCTACGACTTGCTGATAGCGAACACCCTCTTTAGGAAGAGGGAATCTCACCTAGTGACCTTCCATAGTGGACGTCACTCAAGTCAGATCGACTTTATCCTTGCAAGGAGGGAGGATAGACGCGCTTGCGTAGATTGCAAGGTGATACCTGGGGATTGTGTTGTCCCCCAGCATAAGCTGGTGGTGGCGGACTTTCGATTCCGAGTACGTGTCCACCGGGACAAATGTGCCAAGACTGTGAGAACGAAGTGGTGGAAGCTTAAAGGGGAAGTGGCGCAGACGTTTAGGGATAGGATGCTAGGCGAGGGGCCTTGGGAAGAAGGAGAAGATGCAGATGACATGTGGCTAAAGATGGCAACATGTGTACGGAAGGTGGCTGCAGAAGTACTTGGTGTGAGTAGGGGAGGCAAGCAGGATGCGAAAGACACTTGGTGGTGGAATGACGAGGTGCAAAAGGCTATTCAAGAGAAGAAAGAGTGTTTCAAGCGTCTCCACCTCGACAAGAGTGCAACCAACATTGAGAGCTATAAAATAGCGAGAAGGGCTGCAAAGCGTGCCGTGAGTGTAGCGAAGGGTCAGGCCTATGATGACCTCTATCAGCGCCTAGGAACGAAGGAGGGGGAGAAGGACATTTATAAGATAGCTAGGATTCGGGAGAGGAAGACAAGGGACATCAACCAAATCAAATGCATCAAGGATGAGTCGGATCGGCCACTGGTGAAGGATGGGGAGATCAATGACAGATGGCGAGAGTACTTCGACAAATTGTTTAATGGGGGGAGTGAGGGTCCTACCCTGGAGTTGGTTGACTCATTTGATGATACCAATAGATGCTTGGTGAGGAGAATCCGAGAGGCAGAGATCGGAGAGGCTATGAAGAGGATGAAGGGAGGTAAAGCAATGGGCCCTGATGGTATTCCTATTGAGGTGTGACGATGTTTGGGCGCCAGAGCGTTAGTATGGTTAACTAAGCTTTTTAACCTCATCTTTCGGTCAAACAAGATGCCTGATGAATGGAGAGAAGTACTTTAGTACAGATCTTCAAGAACAAGGGTGATGTTCAAAGCTGTGGTAACTACCGTGGGATTAAGTTGATGAGCCATACGATGAAGCTCTGGGAGAGGGTTATCGAGCATCGCCTACGACGAGTGACGATGTGTGACCCAAAACCAATTTGGGTTTATGCCTGGAAGGTCGACCATGGAGGCGATTTTCCTAATACGACAGTTGATGGAGATATATAGAGACCAAAAGAAGGACTTGCACATGGTCTTTATCGACCTTGAGAAGGCTTATGACAGAGTACCGAGGAATGTCATGTGGTGGGCCTTAGAAAAGCACAAAGTCCCATCTAAGTACATTACCCTCATCAAGGATATGTACAAGAATGCGATGACGTGTGTTCGAACATGTGGGGGCGATACCAGCGACTTCCCAATTAAAATAGGACTACACCAGGGGTCAGCGTTGAGCCCTTATTTATTTGCTGGTGATGGATGAGGTCACAAGGGACATACAAGGTGATCTCCCTTGGTGTATACTCTTTGCTGATGATGTGGTGCTAGTTGACGAGAGTAGGGCCGGGGTAAATAGGAAGTTAGAGCTGTGGAAGGACACGTTAGAGTCGAAAGGCTTCAGACTTAGTAGGACGAAGACCGAGTACATGACGTGCGCTTTCAGCATGGCTACTCATGATGATGGTGATGTTAGCCTTGACGGGCAAGTGGTGGCCAAGAAGGAGACTTTCCGGTATTTAGGATCGATGATACAAAAAGATGGCGACATTGATGAAGATGTTAGGCATAGAATTGCAGCCGGTTGGTTGAAATGGCGTCAATCTTCGGGCGTTCTCTGTGATAAGAGGGTGCCACAAAAGCTAAAAGGTAAGTTCTATAGGACGGCGATTCACCCGACGATGCTATACGGTGCTGAATGTTGGCCTACAAAAAGGAAACATGTCCAACAACTAAGTGTAGCAGAGATGCGGATGTTGCGTTGGTTTTGCAGGCACACAAGAAGAGATAGAATCCGAAATGAGGATATTCGTGATAGGGTCGGGGTGGCCCCAATTGAGGAGAAATTGGTTCAACATCGGCTGAGGTGGTTCGGACATGTCCAACGGAGGCCTCCTGATGCACCGGTGCGCAGGGGAGTTCTACAGCGGGTCGATGTTGTTAAGAGAGGTAAAGGTCGGCCTAAACTCACTTGGGAAGAGTCGGTTCAGAGAGACCTTAAAGATTGGAATATCTCCAAGGATTTAGCGGTGGATAGGAGCGCTTGGAGACTAGCGATCAACGTGCCGAAACCGTGACTTTTGCTCCTTTATCTTTTGCTCCAATCTTTTTTTTTTTTTGTTTTTACTACTGTTTCTATTGGGTTTCATCTCTAGCCTACCCCAACTTGTTTGGGACTAAAAGGCTTTGTTGTTGTTGTTGTATTCTTTTATTAAGTGTTGTGGTTTCCACTTTCCACGTCTACATATTTAGTTTTGTTTATTTTTTTAATTTTAATTGTTTAGTTTTAATTTTTTGGTCCACATGGAATAATAAGATTACTAAATAAAAGTGAAGTCAGCCACATCGGATAAAAATACGCCACGTGACGTCACGTCAAATTTTAATCCCGGGGTTGGATAAAATAGGACCGGAAATGATGAAATGGACAAGTTATAGGCCCAAGTTTGAAAGTGGTCAATATATGGGTGGTTTTTTGGACTATGACCAAGTTATAGGACCAAAAATGAAATTTTGCCCATTTGCTCCCCCTCAAATAGATCATCTTTATTGGAGCATATACGTGCTGCCCCGTTAAAACCTTGTTAAGAAAACCCAATGAGAAAAAACTTGATCGAAGGAAAAAGAGTACAACTACCCCATTTTTTTTTTTTTATCATCATGAGGATTTATATCAATTATCCAGTAGTCCTCATTATACCATGAATATGTCTCGTTAAAACCTTATTAGGAAAAACCCAGTGGGACAAAATCATAATGAAGAAAAAAGAGTACACTATTCATATGAATACGCCATCTCTGTTGATTAAAAACCTTAATGGAAAAATCCAATGGGACCAAACCTCGTCAAACGAAAAAAGAGTACAACACTGGCCAACAGTGCCTAATTTTTAGGATTACAATTAGCCTTCCGGGCTCAAATTTTCGAGATTTATTTATCCCTTCCTTCATCGCTTATTTGAAGAATTTAAATTTTTACAATACCAACGCGTCCAGTGTATTATTCTATCATCATATCATTTCATATATTTCACTCCCATCAGTATCATTTATAATTTATACACTTTCAATGTGATGCATATATCAATTACAAATTTCAATAATTGATTTTCCCCCTCATCTTAACAGATCACGGATCTGTATTTTCATTATTGAGTTTCTTGAGAGGAGCTCTCCATTTCGTTCTCGATTTCAACATATAATAGATGGACTTTGAACTCATATCACTTGTAATGTGCACATTTTTCTTTCAAGAGTTCATCATATCAGTTGGGTATATTACTAGTTTTATCACTTTCATATGACACTTATTTTCATTATTTCATAATCATCTTGTAACTTCAGGTTATGTGTCATATACTCATTCTTTGATCAAATCATCTCGTAACTTCAGGTTATGAATCACATATACATGTGGCTATTTAGTGTATCCATAATATCTAGTAGCACACATAGAGGGGTATTGGGCCCATATATATCGTACCCTTTTCATACTCAGATTGATCAAATATCGATTCACAAATATTTAGCTAGTAATAATATTTACCAATCAAGAAAGAAGCATCTTATATAACAAAGAATATGTTAATCATGAAAGCCATCATTAATTTTATCAGTAAACATCACAATAATTCATATTTATCACAAACATATCACATCATCTTTCGGCGACAATAAATGCACTTTCAGTGCAGATTCTGACATACAATATTTTAGTCAATATTTAAATCATAATTTCATCACATGCGTATCATGTCTTCTAGCATACAAACTTTTAAACACTGATTTTAGAGTCATATCGCATACGCATCATTTCTATAAATTATCAGGTAATTAATTCAATCTTCCATAACACAAGTCCGAATTTACAAATGGATTTAACACTCCCAAATATCCGTAAATATAATTATTTTCTTCCCTTAAATATCATAAAAAGGATTTATTGATCTCGATTAGAAAGATTGAGGGTGTTAATGATTAATGATATTCCAAGTGAGTGGACGGTTGATTGAAGCAAAAGTTCGATTGTCTGGAGAGTTTCTAAATTCATACAAATATATGCCAGGTATGGCTAAGAGTACTTTTGAAAAGAAACGAAGAGCAAAAAGATTAGGTGGATGCTTCAAATGCGCACGATGGATTTGTGACACACGATGTAAATCTTTGGGGTTCGTATCCAAAAATCGAGAAGATAAAATAACATTTATAAAGGATGGATTGAGTAAATAATCTATGGATCAGACGAGTCAACAAATTCTTGAGACATATCCTAGTGGTTTTGTGCATCGTGAGCTTATGTCTCTATGGGTTCGTTTAAAAAATGAAGAACGTTATTGTCTCGAAAATATTGTTTCAAAAGATCAAGTTTGTAAAAAATTGCTCTTATTAGTGAAAAAAATCTATTAATACAGTTTAGTATGTTGCACTTGTAATTTTTCAGAAAATCTTATAGCTGCCGACAGATAAGATTCATATAAAACCCAACGCCTTATCTGTCGGTTTTGTGAAACTTCATGACAAGCCCATAAGTCTAATGAATTTTAATAACTTTTTTCATGGTTTGCTTGGATTTTTAGACGAAAGAGTATATCAAACCTTTATATCTCCTTCAATGAGAGAAGTATTCAAATCTGCAGATACGTCTGCTGAGATTATCAAAAAGCTTCGAGAATGTATCACATTTCAAGATTTTGTGGAAACACAAGGGGTCAAGCAAAAAAGAGCTTTTGATCCTTTAGATCTCTCATTATGAACCCAGATAATAATCATGGGTGGAAGAGTTCCGGAGATTTAGACCCTTGAGACACACCCTTCTTTTATGAGTTCTATTATGTAACATTTTCGCATATTTATTGAGGATTCGCTACCTCTTATATGTATTTCCATCATCTTATCCTTTTTGTACTTGTTCCTCAGTAATAATAATATTTTCATTAGTTTATTTGGATCTTTACAAATACTCCTTCTAGGATATACTCGATCAACAAGTCGAGATAATACACTTTGGTATTTAACCAAGAGTTCCATTATAAATACGTCTATAAGCATGAGCTAACTTATTCAATCTTTTACATAGTGTTCACTATATAATCTATTTGACCGATATGATCATTTTGTATATTATCATTATACACAAGGTTCTACCTTGAATTTCTCACTTTAATTCTTCAGGAATAATTTTGTTGGTTGTACCACATATTACCAACAACTTCATAATTAAATGATTTATTATTTAATTATCTTTCATCTCGAGAATTTGAGTCCATCTAAGACTTTCACATATGACTCAATAGTCATAGTAATGTTGCTGCCATAAATATTAACTTGCAGAATAATAGATAATGAGAGAAGTTTTATAAAATTTTGGGTCTCTGCGTAAAACCATAGTCATAATCTCTCTATATTTACATTACACCACCATATCGCATGTTTCATATAAATATTCATTATCTTTCTGGGATATGCTATCCTTCTGGGATATATCGTGTAGCGAGTGGAAGTTCTGTCTTTTTTCTTTTTATCTCAATCAACCTAAGCGCTTCTAGCACTTTCATTGTTTTGATCTGGATCATTATCTGAGATAGTAAAAAAATAACATAGGCAGTTATGTTGTCGACAACTAGGATATTCAATTTATATTCTCTCAACCATATGTGAAACTTCATATTTACTAGCCATATTTATAATCATTTCCCGTGACATTTAATTTTGACCGTTCCGTATTTCCAGTATTATAATGGTTTGATGCACGTGCAATATGTACTGGATCAACTCTTCAGAAGTTCCTTATAAAGGAGTGTAAATTCTTGAATATACTTTTTCCGCGGACTTTCATACATCATATATTAATTATATCACCTTATGCTTCTAGCATTAAGTAGTCAATCTTCCCTAGGGATTTTGCTTACATTGTGGTACATTTATATATATACAAAATGCTCACTCCATTATTACTGTAAATTCCGTTTGACAGAAATATAATATGAACTTCAAGTTCAATTTCTATTGCGCGGTTTCAAATAATGAAAACATTAATATTTCACATATTTCACGACATTGATAAATTGAATAATGCTATAGATACATAATATTGTACATAGGGGTGTACATAATACTCACATTGAATGGGACCTACCAAAATAAAAAATCAAGTGGACCCTACTCCATGTGAGTGTTATGTACATCTCTATGTACATTTATTATGTACTTGTAGCATTTTCCTAATAAATTTATGCTCATATCTCCCCCTGTTGCTGTGAAATTATCTCATATATTATGCAAAACACGTACCAAATAATAAATTGACCCCTTATAATGGCCTCTAGGTAATAAAAATAGACGGAGTATAAAATCATAGTATACCTAGTTTGTAATATAGGCCCATATAGGTACGAATTGGTGGTGATATAATATTGTGCATAATAAAATAAAATCGCATATGGGAAATTTTTATTTTCCACGCACCATTTGGAGAAAATTATGATAAATAATTACCCAATATGATTCAACTGCTCATACTAATTATTGAATATCTAAGTTGGGCATCATAAAATAATTCAATACTAAATGAACAATATATGCTTCAGGCATTACATATGTTATAACTCTTCAGGAGTATAACAATTGAATTATAAGATATTTCATAAGGTATATAATATTTTTCCTCTAATATTGAAAAATAATCCTCATCTTGAGGATAATGTCTACTGGACATATCATACATGTTAGCACTTTCAAATCATAACAATTAATGTAAAAAATAATAGGATACATATCAAACAAGATATGCTCATAAATAAGGACAATTAATTCCAGTAAATACATAGTCTTATATAATAGAAATAATTTTCTATCATATATCTCATGTGATAAATTATATTTTTATACATGTGCTTCTGGCACTACATATTTCTTTTTATGTCACATGGGCTAATCCATAAATATCTACATATCCAATACCAAATAATTTTCTCAATAGAAAAATTCAAATATTTCATAATACCACTATATATAATTTAATAAATTATATCAATATTGGTCTTAAAATGAAGTTATCATTAAATTGAGTAGCATGAAAGTGAAATAAGTTTATTTCGATAAACACAACTTATTCTATTCGGCAAAACCTAACAAGTTAATAAAATTTCTTGGTAAACACCATGCATGACAATAATTGAGTAGCTTCGTTATTAACTGATAAGGTTTACTTTAAGAAAATTTAATTATTAAATAATTCCATAGTGGTTTTTCATTACTTAGTTAGGCCAATCAATAACTAATATTATATTTGGATTAGCTATTCCATGAAAGGCACTCATTTTCATATTTGACATTAATCATTTTAGCAGACCTTACATTTTTTCATGGACAACCATCTCTGCCGTGGAGACCGTGACAGCAACGACAAGCCGGATAATCCAAGACTGAAATCGGAGACACAAACTCAAATTCAACTCCGTGCCCAATATCTCATCGGCGTCCCGCCGTTGGACGTCTGGACGAAGGCGACTTCCTCGGCGGCAACGAGGAAGAGATGGGGAAGTGGCTATTGTTTCTGTAGTTAATCATGATATCAACATCCATGGTTGCCAGCGAAGTAATTTTATGTTTTTTTTACTCGGTACAAAAAATAACAATTTGTAATAATCCGATTTCTGATAGAGAGGATTGTCTATAAAAAGCAACTGTAGAGCATACTCTCGTCATATTAAAAATCGAGCTTTAGAGGGCAGAGACTCGTGCTGATAACGTGTTACAAAACTAGAGAGAAATAGAGAGAAAAGAGATAAGATACTCTCTTCGTTGTCTTTTTATTATAAATGAAGCTTCTATTTATAAGAAAACTTCCGATGACTCCATCGTAATAATACAATAACAAAATAGTCATTCATATATATAAATTTATAATAAAATATTAAAAGTTAGGTAGTGGTTAAACCACCCCACCCATATTTATAATAAGAACGAATAATAACAGATACCCGTGGTCTAGCCGGTACGATTACCTCTAAATATCATTCGGCCAAAATTCTGTTTTATACCAGTTTCATATTGAAAATACCCGCCAAAATACAGGTCAAAATACCAATTTATACCTATTTTTAGAAAAAAAAAAAGGTCATTTTTAGTATATTTTTACATCGAAAGTTCTACACTTTAATTTTAATACATTTACATCGTAACTAAATTTTAGTTAATTTCAATATATTTATTAAAATTAGTTATATACATTATTTATATTTTAATAATAAATTAATTTCATGTTATTAAAATCCTGTAAAATAGACGATAAAATCGGTTAGACCGATTAAACCATGTACCGATGGCTCGTCTGTTATTTAAAATACTGAACTCCATCAGTCCATCTTAATTTCATTTTACGAAATTCAGTTAGTGTCCACACTAGTACACATTGTTGGATGATTATTATTTCCAGTTGTGTATCCTTTCCCTTGACAAAATTGAATGTGAATTAGTCACATCGATAGGAACAAAAAGAATTAGTTGCCTTGCTGGGAATAAGGTGAACACTGCATGTAAAGAGCGCTCTTGGATAAAATTAATGCATTCCTTGAATTGTTTTTAGGTAAAAATAAATTTACGGTGAGCACAATATCTACACCTATCAGCTGCAACCTACAGATATGAATTTGACAGTCATAACCTTCTTCTGACTGTTGATAAATACATTTACCTGAGTCAAATGTTCCCCATTACCGAATCGAGTAGAGCAGTCTCTTCTTCCTACAAATATGAAAAATTTGTACGCGTGAAGAATAATTAGTAAGCTTACTAAAACATCAACTAGTCGTGCTCGTGCATACATACCACCAAGGCATTGAATTCAGTCTCTTCATCTATGGCGCTGATTACAGCAGGATCCTCCAAGAGTTCCTGTTTAAACACATGGCGAACGCATCATCAAAAGCAAACGGAACATGTATCAAATATTTGGGCTCGTAAAATTATACTCCAGGAGCATAATGATTAAGCAAATCCAGCAGATATATAATCAAATTTAATTCTCTTACATCATCAGCTATTTGTAGTACACCATTTTCATCCTGCAACAAGAGACCGAGTACATTAATTTTACACGAGGCGCGATAAGTTCGATTTGAATTTTCGCAAAAACACTTCGAGATGGATAAACCATTTGAATTATGCTCAGCGACAATAGGTACTTATCTTTACCTTCACTGCCACAAACAAAAGTGGGTCCGCTGGCGTGTAAATCATATAGTGGGAACCATCCTACACAAGAAAGACATGACATCAGATGAAATATCAACATAAGATGTTATTAAAAATGAAGTGTCTTAGGCAGTGTCTAATTATCTCCCAAAGCCCTCAAAATCTGCAGGAAAGCAGTAAATGCTTCAAAGATTGTGAATTTCGATGGGAAATTTTTGACAAGTCAGCAATATAGCACAACAGTCATCACCAGGCTATCGATTATGTAATCACTGAAATGGACTTAAAAGCGTACCACATTAAAGCATGTAATTTCAACACCTTCAGCTGGCAAACCATCTTCTCTGTTATCTGCATAAGCGCAGAAAAGTTTTCCCATTAACAAGTTTGTGGCAGAGACCTGGCTTTTGATGAAAGCTTATAAGTAAACTTTACACTGTTAAAGAGAATCATTTTATTTAGGCACTTAAGCTACACATTAAGAGAAAAGCAGAAAAAAGAAAAGTTTAATTATAAAGACAAAATTACAGCCCATGTAGGTTCTGGGCGAAAGTGCCTTTAGTTTTATGCTGTGCGTTACATTCTCAAAAGATGGTAATCAACATACATGAGCAATTTCAACATATCAAGGCATAGAAGATCATTATTCATTCAGAAAACAGAAATATACATGATGTGATCCCAATAGAAATATTTTAATAATAAAAATATCCGGCCTCATTATACATAGACAATGTCGCAATATTTCAGAGAACCTAAGAATCTTTCGAAAGTATTAGTCTCATTCCAAAATACAGATAAAAAAAGGTGAAAGTTAATTTTAAAAAAAGTGAGATAGATTTAAGATTGTGAATTGATACAAGAAAAATGTAATACTTAAAGTTGATGTGATATGAAAACAATAAAATATTGAGTGATAAGATAGATAGTTAGAAATGTGTGAGATAATGATAGTGTTTCTTGTTGGAATATATAATAAAACTTTTTTTTTTTCAATGTATTAGTGGGATTGTATAGAAAGAAGTGAGGTAAAATGAATAGTATTTTTGGTGATTTTTTTTTTTTTTTTTTTTTTT
>CACSLK010031421.1:20527707-20554349 GCA_902706635.1 Striga hermonthica | reverse complement strand
ATATATATAGATTGTAAGATTATTACTAGTTTGTAAGAATTACGAGAAAATTGAGTGTATATTTTATGTATCTTTTATGTATATGCGTGTTCCGATCTGCTGTTCGCTTGAATAACGAAAAAGTTAAGTGTATATGTTATGTATATGTACAACTAAGAACATGTTTATCTATGTTTTATATACCGAAAATATGCGTGATCTTGTTTATTATCGTTCGGTTGCAAAGGTATGTTCCAAATTCATAAGTATATTTGTTGTTTATATACCGTACATATTTGTATTTACGTTGGTATTGAGCAAAACATGATCTTGTTTATTGTCGTTCGATTGCAAAGGCATGTTTCAAATTCATAAGTGTATTTGTTGTTTATATACTGTATATATTTGTATTTACGTTGGTGTTGAGCAAAACAACTGGTGGGATCAATTTCAATTTTGTCGGGACTTTCATTTTCAACAAAATCGAAATATTGTTCGGGGTTTGCTTTATAGATCCACTAGACATAATCTTCTTCCCAAATTGATTTTTGTTTTGTTCGGTTACCCTTCGCTTGATGGATTCTTATTACCTTGTCTGTTAGTGGCCAAGCCCCACCTCCAACACCTCTTCAGACACCGAACCACCGCCATTACCAAATCCACTCCCACCGCCGCCCCCACGACCACCCCACACCAATCGTTGGCCCCTTATCCAACGGAACCACCCACATAGTCTCCCGCTCCAAACCCTCCGAGTTGGATCCGCCGCCAGTGCTAATGTCGTCGCCACCTCCATTACCTCAACCCCTACCCACTCCACTACGACCACCTCCCTTACCTCCTGGATATTATCCAATTTTATTTTTGGTTCCATGAGAAATCAAAATAAAAGAAATTGAAATAATAAAAATAAATAAATAAAAAGATTGACTTTTGGTAATAGCATATCCTGAATAATTTGTCCACTCACCTCAAAAAATAAGATGGATCTGTAATTGTAGGCTAAACAGATCAATTAATTTTGTTTTATATGTCAAACTCCCATATGTTTGTAATAAATAATTAGTTTCGTTAATTGACAAATAAAAGAAAATGGTCTCGTACCATGCGTAATTTCCTCCTTAAAAATTACAAGCAAGCCTAAAAGAATTTGAATCCTAAGCTTTCTCTCTCTTGAGTGTCTTCTTTCTCTCTCTTTGAGAGTTTTCCTTTCTCTTATTGAGAATTTCTCGTCTCTTCCAGTGAGCCTTCTTTTGAGGGGAGGGTAGCGATCAGTAGGGTGGAGTAGTGGTTTCTTCTGAGATCCTTTTCATTTGAAGAGTGCTTATTAGAGCTTAATCGTCTCTCGCTAGTCCGACAGTTGAGGGATTTTAGGGTTGCGGAGATGGACAAAGATGAGGATGCACTAGAATCACTCATGGAGAAATTTTTTATGTCAGAACGAGAAATTTCTTATATTGATATTGAAGATCGAGACGTCAGAACCAGTGCAGAGGAGTGTAGCAGAAGCCTGTTTGGGAAAGTTGTTGGGGATAAACGAGCCAACTGGATTTGTATAATGAGGGCCATGGCTCAAGCATGAAAGGTGGGAAATGCCCTGGAGGTGAGAGAATTGGATAACAATTACTTCCAATTTATATTCCAGACTAGAGCTGAGAAAGAGAAAGTGGATATGAACAGAAATTGAGTTTTCGATAACCAATATCTAATTCTACAAGGATGGAAGGAAGGGCTCAAGAGTAATAGTGAGTGTTTTGAGTCACTAGATCTTTGGGTGCAAGTGCATAATGTTCCCCTGAATTGGCTGAGTACAGAGGTGGGGCTGAAACTCAAAAGAATGTTAAAGGAATCAAGAATGTACACATAGCCAGAATTGGGAATCAAGGAGAAAAAGTGCTGAGAATTTGGGCTACTTTTAATTTACAGGAACCAATTCCAAGGTGGGAAAACATTAGATTGGGCGATATTGCAGTTATGGTTCAATTCAAATATGAGAAGTTGATTAACCTTATCAAATTGGATCCATTAAAACAATATAGTACTTGGGTTGGACTATAAACTCAATTTGGGCCGCTACTCTTTAAAAGAGTCGTTAATATTAAATCACATGGCTCGGATTGGAATTAGTAACTTCGACCGAAAATTCAACATAAATTGGGCCGAGTATCAAACTCAAAGCTCGGTATTAATAAAACTGAGCTGAAATAAATTCCGATAAAATGGGTCGAAAGAAATACGGTGCGACAATATGAATTCTCAATCAATTTGATACAACTAAATAAAACCGGTTTATCTATATTTATAATACACAATATATTTATTCAATAATAATAATTTAAAAACAACTAGACAACTTCGAGCATATAATCACAATAGAAATTAATAATCGAGCACGAATAAAATCAAATAAAATAAATAATAATTCTATAAATACTCCGGAACAAATGGGGCGTTGCAGCTACCATAGACATGATTTCTATCCTCTTCCTGCTCCTCCGAGGTGGTGTGATTTCTATGATTAGAAGATTCAAACCAGTGAACTCCCTCTGCTGCTTTCACCCAGTCACCATATTGCCCCTCTTTAAATTTGTTTCTCTCAGTATCCAAGATCTTCTTTTTAAAGTGTTTGTCTACATGACCAATCCTGGCAAATCTTGGCCCAAAAGGAGTTAAAATCACGGCCTTTTACTTTTTCTCCTTCGTGCGACCGAGTCATTCCCTTATCATCATGTTCAAATTGCAGTTCCAATTTGGACGAGAGATTCTTGCATGTTCTCCTCTCTCTCACGTATAATTACTGGAACTCATCTCTCTTGTTCAATCATCCAGTTTTTGTTGGAGTATACTGTAAAGCAAACCTTTATGTGAGCTTTTAGATTGTATTTATTCGATTTCCCATTTTAACTGAAATAAATGTTTTCACATTGATGCATTCTTTATGATTGCTTGTATGCTAAATGTCCAATTGTCTTATATTGTATACAATGTGGTGTGTTAGTAATCACACAGAAGATTACATTGTCGGTCCCTTATAAGATATAAATGGTATTCACAACTGAGATAGTTATGGACATGACTATCGATGTAGGTTGTAGTATAAATTGGATGTAGCTTGTCTTGGATATTGGTTTATACTAGTGCGCTGCGTCGCATTGAATGGATCACATTTGAGACGTGTTCTTCTGTTCTGACTATCATGAAGAACCTAGATCTCGGTGACTCTACTAATTCTTAACCCTAACTGTGATACTTAGATATGAGGATATTTGTTTGTTACTTTGATTTACCATGGGTGAGAACCAAGTATTGGTTCAATATGCTCTGTATCTTGGGAAACAACATTATCTGCATGATATCTATTTATTGGCATTAGGGAACCGTGTCCTGACCCATCCAGGTTGATGATGTCCCCTTAAGGAACTCATAAGGATGATCGTATAAACCCTGCAGATGGATTTAATCCGTACGATAATAAGGTTGAGTGGTACTACTTAAGGAATAAAAGATATTAATTAATTAAAGCAGTCAGAAGCTTTAATAATTAATGGAGGTGCGATATCTTAAACACGGGGAATTACATCGAGTCTAATAGAAGCCCTAATTTATTTCGGGATAGGACGGGAGTGCAATATTAATTCTCTAGTGGAATGAATTAATATTTACGGGCCATTTTGTGTTCTGGGCTGAACATAAGAATTTGGGCCTGTAGGAAGCCCAAACCCTATACCTTCTAAGAGATCCCTAGGCTGGCCCAAGGACCTCTATAAAAGGAGGGATTACACGTCTTGAACCCTACGCAACAACACAAAACGTGACACCTTCAGCCACCATTGTGAGGAGAAAGTCACGCGAAGGGTTCGGTGAAGACGAAACACAATCTGCTCCTTTCAACCGTTTGGTAGATCGTCATCCATCCGACGTCCAAACGTGGTCAGAACACACACTAGAAGATCGCTCAGATCGAATCAAAGCCTCGAAGAAAGGTATTTCTCTGTTCATACTTTAGGAGCATGCTTAGGGTAATTCAAAATCATGTATGTATGTGTTTGGTATCCGATATCAATCCGTGGGAAGGACAGCCTCGTCGGCGTGTTCCAGCAATTGGTATCAGAGCCATCGGTTTCGTAGATTATCGGCTCTGCCTGAAACATGTAGTTGATTTCGTTTATTCATTTTCAGTCATGTTCATGGTATGGATGATTGTTTATCTCTATGCTTCTGGATGGTGTCTATCGCAACCCTTGTGTATTGTTGTAATCGTTTTTCCCACCAGATAATAAGTGTGGGTAGTATATGCAATTTTGTAGACTGCAGTAGGGCTGTTCTTGTTCAATTTTTGCTGTCATTTTGTGTTCAAAATCGAACGTGATGAAGATGATCAACCTGGAGGCGGCGGCTAGGGTTTCAGCATTCACCGGGGGCATTTTCGTAGGCGAAAACCGTTTTGGCCATACCTTTTGCTACAGGTGTCCGATTTCAGCCCATAATACCATTTCGGAAATGGGAGAGCGAGATCTACACATGTCGCAAAATCGCTATGATAGCCTGAGGCGGGGTCAAATTCTATCGTCTAGATGATGTTTTCGGCCCTTTTCCATCGGTGGGTGCGGACATTGCGTGAATGGCCCGATTTACGCGAGATGCCGATTCGAGTGTTCATCCACGACCTTGCTGAATCATGTAATAGCTTTGATAGACTGTTAGTAGTTGGTTTTAAAGGGGCTGCGATAGATGTGTTTTAATTTTCGCATTTTTTATCGCTTTGTGGATGCCGATTTAATTTTGCTAGAGCATGTTTATTTGATTATGTGTCTAGCTGATTTAAATCAAACTTTGGCATGCTAGAAATCATGTGAATAGGTGCTATAAATTCATAGAAAGTTGTTATTGCTTTTGTTTTGAATTTTAGGAGCATGCTAGGATTTATGTGATTTGCGTGTTAGGAGCATGATAGGAATTTTATTATTTCTTATTGCATGCTGTTAAAAACCTTCAAGTAAAAATGACTAAGTGAGTTTAATATAAATTTTAATTAATTCATTTGGCCTCCACAATTAGTCTTTAAGTAAGGTGTTTGTCGCTCGCGGGACCCTGGGAGTCTCCCCCTAACGGATGTGGCATTCACGAGCTTACTAGATAAGACTTCTATTCAAACGACTTTAGGTGAAGTGAGTGGCATACACGTGACCAATGGGGTCTCCTCCCTAACGGATAGTGTCATTCATAAGCTCACCGGTAAAGATTATTTCGAGATATCCATAGAAATTTTTTTACAAGCGATGTGTCTTCTCCATCGGTAAGTTCATCAATTGTGGATGATTGTTCTTGGGGTTAAATTGTGGTCATCACTTAGATGTGAATTTTAATATAACTCCACAACGGAGTCCCTGTTTTGATTCACATGGCCAGTGTTAAAATTTCGACTATTAATTTTATTCGCCATAAGGACAAGTTGGCGTGCAAATGAGATTAATGACCGGGTGTCTGCTTAATTGAAATATGTGTAAACGTCCACCCAACGTGGCTTGCATGTGTGTTCGTTAAGTTGTCGAAGGTTGCATTAAATAATGGTTTTTGAAGGTTTCCATATTTTATGCTTCAAATTTATGTGAATTATTGCTTACGTGTTTGCAATTATTTATTTCAGTTATACATCATGTCATTCAATCCGCTTATGGTCATTCTCAATCAAAACAAGCTTACTGGTCCAAATTATTTGGACTGGAAGAGAAATCTGGATATTGTCCTTGTTGCTGATGAGTACAAGTTTGTGCTCACCACTCCTGCTCCTACTCCTTTGAGCGCCCAATCCACTGAAGAGGAAAGGGAGGCTCATCGGAAGTGGCATAAGGCTGATGAGATGGCTCGTTTCTACATCTTGGCATATATGTCAAATGTTTTGCAACAGCAGCATCACACCATGCCTACTGCTGCTGACATGATGTTGAGCCTCAAGGAATTCTTTGGTGAGCAAGATAGGGCTGCTCGGGTTGAGGCTATGAGGAAGATTATGTCTTATGTCATGCCAGAGGGAGCTTCTGTGCGAGAGCATGTTCTCAAGATGATGGAATATCTGAATGAGATAGAAGTGCTCTGAGGAAATATCGATGGCGAAGCCAAGATCGATATCATCATGCACTCGTTCCCGAATTCCTATGAGAACTTCTGCCTGAATGCAATCATGCATAAGAAGGGCTATACTCAGGCCGAGCTTCTTACGGACTTGGTTGCAGCGGAGGGTCTTATGGGAAGGGGACCACAGGCTCATGTTTCTGTACAAGCTGGACCTTCTTCGTCGAAACGCGGGAAGAAGAAAAAGCAAGTACAGAAAAAGAGTGGTGGAACCAGTGGGAGCAGTGGGAATGGTAGGAGCAAGGCTGTAGCGCCTTCTGGTGGCGTGGTGAAGACGAAAGGCAAGTGCTTCAAGTGCAACAAGACAGGACATTGGAAGACGGATTGTCCCCTCAAGGACGTTCCTGGTACGTCTCTTGCTTTAGTTGTCGAAACATGTTTTGCGGCTTGTTCTACCAGTTCTTGTGTAGTAGATACATGAGCCACTGATCATGTTTGTTATACTTTGCAGGGGTTTCTGCAAAGAAGGCAGCTCAGTGAGGGCGAGATTACCATCAGCTTGGGCAACGCTACACGAGTGGCGGTGGTTGCAGTGGGAGATGTGCATTTATCATTTTCTGATTCTGTTTTAGTATTATAGAATGTTTTGTACGTGCCGATTTTTCGAAAGAATTTAATTTCAGTTTCGAAGTTGTTTTTGGATGGATATTCAGTTATTTTTAATGACAATGTTGTTATTATGAAAAAATAACTCTTTTATCTGTTCTGGCATGTTGGTTAACAATCTTTATACTATTACTTGTGCATATCATACTGTGACTGAGGCTCATGCATCTTCATCACTAAATAAGAGAAAGGAACCTTCTCAGTCGAATCAGACATATCTTTGGCACCTAAGATTGGGTCATGTCAATCTAAGGAGGATCCAAAGGCTGGTAGGTAATGGCTTCTTGGACTCTCTCCAAGTTGAAGCGAATCCTGTTTGGAAGGCAAGATGACTTCTAGGCCCTTTAAGGCCAAGGGGAACAGGTCCAATGATGTGTTGGAATTGATTCACTCTGATTTGTGTGGGCCTATGTATATTCAAGCTAGAGGTGGTTTTGAGTATTTCGTTACATTTATTGACGATTACTCAAGATATGGGTACATTTACTTGATGCGTCACAAGTCTGAATGCTTTGACAAGTTCGGAGAATTCAAGGCAGAAGTAGAGAACCGTCAAGGGAAAAGTATCAAGTCACTGTGATCTGATCGTGGTGGCGAATACCTCAGCAATGAATTTAAGCAATACTTATTAGAGAATGAGATTACATCCCAGCTGACTGCGCCTGGTACTCCTCAACAGAATGGCGTAGCAGAGAGAAAGAATAGGACGTTGTTGGAAATGGTGAGATCAATGATGAGCTATGCTTCATTACCTACCTCATTTTGGGGATATGCCTTGGAAACAACGACATACCTTCTTAACTTTGTACCTTCTAAATCAGTTCTGAAAACTCCAATAGAATTGTGGTCCGGGCGCAAGCCCAATTTAAACCACATTCGGATTTGGGGCTGCCCAGCACATGTGTTGGATAAGGAAGCTGATAAGTTGGCACCTAGAACAGAAGCATGACTGTTTGTCGGTTACCCAAAGGGAACGAGAGGTGGTTACTTTTGTAGTCCTAAAGATCAGAGGGTAGTGGTTAGCACCAATGCCCGATTTTTAGAGGAAGACTATATGAGTGAGCATAAGTCCAAGAGCGAGATTATTCTCAAAGAGTGTAGGGCAGACAATGGCATACCGAGTGTGCAAGAGGATATACCACAAGAGACTGCACAACGTGTTGACTCTGATGTATTTACACCTGAATTGCCTCATCGTAGTGGGAGGGTTGTTCGTCAACCCGGTCGTTTCATGTTTGTGGAGAGTCTTCAGACTTGATCCCAAGTGAAGAGCATGATAGTGATCCCTGGACCTACAATGAGGCAATCCAAGACGTAGATGCAGATTCTTGGCAAAAATCTATGGATTCTGAGATTGAAACTATAGATGCTATGGATGTATACGACCTTAGGGACCTCCCTGAAGTCAAGAAAGCCATTGAGTGCAAATGGGTCTATAGGCGTAAGAGAGGATCTGACGGGAAGGTTATTTCCTTCAAAGCACGGCTGGTTGCGAAGGGTTTCACTCAGAAAGAGGGAATCGATTATGATAAGACCTTCTCACCGGTAGCCACGCTTAAGTCGATCCAGATTCTCTTATCCATAGAAAGTCACATGGACTATGAGGTTTGGCAAATGGATGTCAAGACAGCTTTCCTTAACGGAAACTTGGATGAAGACATCTATATGCAGCAACCCAAGGGTTATGTGAAGAAAGACCAAGAGCATCGAGTATGAAAGCTAAAGAAGTCTCTTTATGGACTAAAACAAGCTTCTAGGTCTTGGAATATTCATTTTGACGAGGTTATCAAGTCCTATTGATTTGATCAATGTCAAGACGAAAGTTGTGTATACAAAAAGAGCAACGGAAACGTAGTGGTATTCTTGTACTATACGTAGATGATATTTTCTCATCGGCAACGATGTCAAGATTTTGTCAGACGTAAAGGTATGACTTTCAGAACAGTTTCAAATGAAGGACTTGGGTGAGGCATCGTACATTCCTGGAATCAAGGTCATTCGTGACAGGAAGAAGAGAATGTTGTGTTTATCTCAAGCTGCTTACATTGATACTGTGATTGCTAGTTTCAGCATGCAGAAATCTAAGAAAAGGTTGCTACCTTTTCGTCATGGAGTTCCTCTATCTAAGGATATGTGTCCGAAGACACAAAAGGAGATAGAGAAAATGGCTAAGGTTCCTTATGCTTCGGCTGTAGGAAGCCTTATGTATGACATGCTGTGCACGAGGCCTAATATTTGCTATGCAGATGGCATGGTATCGAGATATCAGTCTAACCCTAGTCAAGGACACTGGACTGCGGTAAAGCATATTCTCAAGTATCTGAAAAGAACTCGGGATTATATGCTTGTTGACCAGTCAGATAGTCTAACTCCTTTAGGGTTACACAAATTCTGATTTCTAAGTTGATCGAGATAAGAGAAAGTCGACCTCGGGTTATATGTTTATGATGGGAGATGGAGCGATCTCATGGAGGAGTGTGAAGCAGAAATGCATTGCAGATTCTACCATGGAAGCCGAATACGTTGCTGCTTCAGAAGCAACAAAGGAGGCTGTTTGGCTCAGGAGCTTCTTACTGGAATTGGGGATATCTTCGAGTGTGCCTAGGTGTATCACAATTTATTGTGACAACGCTGGTGCAGTCGCAAGCTCGAGAGAACCCAGAGCACATAAGGCCAGTAAACACATCGACAGAAAATACCACCTTATATGAGAGATCGTAAAACGAGGAGATGTGGTTGTGACAAAGATAGCATCGTTGGATAACCTAGATGATCCTTTCACGAAGACTCTGACTGTCAATGTCTTCGAGAAACACGTAGAGGGTCTTGGTTTACGATGTGTTGCAGCTAGACTTTGAGTATAAGTGGGAGAATTGTTATGGCATGTGTTTATATACTAAAAGTTTAGCTTTAGTATAAGTGGGAGATTGTTGGAGTATACTGTAAAGCAAACCTTTATGTGAGCTTTTGGATTGTATTTATTCGATTTCCCATTTTGACTGAAATAAATGTTTTCACATTGATGCATTCTTTATGATTGCTTGTATGTTAAATGTCCAATTGTCTTATATTGTATACAATGTGGTGTGTTAGTAGTCACACAGAAGATTACATTGTCGGTCCCTTATAAGATATAAATGGTATTCACAACTGAGATAGTTATGGACATGACTATGAGTGTAGGTTGTAGTATAAACTGGATGTAGCTTGTTTTGGCTATTGGTTTATACTAGTTCGCTGCGTCGCATTGAATGGATCACATTTGAGACGTGTTCTTCTGTTCTGACTATCTTGATGAACCTAGATCTCGGTGACTCTACTAATTCTTAACCCTAACTGTGATACTTAGATGTGTGGGATATTTGTTTGGTACTTTGATTTACCATGGGTGAGAACCAAGTATTGGTTCAATATGCTCAGTATCTTTGGTAACAACATTATCTGCATGATATCTATTTATTGGCATTAGGGAACCGTGTCCTGGACATCCAGGTTCATGATGTCCCCTGAAGGAACTCATAAGGATTATCGTATAAACCATGCAGATGGATTTAATCCGTACGATAATAAGGTTGAGTGGTACTACTTAAGGAATAAAAAATATTAATTAATTAAAGCAGTCAGAAGCTTTAATAATTAATGGACATGCGATATCTTAAACACGGGGAATTACATCGAGTCTAATAGAAGCCCTGATTCATTTCGGGATAGACGGGAGTGCAATATTAATTCTCTAGTGGAATGAATTAATATTTACGGGACAAATTGTGTTCTGGGCTGAACATAAGAATTTGGGCCCGTAGGAAGTCCAAACCCTATACCTTCTAAGAGATCCATAGGCTGGCCCAAGGACCTGTATAAAATGAGGCATTACACGTCTTGAATCCTACGTAACAACACAAAACGTGACACCTTCAGCCACCATCGTGAGGAGAAGGTCACGCGAAGGGTTCGGTGAAGACGAAACACAATCTGCTCCTTTCAACCGTTTGGTAGATCGTCGTCCATCCGAAATTCAAACGTGGTCGGGACACAGAATTGAAGATCGCTCAGATCGAATCAAAGCCTCGAAGAAAGGTATTTCTCTGTTCATACTTTAGGAGCATGCTTAGGGTAATTCAAAATCATGTATGTATGTGTTTGGTATCCGATATCGATCCGTGGGAAGGACTGCCTCGTCGGCGTGTTCTAGCAGTTTTCCCGTTCAAAACTGAGGCCTACTTTCAAATTCAAAACAAAAAAAAGAAGAAAAGATAATTTCTTTGCATGCACCTTCTTCTCCGACGAGGCCATCCGCATGCAGTCGTTGTCCACCATCTCGTCCAATAGGCAGCTTTTAGTCGTAACCGGGTTACCAACCTGCAAATCACGTGCTCTCTGAGTTCAAAGCCACCCCAACAACCGGAGAACCCCACGAACTGCCAGTTGCAGTCGGCGTCCCCTCTTCACCGTCGAATTTCCACTGTCGCTAGTAGAAGCAGGAGGCCGTGGATTTTGTCCGTTTACGCTGGTCAGTGAGAAGCGGCAGTCCTTTTTCCGAGTAGTAGCCATCCAATCAAGAAGCAACAGAGGGCTCCCTCGTCCACCTCACATTTTGCCGGGAGTATTCACGAGCAGCTCCTCAGCCGTCACCGGCGATCCTCCACCGTCCCGCGCAACTCCTTCTGACGAACAGCAGGTCCCTTCGGTTCGTCCGTCGTGCTCGAGGTCTCGTCACCCTCCGTCGGCAATCCCGCAGCAGCCAGCAAACATACCCCCTCATCTCCGTGTTGCAGTTTCGTCGATCCTCTATGTACCGCGAGAATGCCGGCGAGCCTCCACCCCTTCACGAGATTCCAGCACCGCGATTAAGAATACTAGCAGGATTAAGTTTTCCATTTTCTCAATATATAAGCTTATTCTCATGTCAACTTCGGGTATTCCGTCGGGCATCAATAAGCGAGTCGAGCATTAGCGAAAAGTACTTTCGAAAAAACATAAGAAGAGGAGAAGCCGTTTGCAGTGTCGATTTATTATTTCGAGGTCCCAATTATTTATTTTGATCTTGCCTTCGTCGTCTCGAGAAGAATTTCGGCCGTCTTTTCCGGCAGAACTCTGTTCCCGTCATTTCATTCGATTCCTTTAACCGAGCTCGTAGTTTCCCGAATACGGGTAACATTTCTGAACCTACTCGTTATTCAGTCATGTTCGTATATCACATGTTAGATATATATGTCGTACGTTATATAGAATCCTTGTTGAAGTCGGATTTTCTTTCATTTGTATAGTTCGTGAATTATGGTGATATCTGCAACTCTGTTGTGCCTCGATTTTAGCCTTTAAAAACTTATTATCTGATGTTACGTTCTGCATATAAAATGAAGTTCGTTTTGTTGGCTTTCTCTGGGCTTTAGAATTATGTAATTCCATCATGAAATGAATAAGTTATGATTTTTATAAAATTATCGCGCAAGCATTTTTCAGTAGAACCCAACATCATGTACTTATTTTATGTTACCTTAAGGTGCTCAAATGAAAAAGTGATCTTCATGAAGATTATAGGTCTATTTTTTAGCTTTCTATTGACGTATGGTGCATGATTATATGATATTTGTAGCTCGAGTTGCGTTCAAATGATTGTAGATATGCATGAAGTAGGGTTTTATACTTTGACAGAATCTGATGCTTAAATGTTAACTATTTTTACACTACCTTAATGATCTTATCTGCTTTTGTGTTCTAAATGAAAGTTGTAGATGCATGTCTTAGGGTTCTAATGCATCTTGAATCATGTTCATATGAATTATGTGCTGAAATTTATGTTGATTTTAAAAACGCTGCCCAAGTTAAGTTTTTTTTTTTTTTTTAAAAAAAAACTTGTGTGGTGTTTTAAGACATTGGGTTTACTTGTTAAATGCATGCCTATATGACTTAGATGTGCTAAATGGAATCCATGTATGTTGCTATAAGTTGTTTGTTTGTTGGATAGTCATTTATATGACTATTTTAATATATGTATGTGTTTGACGAGCCGAGCTCGCTGCCTACATGTGTTTTGTGTATCTCTTGTTTTTGACCAGGTGGGTACAGTTTGTATATCTATAATTATCTCACTTGTTATTTTGTATAAATATTCTTTTCGATAGCTGTTGTATGCGTGAGAATCCTAGTCTAAGTGTCCCGTCGATAGTGCCTTTGATGAATGCATAATCAATGGAGGTCACCTGCCCGTTGTATCCGGGAGGTGGATACCCAAATCCGTGTAGAGCGGACGGGATAAATTGGATGCCCGAATCCATGTAGAGTGGAAGGGTAAATCAGCTCCACTGTCTCCTAGAAAGGATCCCTTAGCCCGTGTCGAGTCGGGGTGGGAAGGTTTACGGTTACTCCTTGCCGATGTCTGATCGAAAGGCTGTTGTATGTACATAGGAGGTTTGTGATAGGGCCATATAGGGAATTAGAGCTTGGATTCTATGCATACTTTAATTATGGTTTTGGATCTTTATGCAAAATATACTGTGCGATATTGGTGAGCATGGTGGTTTTGCTCACCCTCATTGTTGTTTGTCATTTTGTTTCCTCTTTTTATCTTTAGGGCGAGTAGTGTTGGCGGCGGCAGCGAGAGACGAGCAAGTGGTGGTCATTGGATTGTTGAGTCTTTTGCTTCTGCTTTTATTTATCTATGTTGGATTGTTTATTATTATGCTTCTGCCTTATTTATGTTGAACATGTTGGACCATTGAATCATTTTGAACCACTTGATTGTTTTTGTGGAGACTTATGAATAAGTTGATTTGATTTTCTAACTGTTAGTTTATGCAGGTGTAGGTTTTTTATGTTTATCCCCTTTGTTTATTTGTTGTTAGTAGTTAAGTAGTGCCCGTTAAGGTTTAAAGTTTTTCATTTGATATTTTGCAAAAAAATTACTCTGATTTTTATAAATAAATTCGGTAAACTCTTTAAATTAAAACGAGGAATTACAGTATGGTATCAGAGCTAGTCTACGTTTCTGTAGACTATCTCTAGTGTTAGTGTGTTCAATGACCATTTGACCACTCGCTTTCGTCTCGCCGCGCCAGCTCGAGGTGTGAGATTTGTTGTTTTATTTATCTTATGTGGGGCTTAGGACCTATCCACCTTTGTTATAATTCGAATTCTAGTGTCTATTGAGTGAACTCTAGTCACATTTGAGATTAGTTATGACTCTAGAAATTTTCTCTCTATAAGTTTCGAGTTAGCGCCTTGTGCGAGCCATCTCGTGGATAGACGAGATTTGCGTTTATGCACCATAGCTTTCTGGGGACCAACATCAGGATGCCTCATTGAGATTAGACAACCGAGAGGTTTCGAATGTGCGGGATCATTCGAACGTCTGGGGCAGTTGACAAATGGACCAGAGGAGGCGTGGTGGAATCCAATCATTGGAGTGTGAGGATTGGAATTTAGTGCTTCGAATGTGTTGTCATTCGAAGCCAAGAGTTTTGATGATTAATTAGGTATTACTAACGTGATTCTCGAAGATGGCGAAATCTCGGGGAAAGCGATGGCTATTTTTTATTGTGTGTATTATGAACGTTGACCGCGAAGGCTGACAGTTTGACGTAATGACTCCGTAAGCTCAAGTGGATCTAGCGTACTGTATACGCAGAGTCCTAACTCGACCATTCTGTTATCGTTTGCTATGCCGACACTGGCTTTGAGGCCAGAAGAGGATTGTGTCTTTTCATTTCAGGTGCGAATGAAGGAGATTAGAGATCTACACCAGATAGGATCAACGGTGGACGAATGCGGTTGAACCCTTACGGGGATGAAATCTTCTGCTCGACATTTGGTCAATACAGAGGTAGAATCCCGTTTGTACGCTCTGACTTAGGACGAGGATGAACTGAACAAAGAGTGGATTACTGACCAGGAAATCGAGATCGTGTGATGTCTATTAAACTTTCCGTCTTCCGTGTTTTATCATTCAAACTGTTGTGCAATTATTTTATTTGATGCTTAGGACTAACTTTGTTTAGAGACTTTGTGTACGAATAAGGATAAGCATATTTGTCTTCTGCTAAGCCTTATTTGTCGCAAGGTTTGTGATTTTTGTTTGCGATGACTCCGAGTCCGTGCGCTTGAGAACACAAAGGTCGGCACAAGCCACTATGGTATCTTGACCTGGAGGCCAGTGACAATCATTTATCTTGTTGTGATTGAATTGTATGTTGCATTGGAAATAGTTTTCCATGATCGGGAGTAGTCGAATAATACGAGGAAGGTGTCCTACCTTAAAGGATTATGAAGGATCTTTTAAGGATGGTAGTCGAGCCTAGAGCATAGGCACTGTGAAGCGTAGAGCCGCATGTATTCTTGAACTTGTGTTTTTTTGTAAACTTGACAAGTTTTCGATCTTTAATTTCTTTTTGGCCTTTGGGAGAAATCTTTCACTCCCTTGGATTTTTGCAAAACCTTTGAAAACCCTTGTCTTTGTTTTCTTGTTCGCTTGGAGTTTCTAGATCAAGTTTTACGACCTGATTAAGACAAGTGTTTCCAGCTTTCTACTTGTCTTATATCATTCTTTTAATTGTGTTTGGGTATTCCATTCATCTGAACCAATTAATTTTTATCGCTATCAAGGACGAGTTGGACCATTTATGAGTCGCACCAATCATCTGGGTGCTCCTAGGAGTAGTCAGGGGGATCAACAAAGAAGGCCACTAGACGAGCAAGGCGAGTTGCAACCAACCTGAACCCTGGAGGAGCCGATCTGTTTCATGGAAAAGAATGCTGCACATCGACAACCATAAACCTAACCGATGGACGATGAAGGATGATCAACTACTATCACGAGGTGAAGAACTGTTCAATCAACAAAGGGCAACTTTAAAAATCATTTAAAGTCGATTCAAGGATGATGTACCATCAGCCGAAGATCGAGGAGTCGACTTATCAAAACGGACTCTGGAATCCGATGAGAATATCTGCAATCGGATAGTGATTGTTTTCATGCTAAGTAACGCCCAATGGCGATTGCGACGGAATGTCTGGTTGTAATTCTACATCGACGTCATAGTCTATCACTAAGAACGCCGAGACGTAGCGAAAGTACCCGAAGACGTGATCGAGGTCATTTCAATTAAAGAAGCCTCTAGCCTAGACCTTGAGGCGTGAACTCTAGGCGGTACAGATAAGTGGAGCTCGTTCAGGACTGCTAGCATGATTAGCTATCGGAGGAAGAGCTTACGTGACAGCCGACGCTGTTAGTCGGAAGAGTCAAAGTGAGCTAGCTAGTGGGTGTGTCAGAAGAGCCACTGACCTAGTACCATTCTCGAATTGGAGATCCGCATTAGATTTCCTTTGAGGATTTCTGCCTATTTCTAGCGTTGAGTCTTTTTGCGTGTTAGAGTGGGTTGTTGGAATAAGATAGTGGACTTGAAACTTGGTTTTATGCCCTGTTATTTTTTAGACCTTGACAATTTTGAAATCGTGTAAAACCAAAAAGCATGGTTGGAATGAGCCCCATTTGACACATTTTTGTGGAAAAACCCTTCTCTTGCTATTGCCTTAGCCTATGTGAAATCTCAAATCAGAAAATTTTTCATATTGAGGAAAACCATGGATTAAATTTTCTTGTCGAAACCTTGAACCGAAAACCGACTCTGACTGGGTGTAGCCACGAAGTGGTGGTCAAGCGTGTACGCCAGTGCTGATAGACGATAGGCTTGCACGCGGCCGATCGTTGACTCACACGCAAGCTTCAGCTTCCATCACTGGACACACGGAACTTCCATGCCAACGTGATCGGCCAAACCTTGACCTTGCGGCTGGTCTCTGAACAGGTGCACATGAGCGTCCTGGTGCCCCGCATATGCAGCGCCTGCGAGCATGTCGCCTCTCGGAAGACAGTGCATTAAAAATTCAAACGTCTATTTTATTTTTTTTCTTTTGGACGGTTTGACCACCGAGGGTTCCAAGTTCCACCGAGCTGCGTTTGCATCCTTGATCGATAGTGTTGATAAGGAAGCATGGTCGATAGGTTTTCTATGCCTATGTGAGGATTCCTTGAGATGGCGAGATAGTGGACTTGTGTTGCCAGCAAACGGAGCCATGAGAGGCTACATTCGTGTCGTAGAATCGTGTTTTGTAAGTATGAGTATAGCGGGGCTATACTGCGTGCATGGTTGCACAGTTACCGTGACGATCACTTCGGCAAAAAGTCACGGGTGTGTCGACAGTGTGGGTAAATTTTGGCATGACCCGAGCACCATGCTGAAACTCACTCCACGTGTCGACCACGACTATTTGACTGATGATCTCACGGTTGAGGCACTATGAGACCTGTTGAGGTCGTGTTTGCATGTTGTGTGTTGCGTTATGTGATTTCTCACAATAAGTGAGCCGTTTTGTGTTTTATATATCGAGCGAGTATCTAGAGGGTACCATTCGAGTTTCTCTTTCCGCATGTCTAGGGGTGTGGTATACCTTGGTTTGGGGTAAATGAGGATCCGATGCCGTGTGCTGTTAGTCCTTTGAGATCCTTGCTCGAGTCGGGGACTTGGCTTATCGGCTAGCTTTACCATCATATTTGTCATGGGTGCATATTGTGTTTCATGTCTCGATGTTGCGTAGATATGTGCATGACCCGGACCACGTGGTGGACTTTGGTGAACTGCGGTTGAGTGAGACCTTACCGATGAGGAGGTACTGGTGGCCATTTTGGACCAGAGGGTCCATTAGCTAAGGAACCGGGCAGTGAGCCTTGGGAAGGTGCAGTGGAGCCGACATGATGAGTCCGAGACGACTTGAGAGAAGGAGGCCGAGATTAAAAGAGAATCCCGACCTTTTCGTATCGAGTCCCTTTGTATTCTTCTATTCGTTAGTTTTCTTTTATTTTCGAATTCCGAGGAAGAAATTCCTCTTAAGGTGGGTAAAATTATAGCGCCCCATTTGTTCCGCTTTATTTATGGAATTATTATTTATTTTATTTGTCAGAATTTATTTTATTCGTGCTCGATTATTAATTTCTATTGTGATTATATGCTCGAAATTATCTAATTATTTTTAAATGATTATTATGAATAAATATATTGTGTATTATAAATATAGATAAACCGGTTTTATTTAATTGTATCGAATCGATCGGAAATTCATATTGTAGCACCGTATTTCTTTTGACCCATTTTATCAGAATTTATTTCAACTTGGTTTTATTAATTCGGAGCTTTGAGTTCGATACTCGGCTCAATTTATGTGAATTTTCGGGTCCAAGTTACTAATTCCAATCCAGGCCATGTGACTTAATATTACCGACTCTTTTAAAGTAAGGTAGCAGCCCAAATTGAGTTTATAGTCCAGCCCAAGTACTATATTGTTTTAATGGACTCAATTTGATATCTTATTTCCGGCCCAATATGATTAAATCTTCGCCCCAAAGGAGTTAAAATCATGGCCTTTTACTCTTTCTCCTTCGCGCGACCGAGTCATCCCCTTATCATCATGTTCAAATTGCAGTTCCGATTTGGACGAGAGATTCTTGCACGTTCTTCTCTCTCTCACTTATAATTACTGGAACTCATCTCTCTCGTTCAATCATCCAATTTTCCCGTTCAAAACTGAGGCCTGCTTTCAAATTCAAAAAAAAAAAAAAAAAAAAAAAGATAATTTCGCTGCCTGCACCTTCTTCTCTGGCGAGGCCATCTGCATGCAGTCGCTGTCCACCATCTCGTCCAATAGGCAGCTTTTAGTCGTAACCGAGTTAACAGCCTGCAAATCACGTGCTCTCTAAGTTCAGAGCCACCCCAACAACCGGAGAACCCCGCGAACCGCCAGTTGCAGCCGGCGTCCCCTCTTCACTGTCGAATTTCCACCGTCGCTAGTAGAAGCGAGAGGCCATGGATTCCGTCCGTTCATGCTGGTCAGTGAGAAGCGGCAGTCCTTTTCCGAGCAGTAGCCATCCAATCGAAAAGCAACAGAGGGCTCCCTCATCCACTTCACGTCCTGCCGGGAGTATTCACGAGCAGCTCCTCAGCCGTCACCGGCGATCCTCCACCGTCCTGTGCGACTCCTACGACGAGCAGCAGGTCCCTTCGGTTCGTCCGTCGTGCTCGAGGTCTCGTCACCCTCCGTCGAAATCCCGCAGCAGCAAGAAAACATGCCCCCTCGTCTCTGTGCTGCAGTTCTGTAGATCCTTCATGCACCGCGAGACCGCCGGCGATCCTCCACCCCTTCACAAGATTCCAGCACCGCGATTAAGAGTACCAGCAGGATTTAAGTTCTCCATTTTCTCAATATATAAGCTTATTTTCATGTCGACTTCGGGTATTCCGTCGGGCCTCGAAAGTGCTTTCGAGAAAACATGAGAAGAGGAGAAACTGATTGTGGTGTCGATTTATTATTTCGAGGTCTCAATCATTTATTTTGAGCTCGCCTTCTTCGTCTCGAGAAGAATTCTGGCCGTCTCTTCCGGCGGAACTCTGTTCCCGTCGTTTCGTTCGATTCTTTTAATCGAGCTCGTAGTTTACTGAAGACGGGTAACATTTCTTAATCTACTCATTATTCAAGTCGTGTTCGTATATCACATGTTAGATATATATGTCATACGTTATATTGAATCCTTGTTTGAAGTCGGATTTTCTTTCGTTTGTATAGTTCGTGAATTATAGTGATATCTGCAGCTCTGTTGTGCCTCGATTTTAGCCTTCAGAAATTTGCTATCTGATGTGGAGTTCTTCATATGAAATTAATTTCGTTTTGTTGGCTTCCTCTGAGCTTTGGAATTATGTAATTCCGACTTGAAACGAATAAGTTATGATTTTTATAAAATTGTCGCGCAAGCAGTTTTCAATAGAACCCGGCAGCATGTACTTATTTTATGTTTGGCAGTTTTATCTTGCCTTAACGTGCTCAAATGAAAAAGTGATCTTCATGAAGATTATAGTTCTATTTCTTAGCTTTCTATTTAGGAATGGTGCATGATGATATGATATTTTTAGCTCGAGTTGTGTCCAAATGATTGTAGATATGCATGAAATAGGGTTTTATACTTTGGCAGAATCTGATACTTAAATGTTAACTATTTTTACACTACCTTAATGGTCTTATCTGCTTTTGTGTTCTAAATGAAAGTTGTAGATGCATGTCTTAGGGTTCTAATGCATCTTAAATCATGTTCATATAAATTATATGCTAAAATTTATGTTGATTTTAAAAACGCTGCCCGACTTATGTTTTTTTTTTAAAACAAAACTTATGTGGTGTTTTCAGAAATTGGGTTCACTTGTTAAATGCATGCCTATATGACTTAAATGTGCTGAGTGGAATCCATGTATGTTGCTATAAGTTGTTCGAATGTTGGATAGTCATTTATAAGACTATTTTAATATTTGTAGGTGTTTGACGAGCCGAGCTCGCAGCCTACACATGTTTTGTGTATCTCTTGTTTTCGACCAGGTGGGTACAGTTTTTGTATCTATAATTATCGCACTTGTTATTTCGTATAAATATTCTTTTCGATAGCTATTGTATGCGTGAGAGCCCTAGTCTAAGTGTCCCGTCGATAGTGCCTTTGATTAATGCATAATCAGTGGAGGTCACCTGCCCGTTGTATCCGGGAGCTGGACGCCCGAATCCATGTAGAGCGGAGGGGATAAACTGGACGACCGAATCTGTTTAGAGCGGAGGGGCAAATCAGCTCCACTAACTCCTGGAAAAGATCCCTTAGCCCGTGTCGAGCTGGGGTGGGAAGGTTTTCGGTTACTCCTTGCCGATGTCTGATCGAAAGGCTGTTGTATGTACTTAGGAGGTTTGTGATAGGGCCATATAGGGAATTAGAGCTTGGATTCTATGCATACTTTAATTATGGTTTTGGATCTTTATGCGAAATATACTGTGCGATATTGGTGAGCATGGTGGTTTTGCTCACCCCCATTGTTGTTTGTTCTTTTGTTTCCTCTTCCTATCTTTAGGTCGAGCAGTGTTGGCGGCGGCAGCGAGAGACGAGCAAGTGGTGGTCATTGGATTGTCGAGTCTTTTGCTTCCGCTTTTATTTATCTATATTGGATTATTTATTATCATGCTTCGGCCTTATTTATGTTGAACATGTTGGACCATTGAATCATTTTGAACCACTTTTAGTTTATGCAGGTGTAGGTTCTTTATGTTTATCCCCTTTGTTTATTTGTTGTTAGTAGTTAAGTTGCGCCCGTTAAGGTTTAAAGGTTTTAATTTGATATTTTGCGAAAAATTTATTCTGATTTTTATAAATAAATTCGGTAAACTCTTTAAATTAAAATGGGGCGTTACAGTAGCTCATCCAAGAATGGAGAAGGGGGACTCTTCTAATAAATTAGATGGGTTGCAAATTCAATTATCTAGTTCCAAGGAGATTCTGATGCATCCAGTAAACCTTGAAAATCATCCTAATATTGTTGTAGCGGAGGAGAGTTCACAAATTCCTGTTGAGGATCCTTAGCATAACAATCTAGTATTGGATCATTCTATGGTGGCAGAAAAGGGACCAACAAACTCATTGATGGGCAAAATGATTACTGCACAGCTAGAACCAGTCACTACAGAACCATTGACAAAACTGCCAAGAACCTGGAAAAGAAAACAGATAAAACAGGTAGACTGCAAAGAAAGAAGGGACAAGAAGAAGAACCACCAGCAAGAGGGGGAAAAAGAGATCAGCAACAGAAATTGTTCCTTTTCAACACCAATCTGATGGAACACAAGAGTTCACAGAGGAAAGGAAGAAACCCTAAACTCAAACAATAATGGTGAAGGCAGCCAGCCAGAAGTGGCTCCACCCTTCCCAATGAAAGCCATGGTGTGGAATTGTAGAGGGCTGGGTGGGCCCTCCACTGTTCCTCAATTGCGAGAGTCTTTGAAGACTCGCCATCCAGGTTTTGTTTTCTTATCTGAAGTGAAAAAAAAAAAAAAATTGTATCTAAAGTATGTAGACAGTTGGGTTTTGAGAAAAGGTGGTATTACTGGTAACCTTGTGGCACTAGAGGAGGTTTATTATTATACTGGGAGAGGGACATTGAGATTTTACAGGTGAAGGGGCATGATCTCTGTATTCAAGTGCAGTATAAGCTGGAGAAATCTACTAAGCAAGAGGGGATTAACTTTGTGTATATGAGTACTAATAAACAAGAAAGGGAACTTAAATGGAGATTTTTGTATGAGGATAAAGATCAGTGTGGTGAGGAGTGGGTTACTATGGGTGACTGGAATGGTATCAGTAGCAGTGAAGAGAAAAATGGAGGCAGGATCAGAAGTGATAAAAGTTTTGAGGGATTCAACCAGTTCATTGCTCTCATGGGTATGTCTCTGATCAGGATGGAAGGCTACCAATTTACATGGGGAAATAACATAGAGGAGGAGGGATATGTTCAAGAAGTTCTTGACAAAGCTTTTGGCTACTTGAGATGGATGGATTCTCACCCTTAAGCACAAGTTTCAAACATATTCAGAAGCTCTTCTGACCATGGCATGTTGTTACTTAGCAGTGAAAGCAGTTCCAAACCTATGAAGCCAAGATTTGTGTTTGACAAAAGATGGGTTCTCAAGAGAGGTGTCAAAGTGGTGGTGAATTTAGCTTGGGAGGGAGAAGAGTCTGGTACACCTTTTTTCATTCTGAAAGAAAAGATCAAGAAAACCAGACTGGCTTTGAGTAAGTGGAACAAAAAATTTAGGGCTGAAAGCAAATCAACACAAACACGGCCGAAGAAACCGACAATATACCGAGTGGCCATCACCAAATCAACACCTGGAGACCCACATCTAACTCCGCCCTCAACACAAACTGAAGGTCACGAACCCGCTCGAATAGAGTCGGGATCCGCCACCGGAGGACCCAACCAAACCCAGCACAAGGGTAAGAAAAGCAACATGGGGAAGCCAAATACCCGTCTCGGCCTCACCGCCGCCGAGCAGCAACCGGAGCCCGCCACAACATCATCATCCGCGAGTCGACGAGCCCCGACCACCCGCCGCGGTTGACCTAGAGAAGGTGAAGTGCCGCATCAGAATTGACTTACGACCGGAAAGTGACTCGACTTCGGCTCAGGAGCTGAATCGGTGCAGTGGGGAGCGGATTGCCGGTGGTAGGAGGAGGCGACGACGGAGAAAATGAAATGAACTAGGTTTCTTCTAAATTGGGGCAATATGCCAATATCTAGAGAGGGAAAGACTTTTTGTATCAACATTTAATTACCACCGTTTTTTTTTTCAAACGATAGGAATACTCATATAAACAATAACAAAGTTCAGTACAGAATCGACGAGCCTACCAACGGGTAGAAAATAAACTGAGAGACACACTAAAAATAGTGGCCTAAACAAACCCACCCGGGGTATCAAGCAGGTACATGCACCTGAACCTTGAATACTCCAACCAAACTACTTCCAACAACACAACACATCCCACAAGAAGAACAAAGACAAGAGCTCCCTGACCTAAGCCTACTCTAAAAACAACAAAGAAATCAAACCAACAGCAGAAACAAGACAAAGCTAAAAAGACAAACTAAAAGAAAGGAAGCAAGAGAGGGAAACCAAACTATCTTTAGCCTGCAGCTATCTTAAGTCCCTGAAATCTTCCCAGTCCCTCATTGCTCTCTTCATGATAATTTGCTCTGGCATTCTTTCCTTGCTGAACACCCAAAGGTTGCGAGACCTCCATAGCCACCATAAAATGTATGTTGACAGCTGTATCCTGGCCTCTGTTGTTTCATTATTCTTAATAGCACATACCTGCCACCACCAAGCTTTGAAGGTTAAGCCCTGCAGGTCAATTCCTTCCCAAGAGACTGGAGCCATCTTCCAAACATTTCTGGCTTTTAGACAATGTAGCAATAAATGTTCAATAGTTTCCTCATTCTCGCCACACACTGGGCAAACAGCATCAACTACTACCCCTTTAATCAGAAGATTCATCCCAACAGGTAGAATTCCATTACAACACTTCCAAATGAAGTGCTTTATTCTACCTTTCACCTTCAATTTCCAGCTTCTCTCCCTCACCATCTTATCCTTTCCCCTTGAGTTACTACCCTCAGCAATATCTAGGATTTTCACCTTCTCTGCTATCAAGTGAGAATAGGAGTCTGCCACTTTAAAATCCCCTTTTCTGTTCAAGCCCCAGACCCATCTGTCTTCTTTGTCTGCATCCATGGTTTTGATATTGAGAATTGCATTACTATCTTGGTCAGAGAACATCGACTTCACCAATTCTTCATTCCATTTCCTACCAGAACTCTCCAACAGCTCCCAGACCCAAGTGGGCTGCTCAATAATAGAAGGCTGAAACATAGGTGCCATACCACCCCCCTCTGGAATCCACCCACCATCCATAATTTTAGTATTTCTCCCTGATCTGATCTCCTTCCAACAAAAAGTTTTAAAGATGGGGAGCATTTTCAGCCAGTTAGACCACATCCAAGAAGTAGAATCTTTTCTCTCAGCTTGAAATATTGAACTGTTAGGGAAGTACTTACTTTTCAGAACTTTGGATACAAGAAGTTCAGGTTGGTTGTTGATTCTCCACAGTTGCTTTAGTAATAAAGCTTCATTGAAGAAATTGTAGTCTTTGGACCCCAACCCACCAGACTCCTTTGGCAATGTAAGTAAGTTCCAGTTCTTCCAGTGAATCCCCTTGTCTTGAGTTCCCCCTTTACTCCACCAGAACTTAGCTGTAAGACTAGCTAATTCCTTGCAAATGCCATCAGTCATCTTGAAGCAGGACATAACAAACACAGGAAGGGAGTTTATGACTGCTTTGATCAGGACTTCTTTACCAACAGTAGATAGGAACTTATTCTTCCAACTGATTAATCTTCTCCTAACAGAATCTATAACAAATTCAAATGTCTTCTTTTTAGACTTACCAATGCCAAATGGGAGGCCCAGATATCTAGAGGAATTGTGGGCAGTTAAACCATCCAGCACAGTATAAATGTTTATTCTCTGCAGAGGCTGTGTGTTCTTGCTGAAAAAGACTGTGCACTTGGAGAGATTCACTTTTTGGCCCGAGAAAAGCTCATAATCATACAGAATATCCCTCAGCAACTCTGCTTGCTCCACTTCAGCTTTGCAAAATACCAGCAAATCATCAACAAATAGGAGGTGTGTTAGTACTGGACCTCTTCTAGCAAGCCTGAGACCTCTGAACTCCCCATTAGTAGCAGCAGCACAAATAAGGCTAGATAAAGCTTCAGTGACTATGAGGAAGAGATAAGGAGAAATGGGGTCTCCTTGCCTCAAACCTCGAGAAGGATGCACAAAGCCAACTGCTTCCCCATTTAGCATGAAAGAGAATGTAGCTGTTGTTACACAAAACATCACCCACTGCACAAAGGATCTAGCAAACCCCATCTTTATCATTAGAGCTTCAAGACATCTCCATTCAACTCTATCATACGCTTTCATCATGTCCAGCTTTAGGGCCATGAAGCTGTGCCTCCCATTTCTATGCCTGTTCAGATAGTGGTAGCACTCCTGCACAATAATCACATTATCTAACAATTGCTTCCCTGGGATAAAGGCACTCTGAGCAGGGCTTATACAAAACTGAAGACACTTCTTTAATCTGTCAGCAAGGATCTTAGAAATAAGCTTGTACACCACATCACAAAGGCTAATAGGACTATACTGATTCAGAGAGTTGGGATTTTCACATTTAGGGATTAAAGTTACCAAAGTATGGTTCCAATATCGAAGGAATCTCCCTGAGTGAAAGAAGCTTTGCACAGCCTTGCACATGTCATGTTTTATAACTGGCCAGAAATGTTGGTAAAACAGGGTTGTCATCCCCTCTTCACCTGGTGCCTTCAAAGGATTCATTGCAAAGAGACAATTCTTAATCTCATCTTCTTCAACTGCTGTAGTAAGACTCTCATTCATATCTTGAGTTATAGACTGAGGGATTAGCTGCAGAATCCTCTCTTCACCCCAAGATCCTTCAGATGAGAAGAGTTTCTGGTAAAAGGTTGTTATGTGATCTTGAAGCTCTTCCTTTGAACTCAGAACTCTTCCTCGATCATCAAGCATTCTGGAAATAGCATTCTTTTTCCTTCTTTGGATAGTCATAGCATGGAAGAATCTTGAGTTCTGGTCCCCCTCCTTAAGCCACTGGTTTCTGGATTTTTGTTGCCAAAAGATTTCCTCAGAACAGTGAGCTTCCTCCAGTTCTTTCTTTAAACTTTCCCATTCCTCCCAGTTCTTACCATTCCCAAGCTTTCTCATCTCTTCTAGTTTCAGAGTAAGGACAGTAATCTTCTTCTTGCTGTTTGATCCTCTTTGCTTGTCCCAAACATATAAAGCCTTCCTAGTCTCTTTGATTTTCTCCTTCAATTGAAAAAGGGGGTACCCTGTTGACATTGATCCCATGACTGAGTGACCACATCCCAAACCCCCTGTGCAGCTATCCACCTCTTATCAAATCTGAACCTCCTCTTATACTTTGCCTCTGAACTGGCAGCTTGCAAGATAATCATCCCATGATCAGAAGCACTTCTAAACAGATTCAACACCTTGGTTTCAGGAAATTTAGACATCCAACCCAAAGAGCCAAATGCATTGTCAATTTTTTCTTGTACCATACCTTCCTCATCTCTATTATTACACCATGTGAATTGGTAGCCTTCCATGTGGATCTCTGTCATACCCATACTGGCAATGAAATTTTGAAAAGGAATAAGGCTCCTTGTAGTTCTAGGCCTGCCCCCTTTTTTTGTGCTCCTCCGAGAACACATCATTCCAGTCACCTAAAATGCACCAATCATCACCCCAGAGCTGTTTATCCTCAATCAATGTCTGCCATTGAGATGTTCTGATAGAAATCTCAATGCTCATGTACACAAAAGCAAGCCAGCAAGGGGTATCATCACAAGAAAGTTGGTATTGAACTTGAATACAAAAAGAAGAACTAATCACCTTTAAAACAGAAACATTAATAT
>CACSLK010031421.1:20493849-20527574 GCA_902706635.1 Striga hermonthica | reverse complement strand
AACTGTAGAGGGGCCTCCCAAACCTCTACAGTTCCACACCAGAGCTAGCATTGATCACTCTGGGGCCAATTTTGGCTGGCTACCACCACCTCTTTACCAGTAAGTTTAGTCCTCTTCTTCCCTACCTCCAGCACATTATCATTCTGGACATCTTCCACCTCCATAATTGCATCTCCTCTCCTTTTTCTGTAAGTAGCTAGAGTATCAGGGCTATTATTCTGCTGCTCTTGCCTTGCTAATCTCTCCATCTTAGAACTGGTTCTCCTCCACATTTTTCCTTTCTTCTCAACAATCAGGTTTTCTGGCAAATGCTCCATAAGCACCATCTCCTCTTGGTTGGCTTTTATTATATCCTCTCCCTCTGGTATAATTTTCAGGCTCCACTCTCTAACTTGTATCACTGGTGAATTCGGTATCGGAGGACTGTTTTCCATGATCATAACTGAAGCTATATCCCCTCCTGCTCTTGAAGAAGATGACTCCACCATAGCTAGATTTTTATGCGATTTCGATAAGAGTAGATTTTCTCCTTCCGTTGATTCCATCACCGTATGACTTAGCTCCTGATCCATGCGGTCTGAGGGTACGCGAGGCTCCACAGGACGATTAGCTGATGGATCACTGTTATTACTTGTTGGAGGAGACTCTGAGATAATAAAGCCATCAGCAGCTCGCATCCACTCTCCATACTGCCCCACCTTTGGTTCCTTTCTAGCAATGTCCTTTTTCATATGGGAGCAATTCTTATCTACATGTCCCAATCTCCCACAATAATAGCAGAGGCTTACAATTTTCTCATATTTGAATTGCACTGTGACTACCTGTTCTCCCAGACGAATTGATGACCACCTAGGCAGAGGCTCCTTCAGATCTAGCTTTACTTGTAATCTGAGTATTCTCCCTCCTTGCATCCCTGCCCTCGCCAAATTCACATTCTTTATATCTCGAAAAGCTCTGCCCAACTTCGTACCCACATCAATGCTCAACCAGTTGATAGGCACCCCGTGGACCTGGACCCAAAGCATAATCTCCCCAAAATTGGGGTGGTCCTCAGATAAACCCTCTTGCCATTTCTGCAACAACAAGTATTGGTTCTCGAACACCCAGCTTCTCTCCATATCAACTCTTAACATGGCTTCACGATTCGGGAACAAGAATTGAAAGTAGTTAGAATTAAGCTCCCTTACTTCCAGGTTGTTTCCCATTCTCCATAACAGCCCCATTGTTCTCTTGATTCCCATCCAATTGGCTTTCTTCTCTCCGATCACTTTCCCTAATAAACTCCGGCTACATTCCTCCGCATTGAATCTAACATCCCTTTCTTCGATATCTATAATTAGCTTCTCTGCAACGACAATCAATACTTGCCCTAATCTTTGCCCTATTTCTTCAGCCATTCTTCGCAACAGCACTATGACACCAAAGCGCACCTAAACCTCACTATAAGACTGACCTTCGATCCCCGAAGAAGATCACTCCCCACGGAAAAGACACTCTCAAACGAGAGAAGAACACTCCCAGAAACGAGAGAATAAAAAAAACATCATTTTCAGTTTTTACTTTAATAATTACCACCAAATTGCCAAAAGATGCACTTCTTTTGTTTAATGAGCTGAAGAATCTTGTAAGGTGACCGACCCCACTAAAGGACACTATCATTATAACCAGTATCATCAGAGTATCTGATTCTAAAGGGAATGAGAGCGAATGAGCCAACTATTAGTGGCTCTTATCATCATTTATTTAAAATAGCGTATTATTGATGCTTAGTGCCTGCCAATATTATGTGGTGGATGCACAAGAATCTAACAGCCTAAATTAAAAGTTTCTCCGTGCTCCTTGTTACGAATAATTCTGATGATCCTTCACAATATTTATTCTATTTAGTTTTTAGTGAATTGTCATATTATAGAGTGGAACATTGCACATAATATTTTCTTTACCTATAAGCGAGGACCATTTTCTAAAGAAACGTAATTTGTGTCTTGTACCATTTCAAATAAATTAAAATTTGGGTAGAATTCAACATGCACCTGAAAACTTTTCATTTATGGTAAAATTAATTAGATATGATGCAAGAATTATTTTTCCCCCAAATAATAATAATAATAATAATAATAATAATAATAATAATAATAATAATAATAATAATAATAATAATAATAATAATAAATAGATAGATTTGAAACAAAGTATTATGATATCTAATTTTATACACTGTAATTTAGGCCAAAATTTAATTTTGGTCCGTTTACTTGTCTAAAGTCTTTTTTTCGGTACACTAATTTTTCCACTGATCAATTACAGTACGTTATATTGCAATTTGTATCACTACTGGGACATTATCTCAAAAATGGTTCATTATTTTTTGCTATTAATGTCCTAAAACTGATACAAACTGCAACATAACGTACTGTTTGTGATGAGTAATGTCTCAAAAATAATACAAATTACAACATAAATTACTATTTTTGATAAGGAGTGCTTTAGCGTACCAAAAAATGGACTTTAGACAAGTAATCGGACCAAAATTAAAATTATTTCCTGTAATTTATATGAGAAATTGATGTAATGATCCAATGTGGGAGCCAACAGTAGTAGCAATTAAGGCCATTCAATTTATTCTCATTACATAAGATTTTCTTTTCCCAAAAACAAAGGAATGAAAAGAATGGTTGGTATTTATTTACATAAACATGATAATTATTTTTTCTTACTAATGCACGATATATGTGTGTGTGTGATCAGTTGAAAAAACAGGATACTACTCGAGTGGATCTACAACTGGGGACAACCAACTTGAAAGAGGCACCATTGAAAGTGTGTGTTTCTATTTGGTTGACTGTTATAATATGCCTAATTGAATGAATGGTGGTGATAGGAACATAGGCCATTTATACACAAACATGAAGAACCTTAGACTTGAACAATATCCTTTGTAAAAGTTAACATAATGGAACATAATGCATGTGAACCTTATTGTAAAATATATGATCTCGGTTTTGGGACGGAACCTCACTTGTGCTTCATCTGCGCTTTCCCTGTTATAATGCATTTCACATGCGTGAGACCGTACCCGTTTTCACCCCTCGTTTCTTACAGAGATTTAGAAGTGAATAGTCGTTACAGACAACTTCTCAGAATGTGATAGTATGACTAAACCTTTGATGTTTCTCTGCCATATATAGTGCTCAAATGTGATTTTTGTCATCTGTTCTAATTCACAACCAATAGCAATCAGTACTCATGGTACTTGTCAGTATCTGACTAAAAGAATGGACAGCAAAAAGGGTATCTAATTTGAGGAAAACAAGTGCTCCACCAATATTTTGCCAATCATGCTGTTGAATAATGCATCTTTGCCCTGGAATTTTTCTTGCTAAAAAATGCCAACAATTTGCAATACTAAAATGCTAACAATCAACGTTAGCACGATGAATCGATGCTTTTTCTTTTAAGATCGGTGGAAGGGAAAGTTACACGTATAAACGGTCAACAAAGGCGAACTTTTTTCTTAAAGTTGTAATACATTACAAGAATTTAAATTCCATTTTTTTATTTTTTTTTTTTGAACTTTTGTAATTTTCCCTCTCTATATAAGTCCCATGGGCACACTCAGCTGAGGGAGTGTGCAGCAGTTGCTTTCTCATCCCATTTCATAGAGTAACAAACAATACCCTCTTTTTGTACATAAGTATAGTTTCCCCTGTTCGAGGGCTCTGCTACAATAATAATCGAGGTAAAAATGTCGCTTGCGGCGACAAAGTTGTAGTTATCTTTATGATGCGGCACCACCCTTGTAAACTTTTGTTTCATTTTAACATGTTACGTGTAAAATTATTGCACATCGGTCGTTTTCTTTGTGCACGTTCGACCGTTGACATAAAGGATATATTTTCTTGGCAATCTTGATTGGATATGTTGAAATTAAACAATGGAAAAATCGAGACCTTTCTTCTCTTGCGGGAACTTTACTTCCACACGACATTCCAATTATAGATATTGCAAAATGTCTATAAATTCCCTCCTCACTTTGTTATTAACTTATCATACAGTGCTTGTAGCTACTCTTCTTCATTCTCTTGTAATCACCATTTGGTTCTTTTCTTTATCTGCATTAGTTCTTGAGGAAATATAGAGTAACGATATTTGTTTCTTCTAGTGTGTTAAGAGCTTGTTTTTAAGGATGGGTGAGAGCACTGGCACCAACAATAACCACCACAATGGCCAAGGTTTGAAGATCTCTGTCAATATGCCGACCGACTTCTGCTTCAAAGCTGTCGATGATGATGGCCGACCCCAAAGAACTGGTAATTCCTGAATTAAGTTTAAAACCGAACGATTTTTGTAATCCATGATACGATATTCATTGATTTTGACATAATCCCAATATATATATGTTATTTATGTGTTTTTAGGTACTGTTTGGACTGCTAGTGCACACATAATAACCGCGGTGATTGGCTCGGGCGTTCTTTCCTTAGCATGGGCTATAGGCCAGCTGGGATGGATTGCAGGCCCAACTGTCATGTTCATGTTCTCTTTCGTTATATATTACACGTCGACCCTCTTAGCTGATTGTTACCGTTCGGGGGATCCATTGTTCGGCAAGAGAAACTATACGTACATGGATGCCGTCCGCTCCAATCTTGGTACAACTTGATTTCTTCATTACAGGAATTAAAGCCACTTGATTGAGGTCTGTGTGACAACTACTTTTTCGTTTTTTCTTGTACTCTTGCATGTTTGATTTCGTAACAGGCGGATATAAAGTGAAGTTATGCGGTCTGATTCAGTACATGAACATATTCGGAGTGGCCATCGGGTACACAATTGCAGCATCTATAAGCATGATGTGAGTGCATGCACATCACACACAATCCTACTATTCTTTTTCTTGTTTATGACTTGACTTAAACTTTTTGGAATCTCAATCTCAATATCTCGAACAGGGCCATCAAAAGATCGAATTGTTTCCACAAGAGTGGCGGCAAGGATCCGTGCCACATGTCAAGCAACCCGTACATGATCGCTTTCGGCATCACCCAAATCATATTCTCCCAAATTCCGAACTTTGACCAGATATGGTGGCTTTCAATCGTTGCTGCCATCATGTCATTCACTTATTCGTCCATTGGCTTAGGCCTCGGCATCGCCAAAGTAGCAGGTTCACATATCTATCCCCTCCTTTTTTTACTTTTATCATTACATGTTAAGATCGGATTTATTTCGATAACATGCTCGTATTTCTCATTATTGGAACAGCTACCGGAACCATCAAGGGCAGTCTCACTGGTATAAGCATTGGGACCGTAACTCAAACACAAAAAATTTGGAGAAGCTTCCAAGCTTTAGGCGATATAGCTTTCGCGTACTCGTTTTCAATCATCCTCATCGAGATTCAGGACACGATAAAGTCCCCACCAGCAGAAGCCAAGACGATGAAAAAAGCCTCACTGTTGAGCACGGTGGTAACCACATGCTTCTACATGCTGTGCGGGTGTATGGGGTACGCGTCTTTCGGTGACCTTGCCCCCGGCAATCTCCTAACCGGGTTCGGTTTTTACAATCCATTCTGGCTCCTAGACATCGCCAATGCCGCAATTGTGATCCACCTCGTGGGAGCCTACCAAGTCTACTGCCAGCCACTATTTGCCTTTGTAGAGAAATGGGCCTTGTCCACTTGGCCCGATAGCCACTTCATCTCCCGGGAGATCCACTTGGCGGGCCAGGCTTACAAGGTCAATATTTTCCGGAGCGCGTTTGTCGTGTTGACGACGGTGATATCGATGCTGCTCCCGTTTTTTAACGATGTGGTGGGGATTTTAGGGGCGTTTGGTTTCTGGCCGTTGACGGTATATTTCCCGGTGGAGATGTACATTGCGCAGAAGAAGATAGAGAAGTGGAGCAGGAGGTGGGTGTGCCTGAAGATGCTGAGTTTCGGGTGCCTCGTTATATCGGTGGCAGCGGGAGCAGGGTCGGTGGCAGGGGTGGTGCTGGACCTCAAGGTTTATAGGCCGTTCAGGACTACCTACTGATAGTTTATTTATGGAGCAAGATTAGTTAAAGTGTATGTATGTCAGTATGTATGTACATCAGATTATTGGTGGTGGTTTCCTTGTTTCTTCATGAGTGATCTATGCTTTTTTTTTTTTTTGTTTTAATGTGTAATTATAAGCCTTGGTAATATATGTAAAGTTGTTGTATTTACATTCTGACCTAAAAGAATAGTGAAGTAATTATGAAGGAAAAGTACAAGACAGGCCAGCATCTATGAACTTTGAGGTGTCTCCCCAACTATGACCCTCCCCATAGTGCAATTTTCACTGTTAGTAAACAAATAAAAAAAAAAAGAAAAAAAAAATGATATTACGGGGTAAATTAGAGTTGTAAAAGTTTTAGGTACCCAAATATTCAGATTTCCAACCGAAGTTTAAAATTCAAATACAAAGTGGAAATAAACGAAAAGGAATAGTGATAGAGACGAGATTGTGTTCGCATTTTTGGACAATCATGATCGTAAAGCATAATTGATTTAATAAATTATATTCTTTATTTTAGAATTATTTTCATAATGGATTTCTTATGCAATTTTAATTATTTCTCCTATTCATTTTATTGTTAGAAAAGTTATTTACCTAAAATTTTTAGGGGTTATATTTAAAAGACTCATCTCCTATTGTTTTAATTGATTGATTTTGATTGAATAAAAATATATTCAAGGGTTTTCTCCCAAATTCTCTTGCGTTTAAGCTAACATGCCGAACACACGGCCCGGGCCCGGCCCAACGGATTGGATTTCATGGACCCTGAACCGGCACGACTTAGGCCGTGCGGGCCAGGTCCATGGCCAGGTGGGCCGGGCCGGGCCGGGTCTGGATCTGCCCAAATAAATAAAAAAAAAAATAAATAAATTAAAACAATGTGTTTTTCCCGGGCCGTATCAGATCCGGCCCGACCCGCCTTGCCATGGTCAACAAAAACAAGGCCCTGGACTGGCCCAATTCAAATTCGAGCCAGTCCCGGACCCGTGTGGTCAACGGGTTTGACCAGACCAGGTTCGGGCCTCGCCAACCTGTCGAGTGGCCATGTCTACTTTACGCTTTCACTACGTCAATTGGTATAAGCAAACCAGTATGCTTCTTACACCATGTCGCCCAAGAGGAACGATGCTGCGGAAGACAGGCGCGACGCGAAGATCACGATGTTAGGATGTCAGTTTGAATCATTGTCGATGGATTTTAAAAAAATTCGTCTGGCGTTGGTCTCTTCTGGCCACGGCGAGCATCACCGCGGGGCTGACACCACGTCTGGTGGGCATGGAGGTGTGTGAGGAGGTCGCAGCTGAGGAGAATACGCGAGGCACCCCGCTTCCATTCGCGCCATCTTTCTTTGGGGACGACGATCTGAAAGAAACAATCCCATGCGACAGTCCGTTCAGAGCATTTGATGCACGTGAGGTAGCGCGAGGGGCCGACAACCGACGTTGGGAGGTGTGTTTGTGGGTCGATACTCCCGAGTTGTCAGGAGGCCTTGATGTAGTCGATTTCTTAGATTGGCTCTGTGTGGTCTAGAATATGCTCATTTTAATGAGGTGTCAATGTCCCGACCGGTGGCACTAGTCCTGACCCGGCTGCGCGGATGTGCAGCCGCTTGGTGGCAACAGTTCAAGGCGGCTAGACAATGAAATGGTAAGCCCAAAAGTGCAACTTGGGGAAATTTCGTAAGCATTTGGAGCGTGAATTTTTGCCCTACAATTATGTCCATATGCTTTATCAATGGTTGTAAAAGTTTTGTCAAAGGACGGCTCGGTGAGCGGCAGACCAATGGGTGTCATGGCATATTGGCGGTTTGCGTGTCCCCAATCAGGATACGTTGAATTTGTTTGTTTCGGACTCCATCTCGGATGCACATGAACGGGCTCTTTTGGAGCAGCAATTGGCGTTGCGTGCGACGGTATACTTTATCTCTAATGCATGGTACGTCGAGTGTTCCCTTGCGGCTGCAGTCCCTGGCAGTACAGCAGTTGTCGCGCCAGCGATCGATGCGAAACCTGACAATGTGTTTCGCTGCTTTGCGTGCGACAAGCCTTGACATCGTCATGTGTCATGTTCGAAGACGGGCTATTCACGTGCTCTGTTCACGGATTAGCATGACTCACTTGAGTATTCGAGTCCACCAGTTTTTGACAATGAGCCATCTATGTGTAGTTTATATTTGGTATGTGAATTTCAAGAAAATGGCTTAAGAAATTAGAAGGAAAATGGTAAAACGAATAAAGTCGAGGCACATAAGATACGCTCTCTTTAAGACGACATAGCCCCGTATGTCACCCATGGTTCACGACTAACGCCTCCAAGATACATCGACTTATGATTTGTATAGTGGTAACTGGGATTTTATGAGAAATCATACACTCGTTCCTCGGGGTCTGGCTCTATTCCAGCGTAGTTAGCCAAATATATCGATGAAAGACGAAAGTAGTGGAAAGTTTTCCACTAAATCTGGTCAGAGTGTTGCCATTGACTAAGAAGTCACACCCGGGCGAACAATACTTATGTTTTGGAACCCTCAAGATAGAAAATAACACAAATAACACAAGATGATTGTGAACTTTGTAAAAGAATTGAAAGAGATATTGAAAATTTGATGTATTAAATGATTTCATGTTTGTGGGTATTTATAGTTGTAGAGAAACACTTCCAAGAGGTTTAAGTGTCAAAATACACCTTTGAGACGTGCCTAAATGAGAACGGATGTATCTAGTGGTCAAAAGACATCTTATGGTCACCAAGGGTCGCGACCCTTCGATATTCGCATCCAGTTGCGCTTTCGTGCGCCGCTGGCTTGTACGATCTCATACGGACTCGGAATTGAGTTCTATTGTTTCTTACTTTTCCCCAGCGAGCCCTTTTACAATTCTAGCATACATAATGCATAATTATGACTCGTTTCAAAACATTTGTCAAGACAGAATGTTTGTGAACCCTACAACCTTTGAGTTATTTAAACTCAATTAATTAACATATAACACTTAAAATTAATTTCTCATCCACCTTACAAAAAGTTTTGAGAATTTTTTAGTCTTCTACTAAGAAAAATAGAACTGTTAAATTGGTACAAAGTCAATTTTTCTTAGAATCCCCCACATTAATGAAATTAATGCATGTATGCAATACTTGAGAGTTCCAGCGAACCATCATGCATCAGGATAGATAGCTTGTGACTTTGAATCTTCCTTAGTGAAATACTATTGGATACACTAGCAGGTTATTAGCAAGATGCTTTGAACTTACCGGTTATTTGTGTGCACCAAGACAATAGTACTCACACAATAACAACTCTAACAATTTCTTGTTCTCACGTTGTGTCCATTTTGGCCTAGGATCATATCTCAGTTTAGTAAGTGTTCGTTGAAGCGGCCAATTTACTTCTCACTTACAAAGGTGATTCTCCTATAAAGAGTATTCTACCTTACTCCACCCGTAGGTATAGGAATCATTAAAAGTCCTTGACTTAACCTCACCACTTAGGTAGATTTTAACACTTGACGGTTCTTGAGAATGGGTGAAACTTTCAAGTGTTTCAGTGAACTTTCTAAACTCAGTTTTCCCAATGAACCAAGGTTTCGGGATCTTTGATTCTAAAGGTTGGGTTACCGCTAAGAATGTGTTATCATCCGACTCGGCAAAACACCATTAAGGAGTTTGAGCATCATGTTAAGTGAAATTAACTATTGAACTGACGTGATCCAAAACCGTGCTAGTCCCCGCAATGAGCCGGTCCAAACCACTAAAGACCGAAGTAACCTACACTTACCGAGGTCAACTTAAACCGAGGTCGTCACCTGCCGAGGTCAACTGAAACCGAGATCGTCACCTCCTAAAGCAGGTGACAAGGCGCCTACACACCCCTATCACAATTCTACGAGATTTGTCATCATTCATGTGGGACCCACTGCTCCAACCGCCCACCAAAAGTTACTTTATATGAAAAATAATACACGAATCCCAATGTATCTACTGAAAAAGCTACTATAAATAACGAGCCTATGACATTTGTACAAGGGGGAATTCAGAAATATTAAACACGTAACAGCCAATAAAGGCTTTTCACCTCGGTTCACCTCGGACCGGGGCCATTGTTGAACAGTTCTTACATGCTTTACGTTTAAACCACTTGAAATTATCCCATAAACTCAACTTTAAATCATTGTTAAAAATCATACGACAACAGTTTGGCGCTAGAAGGAGGGCCTCATACGTGATTTGAGGTTAATCTCCGCGTTTTTCAAATAACGATTCCGATCAGCCATATCCACAATGTCCCATTCAGAGCATCGTGGTAATACTTCACGAAATGGCCACAGTCGCAACGCTGCCCAATCCGCTAAACGCAAGCCATAGCTCCCCCCGTACCGGATTATACCGTTCTGTTTCAAAATCCGGAGTTTGCACGTGGTTTCGCCACTTTGATGGCTCAAACCCTCCCCGGCACATCAACGGCTGCCCCGGGACACTCTATAATACCGACGACTCCTGCAAATCCGCAGAATCCACCCGTGCGACGAGACGACGGAAGAACTATGTCTCACGCAACCTCTCAACCTTGTGATGAGCGTCGTAACCACCTCTAGAACAAACTACATGTCGTACCGACGCCGGGCGCAATCCTCTTACACTTCCTCATGAAGAAACTGCCAAAAGCCAGTCCGGTCATTCACGACGATCACCGCCTCATGCACAACACCGAAACCCCTCCAACCCGGCGCAGACCGACCTTCGGCAGCATATAGAACGAAATCGGGCTCGTCAAGAGTCATCCGAACTTGAAACATTGCGACGAAGAATCGCCGAATTGGAAAGTCGGCAATGGGCACCCGAAGATCCCCCTCGGCGGGCCTCAACCTCGGCGCAAGTATATTTGGAAGCCGATTCTCCCCTCACTCTGGAGCTCACTTCGGAACCTGTACCTGGGAAAGTCAAAGTCCCCCAGATCGGGCTATATGATGGAACGTCAGACCCTGACTCGCACCTCGGCCATTATACTTCTTGGATGGATCTGCATGGGGCCTCAGACGCACTCCGGTGTCGTATGTTTTCGCTTACAGTGGGACCTCGGGCCCAAAAATGGTACCATTCTCTACCTCCTCACTCAATTTGGAAGTGGCAACAACTAAGGTCGGCCTTCCGATCTCATTTCATCGGGGCTCAGGTCTGCCTAATTCCAAAAGAATCTCTTGCCAACATAACTCAGAAAGATGATGAAAGTGTGAAAGATTACATTGCCCGGTTCGATGACCGAGTTCAAAACATGGAACCCTGTCACCCAGAAACCTTGTTTGTCATGGCTATTGCCGGACTGAAACCAAATTCGATTTTCCGTTGGACGCTGTGCCAAAATAAACCGAACACTTTTCAAGAATTTCTTGCTCGAGCTCAGCAGCATATCATAGCAGAAGAAGCCATGTCAGTCCCCGATTTTAACTTTAACCCGAAGTCCTCTAAGGCGGGGACCGACGAGAAAAAGAAGAATAAAGTTTTTGACAAGCAAAGCAAGACTCAATTCAGGGGACCTCCCCGAGGTGACCCCAATGATCCTGAAGTTCGAGCAGCTCGAAAACAGTACGCTACCGATGTGAAGTCCGGTTATCAAACCGTATATTCCGCAGGGGCAGCTACCATATATGAAGAGATCAAAGGAAAAGGCATTCTGCCGGACCCCAAACCACTTCGGATGCCCGAGGAGAAGTTGGACAAGTCCCGGTATTGTGACTATCATAAATCACCAGGGCACAACACAGATGAGTGTCTAAGTTTGTTAGCAGCCCTGTTACGATTAATTGGTCACCCACAGCTTAGAAAATTATACCGCAACACCGACCCCCAAAGACGAGGTCCAGGGCGTCAGGTTGAATCATATGATGAGGATGACGAGGAGGACCGAGGTACCATGCCAAAACGCATCCGACAAGGAGACAAGGAAATATTTATGTTCACCTCGGAAACGCCCAATTCAGACTTTACTGGAACTGCCCGAGGACGTAAACGAGGTCGATCTCCCGAACTGATGTAAATCACCGTTCACCGTGTCAACACCAACAACTCCCGGAGTACACTGTCCCGTCGACAAATCAAAGCCTATGCCCGACAAGCGCATAACTCCAGCAAACAAGTGTACACTACAGATTTGAGAGACATCCTCAACAATCGGAATTGTCCCATAACCTTTAATATGGAGGATGTTAATCGCTTTGCGCACCCTCATTCTGACGCACTTGTTATCACCGTCACAATATGCGGAGTCCCCGTACATCGTGTTATGGTGGATACTGGGGCCTATTCGAGCATTTTGATGTTAAAAGCTTTTGACAAAATGGGTCTTGATCCCGCCGACATCCGACCTTGCAATGATCAGATACAAGGGTTCAACGGAAGTATTTCGAAGCCAATTGGCGAGATCACTTTACATGTCAGATTCGGCACTTCGGAGAATGTCACTAAGCTCGTCATAGAAACCTTCAAGATTCTGGATATCAATAACGAGTACAATGCCATCATCGGCAAAACAGCACTGTATAAACTTCGAGCTGCGGTTTCGATCTTTCACTACGCTCTGAAGTTCCCGACTACACAAGGAGAAGGGACACACTTTGGAGACCAGAGAGAAGCTCGAGAACTTATCACATTCACACCACCCAACGGAGTCTATTCCACCTCGACGAGTAATCCTCCACTACAAAGCATCTCAAATGATACGGTGTATGAAGAACCGGACAACAACGTCGGTGATCCTCCCACCTCAGATCCTTTGACCGAAGACCGAGGTCGCCGACCCGGAAAGGAACCTATTCTTGAAGAAGATGAGTTGGACCCAAGAGCCCATATTAAAGAGAAAAGCCGAAGTGATCGAGCCGAACCTGGAGAAGACGTAGAGGTAATATACGTTGATGAACCAATTTTGCACAAATCATTGCGCATCGAGAGTCATCTCCAAGAGCCTCTTTGGTCAGAACTTATTTCATTCCTCAAACACAATTCTGATGTTTTTGCCTGGAAACACGAAGATATGAAGGGCATCAACCCTGGTGTCGCTAGCCACAAACTAAACCTCGATCGAACAGTCCGTCCTGTTGTTCAGAAAAGAAGAAAACTGGGGCCGGACCGAAAGAAAGCACTGGAAGAGGAGGTCAATAAACTCATCGACAACAAGTTCATCAAAGAAGCCAGATATCCGACATGGGTCTCAAATCCTGTCCTTGTTAAAAAGAGCAACGGGTTATAGAGACTGTGCATCGATTTTTTTGATTTGAACAAAGCGTGTCCCAAGGACAGTTATCCACTCCACATATAGACTACATGGTTGATGCCACGTCGGGACACGAGTTGATGAGTTTCATGGATGCTTACTCCGGCTACAATCAGATTCCGAACACACCTCGTTTTAATCGGCACGAGGCCTGTACTGCTATACCATGATGCCTTTTGGGTTGAAGAACGCCGGAGCTACTTACCAACGCCTCGTCAATAAAATGTTTGCCGCGATGATTGGTCATACTATGGAGGTTTACGTCGACGACATGCTCGTCAAATTGGTGCACGCTTCTGACCATGTAACACACCTTCAAGATATGTTCGAGGTCCTCCGATCTTATTCCATGGTCTTAAATCCCAAGAAATGTACCTTCGGAGTTAAATCAGGAAAGTTTCTGGGTTATATGGTCAGCCAACATGGAATTGAAGCCAATCCGGTCAAGATAAAAGCCATTCAAGACCTAACTCCCCCGACTTCGGTTAAGGGTGTTCAGGCCCTAACTGGCCGACTTGCTGCTCTCAACTGGTTCATCTCCAAATCTACAGACCGTTGCAAACCTTTCTTTGAAGCAATCAAAAAAGGAAAAAGCTTCGAATGGACCGAAGAATGTCAAAAAGCCCTTATCAGCATCAAGGAAACACTCATCTCTCCACCGACGTTACAAAAGCCGAGGCCCGAGGAAATGTTGTTTTTGTACCTCGGAGTCAGTGATTCGGCAATCAGCGCTGTTTTAATACGCGAAGAAGGAACCCTTCAATCACCCATTTATTATATCAGTAAATCCTTACATGATGCCGAACTACGTTACCCTCCGATGAAAAAGTTGGCGTTCGCACTTGTAATTGCAGCCCGGAAATTGTGACCTTATTTCCAAGAACATTCTATAACTGTCCGCACTTCGTATCCGTTGCGCCAAGTCCTACACCGACCCGACACCTCGGGACGCATGATAAAATGGGCGATTGAGCTTGGACAATTCGACATCCACTACCAACCAAGGACCGCTATCAAGGCACAAGCATTATCCGACTTTATCGCCGAATTCACTCCGGCCATAACAATTCATCATGATGATCAACCATGGGTTCTTTATATCGACGGTTCCTCGACAGCAAACTGAGCCGGTGTAGGAATAGTCCTAGCAAATCCGGAAAACCGATTATTCTGTCACTCGGTGAAATTTCTTTTTCCAGCGACAAACAATGAAGCCGAATACGAAGCCTTGCTATCCGGATTAAATCTGGCTGAATCCATGAACGTGAAATACCTCAAAGTCTTCTCAGACTCTCAACTTCTTATCAACCAAATCAATGGTTCATACGAAGTCAAAGAACCTCGGTTAACACCATATCTCTCTTTGGCAAAGAAAAAATTATCGAGGTTCTCCGTTGACGTCGAACACATCCCCCGAACTCTCAATGTTCAAGCAGATGCCTTATCTCGATTGGCCTCCAGTACCGGGATGGAGAGCGTGGAGTATGTCCAAATCGGACAACTCGAACAACCGTCAACCGCCCTTTCCGAAGTCGCGACCATCAATCCGGTAACATCACCAAAACCACCAACTTGGATGGATCCAATTATCCACTACTTAGAAACTGGGGCCTTGCCTCTGGACCCAAAAGAAGCTCGAACACTTCGGATTCGAGCAGCTCGGTATACATTGGATAATGGAACTTTGTTTAAAAGAGGATATTCTGTCCCACTGTTAAAATGCGTGAGTGAAACTGATTCACGATATATCCTTAAAGAAATCCATGAAGGAATTTGTGGAAGCCACCTCGGTGCACAAGCCTTATCTTACAAAATCTTGCGACAAGGCTATTATTGGCCAACCTTAAAGACCGACGCCGCCGCATGGGTTCGCAAGTGTCCGAAATGCCAAATGTTCGCGCCCAACATCCATCAATCTCCCGAAGAGCTCAAATCAATCTACAGCCCATGGCCCTTCGCCAAGTTGGGAATCGATCTCATAGGTCCCCTACCAACTGGAAAAGGAGGCGTCCGATTTGCTATCGTGGCAGTCGATTATTTTACTAAATGGGCCGAAGCCGAACCGTTAGCCACGATAACCAAGCAGAAAGTCGTCGATTTTGTGTGGAAATCAATTCTCTGCCGCTTCGAGGTGCCGAACTCCATCATTACCGACAACGGTAAGCAATTTGAAGGCAAACAACTTGAATCTCTGTGCGAAGAATACAACATCAAGCACTTTTTCTCTTCGCCTTATCACCCGCAATCCAACGGCCAAGTTGAAGCAGTGAACAAACTCATAAAAAACGGCCTCAAAGTCCGGCTTGACACCGCCAAAGGAGCCTGGCCTGAAGAGTTACCGCACGTACTATGGGCTTACCGGACAACAACTCGAACTTCTACCGTCGAGACCCCATTTTCCTTAACCTACGGCTCAGAAGCCGTGGTCCCAGTCGAACTCGGTGAACCGACGTATCGAGTTCAGCATTTTACCGAAGAGTCCAACTCGGAAAACCTGAAAGCTAATTTGGACCTACTTGACGAACATCGCACCCGTGCCGAACTCAAAAATGCCGCTTACAAACATAGAAGTGAAAGATATGTCAATTCTAAACTTAAGCCTCGTTCATTCCGAGTTGGAGATTTGATCCTTAAACGCATAATGGGGCCGGACCCTGGCCCACTCAGACCGAGGTGGGAAGGACCCTTTCAAGTCATTGAAGTCCTACCTCATGGGGCCTACCGAATTGCTCATCCTGATGGGACACCGCATCAATATCCATGGAATGCTGTTTTCCTAAAGAAGTTCTATCAATGAACGGTCCGAAGTCGGATAGCCGATTTTCCTTTTGCACAGACCTTCCCTTTTGCTTCGTTGAATGTACGAAATAACCCTTTTGATGTACTGAAGGCCTGTCAGCTTTTGCTTTTGGAAACCCGAGCAGCAGCTCGATACCGATGTAAACATTTTTAAGCTCGGTTCTGTGAATATCTTATACCAATGTAAGCATTGCGACACTCGGTCTTGCTGACACCCCATAATATATCCGAACTCCACACATGTTTCGGATGGGGGCGACACACGTCAAACGTCATTTCAACACACATGATTTGACGGGTCCCGAATATTACCGAATACAAAAAATATAAATCGGTTGGGGCCACTCCATAATCGAACTCTGACGAAGTTCGGTGACCTCTATTTTATTTTACGCACAACCCTAAGAATGTGTTAAGTTTCGTGAGCTATTTGAAAACTCGCATATCGACTTGCGCTTGTGGCTGACACTATTACAAACAAAAGATCAAAGTGGAACTCGGAAATTATTCATACAAAAGCTTATGGCTCGGTTAACGATATGACAAAATTCGAGTTAGAGCGATTCAATTTACAATCCGTACCGAGTTCAGAACACTTGGTCGAAAAAATTGCTGAAATATGTACAGCGAACGTAAATCAAAACAGATATTATGCAAACACATCATATATATATATATTTCATAAAAAGTCGAAAAAACTTAAACATACTTCCTACTAAGGGGATCAACAAACCTGACCTCCTCGATTACTTACTTAAACAATATAAGGTCCTACTAAGGATGCCGACACATCGGCACCCCGACTATATACTGCAAATATATAAAAACATAAAAGGAACTTAAACTTCAGGCAGCGTCATCTTTCTTCTCAGCGTCTTGACCAGCACCGCTACCTTCACCGACCTCCGAGTTGCTAGAAAATTGCTTCTGAAGGTGATCCAGCATCGCCACTTCCTTGGCCTTAGCCGCCGCATCAATGGCAGCATCAGTAATCGGAACAAACTCGTGCCGAGGATCCCCATCTTCAGCCAACTTCTCTCCAGTCACCTGAGGAGCTTCAACGACTTCGACCTCCTTCTCAGTAAATTTAGCCTTCTCCTCAATGTAGGCCTTAACCCTACTCTGGATCTGTCGAAATGTTGTTCGACTTCCATGTCGGCAAGGGTTGAGAGATATACGTTGGCCAGCTCCTTCCTCTTCTCCTTCTCTCCTTCCAAAATCATGTTAACATAAGCACGTCGGAGAAGAGCAGCTCTGTCCTCAGAAAGCGGCGGCAGGTCAAGATTGGCATTCATCTCTTCGGACCGGCGGAGCATCCAAACACAGAATTCTCGCTCATCCTCATCAGCCTCCATGTGCATCCTCTTAATCTCAGTGTCGAAGCCATATTTTTCAAGTTTGTGGAACAAGAATAAACAAATGTCGTCGATGTCATAGTAACCCGCATCATAACGCTCAATGACCCATCGCAGATTCAAGCAGGTGTTCATTTTGATCTCGAGGTCAGGTCCACCAACTTCATCATCATCACCGGCGTCAACGGCCTCCACCCCGGTATCATCAACATACTTCGGTTCCACGGCCGCAACAGAGTCCTTCCCAGCTTGAAAGCCGTTCTCATACATAAATTCCCCATATGCCGACTTCTCTCTCTCGAGTTTAGCCATTTTGGCCTAATGGACATCCGTCCGCCGACCTACGAGTTCGCGAACCTCGGTATACTCTCTGCGAGTTGCTTCATGCCCCGCCTTTTCGTCTGACAGCGCCTTCTCTGTTTCCTCTAATTTAACCTCTGAAGCTTTGAAGTGTTGCTCAACGACAGCGAGGCGCGCCTTAAGATCGGCCACCTCGGCCTCAAAAGCTTTTTTCTCCTTAGATAACGCCGAGGTCTCGACCCGTGCCTTTTCCAACTGGGCAGCTTGCTCAGAAAGTTGGCCCTTCAAGTCGGCTTCTATTTTGGCAGACTCTTCCTTCAAATTAACGATCACGACGTCACGCGCAGATATTATATCCTTTTTCCCTTCTAACTGTGACGTAATCTGGCGGTGATCGTCTTCAACAGCAACCAAACTGACTAGCGCCCTGCCTACGCACGCCTTGGCATAACTCAGCTTGTCTACACTCGACAAAGAAGAGACCCCCACCTCGGATTTGGGGTCCCATACCATTAACGGTACACGAGCAGCATCTTTAGCACTCTCCGGCATCTCGATTCTCGACGACATGTGTGGTGTCTTAACAGATTGAAAAGTAGTGAACCACTCCTCCACAACACCTTTGGGCACCCTAACATTGGCGGCCCGCTCTTCGTCGATGGATAGAAATGACTTCTCGAATAAGGGAGACTCATCATGGCCCTTCTCAACTGCTTTACGACCGGAGTCATGCTTTTTCTTTGACCTCTTCTCCGCTCCGGAAGAAGCACCAACGTCGGCCATCTTAACCAACTTTCTCTTTTTCCTCTTCTCCGGTTGTTCCAACTCCAGGGACTTCGGAGAAGAGGGCGGCACTTCGGTATGAACGACCTCGGTCGTAACCACCTCTGTTCCCACTACGACAGGTTCAGGGTTTGCTTGGTTAATTGCAGCAGCATTCACAGCTGACAGCACCTCGGTAGCTGTCACCTCTGGCACAGACTTTGGATTTTCCGGAATAGCGGCCGAAGTCGCGCTCGACCCCACTTCGGTCGACTTTTTACCGGTATTTTTCTGGCCAGCAGTCTTCTTCACCAAAGCGCGAACAAGATCTCTCCTCATGGCGTCGTTCAATCTCAAATCTCGACTCTTACCAAATTTGGATTGAAGGTCTCTATTCGGAAACTTACGCCTGAACTCCTTAGCTTCCTTGACAGAGCTATAGCCCAAAAACCCGAGAAGTGGATAATATACGGCATTCCGGCAATAGATGAACAGAGTTACCGACAGCTATTTTACACGTATAGAAAGTATGGCAAAATTACCATAAACTAATATTCTCTTACCGGGGTCAAATTTCGAAGTAGAAACTCCGAGAGATAAACCAGCAACTTCGAGCTTCGAATCTACTAAGAGCGTGCGATAATCTCGAGCTTCTTTACCTAAACCGGCCAAAGTAATCAACTTTCCACCGAATTCCGAACTCAACTTCGGCTCTTTCTGCTTGGTCTCTTTTTCTACAAAGGGCAAAAGTTCCGACCTGTTAGTACACAGAACAACACCAAAATCAGGAAAATATATACGAATTGAAAAAATAAAACAACCTCACTTGCTCCAGTATGAATTAACATCGGAATCGTCATCCCGTCAATCCGAGGTTCATGGAAGAAGCCCTCGGATTGCCACTCCCCACCAATCCATAGCCACTCCTCCTGGAAACCGTGAAGACTCTCCGGGATCTCGGTTATTATTTCTCCAACTTTAATGTCGTGCTGCAGTTTAGCTCCTGCAAAGAAACAACACGAGGACTCAGCAACCCTCCTCTTTGGACTTTGTTTAAAAGCAAAAATACTTCTCATTTCCTCGCACGATGGTAGCCCCTCGCCCTGCTCGTGCAACAGCACCATCAGGCCTATAATCTTCTTCCAGCTGTTGGGAGTAATCTGACACAACGGCAACCCCCAACTCCGGAGGTATTCCGTAATCAAGTTCGGCAACGGGAATCTCAATCCCGACCTCAAGCTCTCCGCAAATACACCCACACAACCCGGAGGTGGACTTGTTATCCTCTCCCCGGGATAAAGAGCAAAAATCTTTACCGAGGGTGGAACTCGCACCTGTTCTCGTAGTAATACGACATCAGCATCGGTCAAAATACTCGGTTCACCCTCAAAATCGACTTTCGGGTCGGGCCACGTCCTTACTGGCCTTCTCCAATGAGGCGCCACGAGGTCGGCCGCGTTATGTTCTACAACCAAGTCTCCGTCCTCATCGTTTGGCTTAATGTCTAAATGCCTCACCAACGACGGATCCCATCGGTGATATTCAAAAGCTAATTCAACTAGTTCCGAGTCGTGATAAACCTCTAACGGAACCGATTCGGTACTAGAAGAACTTGCTACCGCCTTACCCTTTCCCTTCGACGCCATCGCACAACAACACAGAACGCAAAAGAAATAAAGGGAGAATTAAAGAAGGAACTTACCGAAAAATCCACAAACACGCAGTGCGCAGGAAACGACTCTCGAACTCTCAAAGATATTTCAACAACAATATTACTGAAGGCAAAAGCTCAAGAGTTAAAGCAAAAGTGAGGAAAGTTTGATCGGAAATTGCGAAACCCTATTTATAATCTCTAATTTCTGACCGTTAAAGATCTCAATTAAAGGCGCGTCCAACCGACGCGACTCCTAATTCCAATCGGTTCCATCCTTTCATCTGATAGAAGCCTACTGTTACATGTGGCGACCTATTAAAACCAACCGTTACCTCATTTAAGACCATTACGGCGCGACCGTTCATCCTGACATTAAATCGTCGACCGTTACGTCTGTTCACATTCCTCCTGTCGCGACCGCCCGTAAATCGTTTGAATTTTACCAAGTGTTTTTACCTCGGAATTTAGTCTGCACTTCGGAACAAGCAACTCACTCCGGTCATTTCAGTCACATCGGGATACCGAAGACCATGCAACCGCTAACTTTTTACCGATTCGGAGCCTCTAGGCGTTTCGCAATATCGATGATCATCACTCCTTATGCCCACCGATATTGGGGGCCTCTCTGTTATCATCCGACTCGGCAAAACACCATTAAGGAGTTTGAGCATCATGTTAAGTGAAATTAACTATTGAACTGACGTGATCCGAAACCGTGCTAGTCCCCGCAATAAGCCGGTCCAAACCACTAAAGACCGAAGTAACCTACACTTACCGAGGTCAACTTAAACCGAGGTCGTCACCTGCCGAGGTCAACTGAAACCGAGGTCGTCACCTCCTAAAGCAGGTGACAAGGCGCCTACACACCCCTATCACAATCCACGAGATTTGTCATCATTCATGTGGGACCCACTGCTCCAACCGCCCACCAAAAGTTACTTTATATGAAAAATAATACACGAATCCCAATGTATCTACTGAAAAAGCTACTATAAATAGCGAGCCTATGACATTTGTACAAGGGGGAATTAAGAAATATTAAACACGTAACAGCCAATAAAGGCTTTTCACCTCGGTTCACCTCGGACTGGGGCCATTGTTGAACAGTTCTTACATGCTTTACGTTTAAACCACTTGAAATTATCCCATAAACTCAACTTTAAATCGTTGTTAAGAATCATACGACAACAGAATGTTCTTATGTTGTGGAGTTTAATCCCACTCCCCTAACCAACTTGTACATTTGATCTTGATTAATGCCTATAGTAAGCTGATCCGCTAGGTTTTCCTTTGACTTGACATAGTCAACCGAAATAACCCCACTCGAGATCATTTGTCTTATAGTATTATGCCTTCGACGTATATGTCGATTCTTACCACCGTACAAGCTACTTTGTGTCCTTCCAATTGCTGATTGATTATCACAATGTACATTACGGCGGGCACCAGTTTTGTCCAGCATGGAATATCTCTAAGGAAATTCCTAAGCCATTCAGCTTCTTCCCCGGCTTTGTCCAAGGATATAAACTCGGACTCTATCGTGGATCTAGCAATACACGTTTCCTTAGAAGATTTCCATGACACCGCTCCTCTAACTATAGTGAACACAAAACCACTAGTGGACTTGGAGTCTTTTGTGTCGGATATCCAATTCGCATCGCAATACCCTTCAAGTACTGTTGGATACCTCGTATATGTTATTCCAAAACTCAAGGTATAGTTAAAATACATAAGTACCCGATTAAGTGCTCTCCAATGGTCATTTCTTGGGTTACTCGTGAACCTACTTACCTATATCGGGGCGAGTACAATTCATCAAGTACATCAAGCTCCCAAATACTCGTGAGTATTCTAGTTGACAAACTGGTTCACCTTGATTTTTAGCTAAGTGTTGAGTTTAATCAACATGAGTCTTTGTCGGAGGCTTATCAAATGCATTGAACCTCTTCAAGATGTTTTCAACATAATGGGATTGTGACAAAACAATTCCTTCCGAACTTTTCAAGATTTTAGTCCCTAAGATTACATCGGCTTTTCCCATATCCTTTATGTTGAAATTATTTTTCAACATTTTCTTGGTACTAAGAATTAAACCATTATCTTTTTCCAAGATCAAAATATTGTCCACGCATAGGCATACGATCACGAATGAATTGACGTTACCCTTAATATAGACACATTTGTCACACTTGTTGATTTTAAATACGCTCGACAACAACACTTTGTCAAATGTTTCGTGCCATTGCTTAGGTGCTTGTTTTAGTCCATAAAGCGACTTAACCAAGCGACACGCTTTTTGTTCTTTTACGGGAGCAACGAAGCCCTCGGGTTGTTCTATATAAATTTCCTCCTCGAGGTCTCAATTTATAAAGGCCGTTTTCACATCCATTTTATTAATCTCAAGGTCATGCATTGCATCAATTGCAATAAGAACACGTATAGATGTGATACGAGTTACAGGAGAATATGTATAAAAAAAAAATCATATCCCACTGTTTGCTTAAACCCTTTTATAACCAATCGGGCCTTATATTTATCAATAGTTCCATCTGCTTTATACTTCATTTTAAGGATCCATTTACATCCCAAAGGTTTGCTACCCGGTGGGAGATCAACCAACTCCCAAGTATTATTGTACATAATGAATTCAATCTCACTATTGATAGCTTCTTTCCAAAAAAGAGCATTCAGACTTGTCAAAGCCTTTCAAATGGTTCTCAGTTCGTTTTCTAACACATAAGTTAAAAATTAAGACAAAAAAACTTAGGTACTTTTGTTCTCTTACTATGCCTTGGCTCATCCTCAATTTCTTGAGGTAGCTTGGTCTCTTCAAATGTCTTTTTTTCTCGTAATTGTTTCTTCCTTGTCTTTACGAGGAAAAATATTCTGAAAGAACACTGTATTGCGAGACTCAATAATTTTTTCATTATGAATCTACGAAGTTTCTGATTTGTGCACCAAAAATCGGTAAGCACTACTATTGTTTGCATAACTAATATACAATTAATAGTCTTTGGTCTAATTTTCACTTGTTTTGGTTTGGGTATTTCAACCTTTGTCAAACACCCCCACACTTTTAAGTATTTGTAGGTAGGTCTTCACAACTCATATGGCGTTTTGCCTTTGTGGGGTAATTTGTTCAAAATATAATTTTCTAAAAGAACAGCTTCCCCCCACAAGTTTTGGGGTAAGCCCGAACTTATCAAAAGCGCATTCATCATCTCTTTTAGTGTCTGATTGTTTCTGTCAGCCAATCCATTAGATTATGGTGAATATGGAGCCGTCATTTAATGAATAATATCGGACTCCTTGTATAACACTTCAAACAAGGCTACATACTTGCCTCCTCTATCACTTCGAGTCACTTTGATCTTTCGACTAAGTTGATTCTCAACTTCAATTTTATACGCCTTAAACGCCTCTGATGCCTCGTCTTTACTTTTTAGTAGATAAACTTAGCAATAACTTGTACAATCATCTATGAATCTAATGAAATACTTCATCCCTGCTTGAGTTTGCACAAATTTTAAATCACATATGTCAGTATGAATTAACTCGAGCGGACTAGTGCGTCTCATCACATTCATCTTAAAAAGACCCTCATCTAGGTACCCTTTTGCTAAGAATACATCATTCTTAGTCATTACAAATTTATCAGCCTCAAAGACTAATATAAAGCCGGCTTTGCTTAGAAGAGCACCAGATACAAGGTTCTTACGTATGTCTGGGACATGCAGCACTTCCGTTAGTGTCAAGTCTTTGCCCAAAGTCATTTTCATCACCACCTTTCCCGTTCCCACGATGTTTGATGTCGAAGTCCATGAACAACTTCCTTCCGTCGGTAGGGGTATAAGACGAGAACATATCTCTATCCGCACAAATATGCCGAGTTGCTCTAGTATCGACCCATCCTTCCCGTGGATTATTAACCAAGTTAACTTATTGGACCACGGTGGTGCGATCGAGCTCAGATAAGTCAATGGGAACAGATTTATCCTTGGCTATATGCAAGTTATCTTTACCTTTGTTCGGCAGACGAAAATCTCTCACACGATGCCCAGATTTACCACAATTGTAGCAATTCCCTTTGAACTTCTTGGTGCTTGTTTGTGGTTGCTTTCCATTTGAAGTTCTCATGCGCGTCTTTTTGGAGTTTGACTCAGCCAAATTCGCCTTAGCATCAAGGTCGCTCCGGTTGGCCCTTACTTCAGACTTTCGGTTATCTTTTTCAATCCGAAGTCGAACAATCAAGTCCTCCAATGTCATCTCTTTGCGTTTATGCATGAGATAGTTTTTGAAGTCCATCCAAATAGGTGGTAACTTTTCAAAATAGTCGCAACTTGGAAGGCCTCATTCACAATCAATCCTCCGGCCAACAAATTGTGAAAGATGATTTGAATCTTTTGAACTTGGCTAACCACTGACTTGGTGTCCACCATTAGTAATTTAGGAATTTTTCGGCGAGAAATTTCTTAATCTCGGCATCTTCCATCTTGTATTTTATCTCCAAGGTATTCCATAACTCCTTTGCCGTCTTAATCGGACTATAGACATTGTAGAGAGAGTCGTCTAGTCCGTTAAGGATATAATTTCTCTACAAAAAATCATTGTGATGCCAAGCATCCGAGGTCGTACGCTTTTGCACGTCGGTCTTACTTTCGGGGACGATCAAAAGGTCATCCTATAGGAAATTATAAAATATGATGTGTATTAGTATATTACTAATTTGTCATTAAAAATATGCCAAAGTAAGGATTTTTTAGGTAGTTCATATTTTTACAAAAATAATCGTCCATTTAGATTTTTTAGATTAGATATATAGATAAATTAGATTAGATAGTTCATATTTTTACAAAAACACTCGTCCTTTTAGAATAAGTGAACTATTAAATTTAACCAAACAAAGTGGATATCTCCAAATATACATATAATAAAATTACGAGAAAAAGAATTGTCAATTCTCATGTTTAGCTATATCTATTTGTAAATAAAGCTTATATATATAAGTTATAACGATACTTTAAACAAATAAAATTTTATGGAATATTGTAAATTATGAATGTTTTTAAAACTTAATTGCATTTTACCAAAAAAAAATATAAAATTATAAATTGCAGAATGTAAAAATTGGTTGCAAAAAAAGAATAAAGCTACTTGTACAATTATTTTGTACAATTATTTAGTACAACATGATGTGTCATCATGTAGATAAGTGAGATCCAAAAAAATGTGTGGTTAAGATTTGTTCAATGATTGTGATAACTAGTGTTGTCAACTAATGCTGTCAACACTAGTTGTACATGTAGCATGACCCGCAAAAAAATATTACCCACTTATTTGTGTGCTTCTCCTTTGATCGAATAAGTACTCAGTTATTTGATTGAACTGGGAAAATCATCATAACCAAAACATCTGTTGAACAAATAAAACGAAATAAGATACTGATTAAAAAAAATAAAATAAAATAAACACCACACGTGATCTTCGCTTTTGCGAAGGTGGTTGGAGACTGATATTTCAGCATTTATACTCAATCAGCAGAGAGAGTAATACATTAGCTCTGAGTCCATCTGTTTAGGCTTACTTATTAAAGACACAGTCACACAGCCATGTGCGCCCATTACAACACTTCTCATTTCCTCCCATGTTTGGCCTTTTCTGCTCAACTCCCTCTCCTAATTTCTACTGCCGTTAAATATTTGCCATTCTTGCCAGAGGCAGGAAAACAAAAATATCACTATCATTTTCATGCTGATAATAATGGGCTTCCCTGCAAAAAAAACCATCTTGGTATGATATCTTTAACATATATTATCAGAGGCGTAGCCCGAATTTTTTTTTCCGGGGACTGTTATTCGAACTGAGTCGTCCTCTAATATTGTTCGATTCAACTTGTAAAAGTTCGAGACTGACTTGTTTGTATATTTAAACGAGTCAAATTCAAACAACTAATAGAGCTGGAGCGTGTTTGTGAATACTTCAGTTAGAGTTTTGGGTTTTGGTCTAGGCTTTAAGGTTGATTGAATGACTTGAAATGAGTTTATCCGAGTCAAACGAAAGCTCAATTTTTTATTTTTTTATTTTTTGTTATTAAACGAGCTGAGCCACGACAACTCGTTTATTAGATGAGCACGAGTTCAAACTTGAATTATTCGATTCAAAAAACTAGCTCGACACATGTATAAAAAAGTCAAAGTATAAAATATTTTGACATTTAATAAAAAATACATGAATCACACAACAAATAATGTTAAAAAGAGAATATTGCTTTTGTAAAATAAAAATTATTATACTTTCTAACTAATCGTGTTTTATATGGAGATGATCCGTTAACAACTTGTGATTTTTTAACTACTCTGTTATATATATGACAAATATTTATTTTTAATTGTTTCATTATTTTTCTTTAAAAATGTATAGAGATAAATTTTCTCATGTAATTTTCTTTTAATTAAAAAAACATAATTTATTAAAATAACTGCTATAAAACAATGTAAGAGTCACATCATACTTGTTATATGTCATATTAACGTACATATGTCATTTCATTGAATTGTAGACAAATAAATGAGATTTAGTAATAAATTCATATAATCAATTTTCAATAAATATATAATCTTGATTGTGTAATCTATAAATACAATTACAAGTATGCTAATAAAAGTCTGGCACAATCAAATATTGCTCGAATAAAAATATTAATAAAATTTATTTAATCAAATAATAAAAAATAAACACAAAAATGACATAAAAGGGCATCACAATCTGTAAAGAAAAGCAAAAAGAATAATCATGTTCAAATATATAATTCATGGCTTAAATGTAAAATAAAATTTAACTTATTTTGGGCCAAAATAAGATTAATATTGAGCTAATTTAATATCACATGGGCTAAAATATTTGTTTACAAGTACAAAATTAGCAAAGCCGGAAAATAAAGACTGGGTTGGAGCCCACCCCAGCCTTTTGGGTGGCTCCGCCCATGTATATTATTATTAGAATATAATATCACTTGTGAGTTGTCACACATCGTTTATACAGGAAAAATAGATTCAACTTATAAGATTAGTGGCTACTCCTCCTTTCACCTATTGGTTTTGGGATGAAACCTCACTTGGGCTTCATCTGGGCTTTCCCTGTCATGGTGCTTTCATATGCGTGAGACCACACCCGTTCTATCTCGATTCTTACATAGTATCAGAGCCGGTTCTACGTGGGACCGTGCGATGACGTACCCGTCACCCAGCCTAATTGGGTTTGGACTGGGCTTGGTGGGGGTTTGTATGAACGACTCACAAGTGAGGGGACGCATTAAATATAATACCACTTGTGGGTTGTCACACATCATACTCACAAGTGAGGGGGCGTATCTATATCTATATCTATATCTATATAATGAACCAATTATTGTCATAATTGGCATGACTTTGGGCGGAAAATTTTTTCGTCTATATTTGGCATTTAATTAGTATTTATTTATTAGCAAATCTTATGCATGAAAACATAATTAATTTTTACACTCAATGACTATTACTCATTATCTACAATTGACTTAAATTGAAAATTTGATCGTAGATTTATTATGTCTATTTTCAACAAGATCTTATATTAATTTAGTTGTAATTTATTGACACAATTCAAAATTATTATGGAAATTGATTTTTGTTAAATATATTATCATCTACGGTTGTAGGTATTAATTTAATTAATTATATCACTATTCAGAAGTACTTAAAATACTTAATAAAATAATCATAATAACTATGTTTATCATACTAACTTAATAAATAATTTAAAATATTAATAAAAATTTCTGAAATGTAATCAATTTATCTATGAAATGATACATCTCCATTGAATATATCACATGCAGTGATAATACTATTAAAAAATTAAATAATATACTAATAAAAAATAAAATTTGATGGTCGAGTGCAATTAAGAATTATAAATTTCACCTTAGAAGTATCTACGTACATAAAGAAATTTTTCAAATTTTAAAAATATATATTTTTACTTATATACTATTGTATAAATGAAAATAAGTTAATAAAAAAAGAAAAGCAATGTATAATAATTTAATTTATAGCACTTGCTAATTATGGAAATATATATCCCCCTATATATTAATCCAGAACGCGCCGAGCCTACGTGGCTGCTTCTGGTGTTTCGGAATCCTATGTGGCAAAATTACATGCTTCGTTATGAGGCTTGGGCAAATTTTAATATAATTTCAAACCAAAAATAATTAGGTTCGCATTACCATAAATATGTTGATTATTTATGGTCATGTTACATATATTAATTAGATTTTAATATCAATCCTTATTTTACCTATTGAATTGTATATATATTTAAAAGTTAATAACTTTTGTATTTTTTATCAGTTTTACGTATGTAATATATCAAATTAATCTTCTTTTGATGAGCTTCGATTTGACATCCATATTGTATTTATAAAAAATAATAATTTATATTTATCTTTATAACAATAATAAAATTATTTTAATATTAATTAGAAAAATGAAATTATTTATCAACTAATACTACCTCCTATTTTTAATATATGTCGTTTTGGGAAGTTGCACATCAATTAACAATATTTTTTTGGTCAATAATAACCTTATTTAATGAAGATAAAAATGAATGTTTTGACAAAAGGTGAAGAATGAACATGAAAAGACGTAATGTATTTATTAGCTATATGAGGGTAATAATGGAAAAATATGTACAAAAGTTCTAAAACGACATTTATTTTGTTAATAGTTGATAAAGGTAAAATGACATTTAAAAAAATAAGAGGGAGTATATTTATATTTCAAGTAGTTATATGATATAAGTTATAAAAACTATATAACACATGTAAGTCATACGTAACACATATCATCCTCCCTATATATCCTCCCTATATATTCCTCCCTATATATTATTCCTGAATGCGTTGAGCCTACGTGGCTGCTTCTGGTGCTTCAGAATCCTACATGGCAAAGAATCATGCTTCGTAATTAGGTTTGGACAAATAATATTGATATATTAATAATTAATAATTTAGGTTTGGACATTCCATAAATATTACTTAGCTAACTTAGGTATTTTAATATCACTTGTACTAATATAACCCTTTATTTCTTTGTATTTTACATAGTGAGACACTAAGTGACTAATATATCCATGACATTTGATTTGTTTCCTTCAATTAGCAATTGAATTATAAATGTATTTAAAAATTGATAACTTTTGTATTTCTTATCAGTTTTACATATATAATATATCAAATTAATCATCTTTTGATGATCTTCGATTTGACATCCATATTGTATATTTAAAATAAATAAATTATATTTATCTTTATAATAATAAAAAAATAATAATATTCATTAAAATTCATTAAAAAAATAAAATTATTTCTCAATTGATATATTTATGTTTAATGTAGTTATACTTGTAAGCTAAAAAAATTATTATAATATAACACATGTAAGTTGCGCAAATAAAAAGTGTCATACTAAATATATAATAATATATATATTTTTATAAAAGGTATTTAAAATTTTAACTATTTTTTCTCATCATTTTTAGATTTTAAGAAAAAATTAGCAAGTACCCGTGTAATACACGGGCGTTGTACTAATTCTAAAATATATAGTAATATATATTTTTTTTTTGTAAAAAAGTAAACTAAATTTAATATAGTTTTCTCATTAATTTTAAAATTTAAGAATAATTTTTTAACAAACACCCGTGTAATACACGGGTGTTGTACTAGTATATCTATATATTCAAATAGATATTGTGTAACACATTATATAGGTAGAAAAAATGAATTAAAGAAAATAAATATAATAAAAAATGAAAACATATAAATAAAATATTTAACCATAAAAAATTTGTATGCTGCATAAGGATTAACTTTACTTAAAATCAGAATTTATTTATCCAAAGATTTTAACATCTAATGCACATAATAAATATAGGTGGAAAATAAATATTATGAGTTAAACGTTGGTCAATTATCAAGCAATGTGTAAATTATGAATTGTTAAAAAAATTATAAGACTATGATAAACGACAATTTTATAAGTACATACAAATAATTTGTACACAAATCTTTTTTATAAACTTATAAATAATAAAATTTATATATTAAATAGTCAAAAACTACAAATATATTTATATATAAAAAAAATTAACAGTAATAGTAAATAAATAAATGTCACATTATTACTAATAGAATATTGTGGAGAATATAATTTCATAGTCTTTAAATAATTTTATAATATTTATATAATTTTTTTTTGTATTAAACCCCGTGCATCGCACGGGTATCAACACTAGTGTTTGAAAAACTCGAAAATAATTCCTTCATTTTCCCTCTTAAAGATCCTGCTTATTTTTCATTAAAAATTTTTAAAATTCTTTCATAATCCCGCTTTCAATCCTTTCCTCTTTTTTTGGAAGCGATTTTGTAGAATTCGGTTTTTAATTTGGTATGATTCAGTTTCTTCATAATCCCGCTTTGAATCCTTTTTTATTTCCATGTTTTTGGAAGGGCTTTGTTAAAATCGGATAACAACAAATCCCATAATGGTTTTTTAATAATCTCACTTTTGAATCCTTTTTTATTTCCTTTTATTATCTTACATAAAATAATACAATAATAGCTAAAAAAAATCGGAGTACAATAATAGATATAGATTAATAGTAATTTTTTTTTCAAGAAATTTGAATTTTGGGCGACTGATTAAAATTCAATTTTTTTTGTTTGGATTTAAATTTTGAATGCGTATGTGATTAACAGATAGTAACAAAAATCCATTAAATTCTAACTACCTGATAATATGGAAATACGTTTTCTTATGTATTGAAAAACTAATAATTAAACCTGTTGAATTTAAGATAAACCTATTAATAAAGCCGAGCCATATTTATTAAAATATATTTTAATCCCTTTTTTATAGTAATAGATCGTGTATAATTAGTTTTCTTATTTATCTCTCGAAACCAGTTAATGCATATCATAATTAATTATCTTCTCCAAACTAATTACATGCATATCCTACACAATAGAAATCCGATCTGTGTGCAATAACATATTTTCCAAAATTTAAAATCCTAACTCATGTTGAACTCTTTTATTCTTCTTATTATTCATGCGAAGACAAATTCCATGAGTAACATACAATCCCAACGGGGAAATCCTAAAGGCAACAGTTTTTTTTCAATGTATATCTTATAGAAATAAAATTTAATTAAAAAAAGATCGTGTGATTGTTTTTTTTTGTACAATTTATTACTATAAAAAAGGTGAGGGATTTATTCATAGAATCACATTTCTGAAAAACTATAAAATATTGTATCTAACTGGGTTTTTTAAAATATAATTACTATAATATTTTAACTATATTTTTTTTTCCTAACCGAATTTATCTCATTAATAAACTCGCCAAATTGTTTTGAAATTAAAATGGTAAGATTATTCTTACTGGTATATTTACCAGAATATTAAACACTTTAGAAATTTTTTGAAAATAAATTTAAATTATCCCGACTTTTAATCTATTTGAAATTTAAAGTTATATTTTTAAATATATTAATAAACATTTATTATTTATTATTTCATTATGTTAAAAATTAATGAATGGTTTTGTTTACTGATTTTCCTATACGGGTGTTTTTGAGACATCTAAAAAAGACCCGTGTAGATTATTTCCTTATATTTTTTCTTATGTTAAAATAAAATTCATTTTGGAAGCACAATTAATTTTTTCCTCAAACATTTAAACTATTTTAATTATATTGAATTTGATTTTATAATTTTAAATTATTACTTTAATTAGATTGAATTTGATTTTATAATAATTAAATATATAATGGGAATAGGATTTTCTATTAATTGTTTAATAAGAAATTAAAAAAGAAAGAAAAAAAGAAGATACAAGATAATATTTGAATTTCTCTTCTAATTTGATCAGTAATTTCACTAATGGTTGATCATTGAATAAATTGGTATGATGTAACATTGAAATTTGGATATGAAAATGCTTAAAAAAATTAGATGATTTTGATGTGTAAAATAAAAATAGAAAATAACTTTACTTTAAAGTCATGATTATTTTCATTATTTTTTGTACATTAACAATCGTTAATTGAATAATTGATTTGTTTTTTCAAATCGGAACTTGAAGGTTTAATAATATTCCATAAATAAAAAATATTGTGTAAAGAGAAGTGTTTAATAATATATATTTTTCATTGTTTGTATTTATTTTATTTCCATCATGAAGTGAGATGTGAAAAATATAAACAATTATATTTAAAATAAAGTTTAACAAAGATTTAAAATATGAACTCCTCTGTGCATCGCACGAGATATACACTAGTTAGAATATGATAACACTTGTGAGTTGTATCACATCGTTTATATAGGAAAAATAGACCCAATATAAGACTAGTAGGCTACTCCTTCTTTCACCAATTGATTTTGGGATGGAAACTTAGCTGGGCTTCATCTGGTCTTTCCCATGCACTTCATATGTGTTGGACCGCACCCATTATATAGAGATTGACCACCTTTTCAACGAAAAATGACGAGTTATGAGTTCGGCAAAAAAAAGTCAAAATTTCACCGAAGAAAGTCGTTCGCCAGAGTTTATCTCGATTGTCTGTCATCGGAATACTTACCGTCAGACGTTTGCCGGAATTCTTCTTGTCGATCTACCTTTAGGAGAAAAAAAAAAGATAAAAAAAGTTGAGAGTTGACAGTTGAGGGTTGATGTGACATTTTGATAGATTTATGTATTTTCTAATGTTAAAAAAGTTAAGTGGAACTAAAATTTATGATTAACTGAATTAAAAAAAAATGAAGAACTGATTGGAAAAGTTAAAAAAAAAAGACTTTCGGGAGTTGGTAAAAAAATCCCTACATTGTTTGCAACTAGGTCCCTAAGTTAGTATGTGATATAGGATATTATACTGGACCCGGTTTAATGGATAAAGCGGATACATTTTGGAAGATAAGCCCACTAAGACGTCCAACCCCAACATTATGGGCCAAGCTCATATCGAGCCGACAAAGGTACACTCCCCCTATAAAAGGGGGACCAAGGTACCTCATTCACACATTATTATTCTCTGCTCATTACATTACTACACTTTATCTCTCTCTTGATCTGAGCACTGACTTAGGCATCGGAGGCCCGACGCCGGGGGCCACCCGGCGTTGGGTTCTGCAGGTACGGAGGCCGGTTCGAGTTGAAGGAGCCCGGGTGAATCTTATTCACTTCATTGGCGCCGTCTGTGGGGACCCGAAAAAAAAGTCCAGCGGAGTTCCGGCTGAAAAAATTGAAAAACCTCCTTCTTCTCCACCGGCCGCCGCCACCGCCGGCCACCACCTCTGCCGCCGGCCGCCGGAAAATATTCTCCAATCGGAGAATCGCTTACATCATTGGAAAGATCTCTTCGAGGTGAATCTCCCCATAAAATTTCATGCAAAAATTCCTCCGGGAAGGCCGTCAATTTTGCGGTCAAAGTTTCCAGATCTAACAAAA
>CACSLK010031421.1:20464707-20476586 GCA_902706635.1 Striga hermonthica | reverse complement strand
AAAAAAAAAAATATATATATATATATATATATATATATATACCGTCACACGCGCTAGCATGTTGAAAATGGCATAGCCAATGGGAAAACAAAATTGAGTAACAGTCGCACCTCGCACAGTACAGTAGCGAGTTAAATGTAAATAACATCCGATCCAAGTAGGTAGGCGGCAGTGGCAGTAAGAGGCACGTGCTTCCCCGTCCCTCTCACTATTTAAATAAATACTCCTGCACGAACCTCTCTCCTATTCTTTCATCTTCCTCAAACCTCTCTTCACCAAAAATTACTTTTTTTTTTTTGTTTTGTTACCAAAAAAATCCCTAGTTAGATACTTCGAATATCTCTCATTCTCATTTACGCTCTTTGACTTTTTCACCCTCACAGATTTTTTATTTTTTAATTAGAAAATAAAAAAAAGGAAGAGAAAGAAGAAGATGGCGGAGGAAGGGCAAATACAGAGCAGCAGCAGTAGCGGTAGCGGCGGCCGAGCTTCTTCCGGCCCGATTCGACGAGTTCTCCTCATCTCCGCTGGCGCTAGTCACTCCGTTGCCCTCCTCTGTAAGTTTCGCTCATCAATTTTAGGAAAATTGGCCAATGCCTTTCTATCGTTGTTAGTTTCCTTTCCTTTTTTTTTTTTCTTTTTAAATCTAATTTATTCAGTTTTGAATCTTTTGATTGAGTGAGTGTTCTTCGTAGTAACTCGAATCGACATTTACTGTGGTGATTTATGTGAAATTTGGAGGTAAATCTGAATATCGGTAGAGATTGGAAATCCAATCCATTCTCTCATGTTTTTGCATGGACTGTAATGATCCACGTCAAACGTTTGGTATTTCTGAAGTTGATAGAGGGTATTGTGGTAATTGCACTTGATAATCAATGTGCCTGGCTTGGGAAGTAGCGAGCTTAAACTTATTTTCTAATTGACAAATTAGATTTTGGACCAAAATTGGAAACAATAATGACTACCGACCTTTTCCTCTGCCCGTAGTATTTTTTTTTTTCTTTTAAATTTAAATTTGACAAATATTTTTGGATAGCTGTCTTTCGAACAATTATGGCCTTGTTTTGTAATAAGAAGTTAGCGCATTGCATTAGATGTTTTGACCAGTGTGAGTTATTTTTAAATATATTTCATAAAATTAACTATTTTTATTTAACTATTACATTTAATATTATTTATAAGGACATCAACATACTTGAAATTTATTTTTATGTAGATATTTATAGAATAAAACAAAAATATTTATGTATTATTTTAATATTAACAAAAAAAAGTATAATATTAAATATGTTTAAATTATGCTTTCATATGTATCATAATAAATGTAAAAACTAAATAGAATATAGGAAAATTTTTATTTGTACAAAATTACATGAACAAATGTTCAAAGGGAAAATGAGAAAAATGTTATTTTGGCTCTTTCTTCTTGAAATGTGATTGTGTGAACTTGAAATGTTATGGATTTTGCATCTAATTGTTACAAATTATTTAACTTTTAAACTACATACTTTTACTTCTATCGCCTTCCAACAATGTTTGTTGGCGTTTGTTATACTTTGAAAATAGCTTGATTTCATTCTATTTTATTTGTTTTTGGAAAACACATCTAACTCTTTCTTTTCCATACAATTAAATTCCTTTTTATTCGAAAACTAAATTAATTCCAATTTTATTTTAATAAAACCAACATACGTTTACTTGTATCTTGTTCGAGCAATATTTGTTTGCATCCATTCTTCTATGAAAATAGCTCGGTTTCATATGTTTTTTCTTGTCCAACACATCTAATTTGTTCTTATACCATATAAATGAATTTGGTTTTTTCGTAGACTATTAATTTTAGTTTTATTAAGAATTGATGTTTGAATTCATATCTAAACCGTTTTTAAATTGCAATTTTCTAATTTAAATTAGGGGCAATTTTGCCATTAAATGGAGCACAAATAATTATCTGTAATTTTGCTGAAATGTAAATTTGCCATTAAATTTCCAACAAGTATTTCAATAATAGACTTTTTCAGCAATCTTGCCATTAAATTAGGGGCAATTTCGCCCATAGGAATTTAATTGTATAAAAAAAAAAAACTGAAAGCTAAACAAAAACGCTTCAATATGTAGCGTTTTGAGTTTCAACTTTTTGAGCAAATAAGTTAGAAAGAAAAATTGTTAACCAAACATCATTTTTAGCGGATCCTCAAAGTCAAATAAGTCAAAATGCACAAACAACGAATTTTGTACAGAGAGTTGTTATCCAAACATAGCCTTTATCAATTACTCAAGAAAAACATATTATGCATATCAAAAACTTATAAATTCAAAAAATGTGAGTTTCACAATATAAAAATTTATAAAAAAAAAGTTAGTTAATTATTTATCAAATATATGAAAATTTTATGCTTCAAAATAATATGTTTTGTCACAATGAAGCAAAATAAATATATAAATAATTAATAATAAAAAATAAATAGATCTTATTGGTACGTGCTAATTAATTATGAAGCATCAATGCTGTATATTTTTTCTCCCTATTATACTTTCATATATGTTGATTACACTTTCTCAAGTCTCGCCTAGTTGCTGTTTAGTGCACTAATATTTAATAAAATAGTTTACCATACCTCTTTCAGTGTACTATTACGTATCTCGTGCGATATACGAGACAATAATTATAATTGAATATTGTTCGAATATCACTTGTGAATTGCCCACATTGTACAGTTTATAAGCCTTGTTTATAATTGAATGTAGTATATGAGCCTAGTTTATAAGCCTAATGGGTTACTCTTCTCATCACCAATTGTGTTGGGATGAAACCTCACTAAGGTCCACCTAGGCACCCTCTTATGGTGTGCTTCTGCTGGTGGGACAACACCCTCTTACCCGATTCTAGTAAATATATTAAAATAATGAACCAATATTGATTAGTATAAAATAGTTTTGAATATTAATAGTTATATATTATTTATTGTATGATGTATAATAATTTAATATATGATTTATATATTTATTCACTCGTTATAAAATAGTTGTCATTTTATATCCTTTTTATAATTAAGATAATAAAAATTTAACATATTTAAATATTGTCAATAAATAATACGTGCATAATGATTCTCTCTCTCTCGCTCTCTCTCACTATCTTCTCTTAACCATACCTTGTTAAAATATATTATTTTAATTTCTAGATAAGTTAGGCTAAATTTGAAAAATTGTGGCAAATATTATAATCAACTCTTAATTGAAAAAGATTGTAATATATATTATTTGAAGTTAACAATACTATTAATTTTCAATTACATCAATATTATTTTATTTTCTTACAATTTATAATATTATAAGTATTTTAATTTTTTTCGAGCCTATTAACTTGTATGAGATTTGTTGTGACATTGTGAATCACAAAATAATTTTTTTTAAAAAAATTGGTTTTTGGTGCAGTTGTTGATAAAATCATAGGATATTTTTGAATTACTTAAATAGATGATTTTCGGTATATGGCTCGTTACGAAATGAATAGAAAATCTTATGGATTTGTTATTAATGTTAAAATATCAATTCTATTATAGTATTGTGTTAGTTATATCAATAGGGTTTTTGCAATTAATTTCTAATTTTATTTTGTACTTATATTTTACATTGTTATCATGCATATTTCGATCTATGGCTCCCAACAAAACAGGAGAACACATAATTTGTTATTAAGGGTAAAGATTGATTTGTCATTGAAGATAAATAGTTAAATTATTTTCTTTTGATGTATATTTTGAAAATTTAGGTTTATAATTTTTGAAAAACTTGAACGACTGATAAATCAAATTGTTCTAAAATAATCTCTCGATTAAATGATTTTTGGAAAATACGATAAAAATTATTTTGGTATATGGTTAGATACTGAATGAATAAGAAATCATCGTCATTTGTTATTAATGTTCATAAATAAGATTCCATTGTAAAATTATGATAAATATCATAATAGAATTTCCATAATTGATTTTTAATTTTTTGTTTTGTAATTATATTTGCAATCTTATTGTGCATATTCAAATGATGTTTTCTAACAATGAATAATATTTAATAGACTTTTTTTGAAGACATGTTGTATGGTTGATTACCAAAAAATTAAGGAATTGCAGTGATCCGTAATTAACATGAAGAATCGATTTTTTATTGCGATAATTGTCACAAAATAATTTTCGAAATGATACCACTTTATGTAAATAGAAAGTCGTGTATTAATCGGATTGCATGATTTACAATAGACTGGGATAATTTAATTTTTATTTATTTATAAATATTAAAGTATTGTTTACTATATTTCCCATAATATTTAAGATTATTCTATCAATCTCTTTCTCTCTCTCTCTCTCTCTCTCTATATATATATATATATATATATATATATAGATTTGTTTCTCTCTTTTAGTATCTCAAGTTTCATTTTAATCCATTAGACAATCTCAAATCCTATTATTTTACTCTAACAACTTTGGAGCAGAGGAAAATATACATCAATACAATTATTTATTTTGTTTAGTAACTTTAAATTTTGATTTATAGTTGTATTTAAATTTCATTTTGTACTAATATATTTCATTTAGAATAAAATGTAGCGCGAACGACTGAATACTAAATTTAGACATTCTTTACTCTAGAGTAGTTTACCATTCGTGGTGAGACTTTTATTATTTTTCAAGATAATATTATATTAGTAATTAATTCAAGTCCATTGATTAAACTAATAAATTATTCAATAAGCAATTTTATTTCTACCTAATAATTTTTTATTTTTATATTTAGTAATGTGATATCCATCATTTGAGATCACAGTTTCGAAAAATCATAATCAATTATTCACTTTCTACCTGATCTAGAATGTTGTTTGATTTGAAAAATTTAAATTAACGATAGGATTATAGATTAACCATTCCAACAATAATTATTTTTGCATATTAAAAAAAATATCCTAAAATACCTAAAAACTTATTAATATTTTTATTTGTTATCCTTTTTTTCTTTAGATATAATTTTATATTTAGTAATGTGATATCTATTATTTGAGATTACAGTTTCGAAAAATCATAATCAATAATTCAATTTCTACCTGATCTAGAATGTTATTTGATTTGAAAAATGTAAATTAACGATAGGATTATAGATTAACCATTCCAAACAAAAATTATTAGTATATAAAAAAATATTTCCTAAAATACCTAAAAACTTATTAATATTTTTATTTGTTATCCTTTTTTTGTTTAGATATAATGTCAATTAACCTTCATTTTACATCTTTGGTTTGATGTTAATTAACCTTCATTTTACATCTTTGGTTTGAACTCATATCTTATGTGTAAATAAAAAGTAATTATTTCTAAAGCAATAATAAGATTATTAGTTAATATTGAATATATAAATAAACTTAAAGTTATTATTGAAAATTGATATAAAAAAGAGAAATTAGTCTCAGTTTATTCTTACAATAAAATATAAATGTATATATAGTAAAATGTGTTTAGTATAAAATAATATATAATACTAATTGGTATATTATGTTTTAAGGGTTTAAAAAAGTAATACAAAAAACTGAAAGGGTTTTAAAAAGTAATACTAACAAAAATGTAAGATTATAAGTAAACAATTATTTTGAGAATCAAGTATATAAGATATTAGAATGATAACCGAACGGGCTATTCGTCAAACTCATATGTATATTATTTAATTATAAAGAATTAAAATATTTATAATATGTATTTTTATAAATTACGTTGTGAGTCATCTCTATATGAACTATATTTTTGGAAAGAAAAATAAAAATATATATAATATATATCGTTACAAATTATGATGACAAACCAACAAAAATATCTATGTAAATTATTGACTTGAAAAAGAAACAAAATATTTATAATTTATATTATAAATTATATTGTAAACCAACAACTCATTTGTCGAACAACGATTTAAATTAATTGTCGGTTTATAATATTTACCTTGTTTTACAACTTTACCATCACTATTTAAGAGTCAAAATAATATTGTAATAAGGAATGATTAAGAAGAGAGAGAGAGAGAGAGAGAGAGAGAGAGAGAGAGAGAGAGAGAGAGAGAGAGAGAGAGAGAAATAATTTTGTGAGTAATATTTATTGATATCGTTTGAATATGTTAATTTATTGATAACATTTGATTATGTTAATTTTTCATATTCCTTAGGTTTAAATAAGAACTCTAAAATGTCAGTTATTTTATTACGGGTGAAATATACATATATTAATCTTATATAAAAATATTCTCATGAAAATAAAAGAAAGGATAAAAATTAATACTAATATTAAAATTATATTATACTAGTAAATATTGATTCATTGCTTTAATTTATTAGATTATCATTATTGTCCCGTGCATCACACGAACTACGTATTAGTTATGTTTAAATACTTCTAAAGATAAAAGATTATTTTTGGAAAAATAGTGTATAGTATGAACTTGGTAGTTGAAAAGGCAGTCTTGTGAACTCGACTAGAAGTTGAGTTGTTTTTCATCTAAAAAATAATATGAACTTTTAAGAAGTTAAACCAAATACTCATTTTTAATTAAGTCTACAAATTGTTGATAGAGTTAAAATCAGGGGCATTTTTCACTAGTTAATATGATTTTCAAACAATAAGTATGATGCCAATGTGGAAATGTACTGCAGCTGGCAATGTTGTCTGCTCATGGGGACGGGGAGAAGATGGGCAGCTAGGCCATGGGGATGCTGAAGAACGGTTTTTTCCAACTCAGCTAAGTGCACTGAACGATGAAGAAATAGTCTCTGTTACCTGTGGAGCTGATCACACGACTGCATATTCGGAATCAAAACTACAAGTGTACAGCTGGGGATGGTATATTCCATTCTATCACCAAGTGATATTATTATTACTATTATCATCATCTTCATTGTTATTGTTGTTGTTGTTAATGATGATAATGCTTGTACTGGGACATGCTTAGCTGGGAAACTTTCTTGTGATATTTTTTTTTTAATCTTTAGATGAATTCTTGATTGTTTTGACTGTGTCCTGTATTACTATTATTTGGTGAGAGCATGCAAACATGTTGCAGGGGTGATTTTGGGAGGTTAGGCCATGGTAACTCTAGTGACTTGTTCTCTCCCCAACCAATCAAAGCCTTGCATGGCCTTCGGATAAGGCAGATTGCTTGTGGGGATAGCCATTGTTTGGCAGTGACTATGGAAGGCCAGGTTCAAAGGTTGGTTGCTTGAGTTCTTAACGGTTCTATGTCATAAAATTGTGCAATTTATTTATTTATTTATTTTGGACAAAAGTTGATCAATATTTAAAGAGATAAGCTTATGTATGCTTAAAGAAGAATCTGCCTAATCTTTTATTGTAAGAAGATTTCTTGTATGTACCTACCTCAGATCAGTAATGTGAAGTAACATAACATCTTAGTCGTGAAGGCTGAGACTTTGGAGTAAAACTCTGATAACCGAAAGGAAAAATCAGAAAGAAAGGAGAACAAATATATAATTTTTAAGGAGTATATAATATCTAATGGGCTGTCGTATGACTTGTAAAATGCATTGTATGGATGAGGATGGTAGCCAATAAAGTTAGATCGTGGCTTGTATCATTCATACTTCCAACCGTACATCCTCCATTTATTGATGAAAATAAAAGTGAGTTTTTATGAAGATGCAGTCACATATTTTAATGATAATATTATCACTCTCAAATTTAACTTCCAGAAAAGTGGGGACACTATTGCATATGCTCTTAAAGGTAACTATACATTAGTTTATTGCTTTTATTTGGAAGAATATGTCTCCTATAAGTGCACTGAACTTAACCCAATCTATCCTGATTCATAAGATCCTTTTATCTTCTTCTGTCTTCCAAAAACAAAAGCTGGAGTCGTGTGCTGACCTTACCTCTTTTGAACTGAAGTTGGGGGCGAAATCAAAATGGTCAACTTGGACTTGGGACCACGGAGGATTCTCTTGTACCCCGAAAAATTGAAGCATTCCAGGTATTAGCAGGGTACTTGTCATTGAGAAATTTTCAGCACTATCTTCGTCATTTCTTGATTGGTAGCACAAGGTATTTACATACTGATATTCATGTGGTTATTGAGAATGGTGGATATGATCCATAGAATACAGATGTGCTGGAAATAATCAATCAACAAAAATGTGATCAATTTAGTGTCACCCACATTTTCGTGATTTATTTAGTGATGCATGTAAGCATTTCGTACATTCGTAGGGGATCTCAGTCAAAATGGTTGCTGCTGGTGCCGAACATACAGCTGCTGTGACAGAGGATGGACAACTATATGGTTGGGGTTGGGGCAGATATGGTAATTTGGGTTTAGGTGACAGGGATGATCGCTTAGTGCCAGGCAAAGTTTCAACCAATGAGGTATGTCAAAATTCCATGCATAATTCTATGAATGATGGATGAGCATAGGCTCTCTGTTGACCTATTTGTAAGTTTTCTCTTTTCATTGTCTACAAAATCTATCAATATATCCATTTAGGATTTTGATTTTGAAAAAGGAAAAGTACATTGTGAGATGTAATAAACTTGATAATGAAAATCCCAATTGCTTGTTATCTCACTAGATTTTGGCTGTAAAGGATAACCCCTTCTTTCCTATTAATTATATCTGGTATAGTTGAAGTTAACTTATTAAAAATAAAAAACCAAAAACTAATGATGTAGTGCATATTATATGGAAGTTGTTGTATGTGAAACCAAACAACATATTTAGTTCTTCTCTCTTTATCCTTACTGATATGAAGCTTTTCAAGTAAGCATTGCGTCTTCTGTAGGTTTTTTTCCAACATGAATGACCTATTTGTTTCTGTAGATAATTTGTAAGCTGGGCATGGAACTTTTGAGGATCGGTGATATATTCAGTGTTCCGTTGGAACTGCAAAAATATTGTTTATGTTTTGAAAGAAAAAAAAAAAAAAGGAAAATAGAGGTTCTCCACAAGTTCTACACACCATGATACCCTTTTAGTTCTTGTTTTACATAACCGTAACTATAAATCTAAGTATTCCCTACCCTTGTATGAAGTGACATTTTAAATTTAGTTTGCTTAAACTTTCCTTTGTTTTAATCACCTTAAACTTCGATCATATTACTCAATGTAGGGAGAAAGGATGGTCCTAGTCGCATGTGGATGGCGACATACAATATCTGTCTCCTCTTCAGGTAGTTTGTATACTTATGGGTGGAGCAAATATGGCCAACTAGGACATGGGGATTTTGAAGACCACCTAATCCCTCATAAGCTGGAAGCTTTGTCTGAAAGTTGTATATCTCAAGTAATGACTTCTTTCACACCAATATACTTGTTTAAGAAGAATGCTTCCGTTATGGCCTAAGATTTGACGCGTGTACAAGTCTTTTTCAGTATCTCAATATCTATGCTACCTGTATTCCGGCATTATCCATATACATAGAATATGTAACTACAAGACCATGCATTTGTTTTTTGTAACTTTTTCTTCGTTCCATGCCCAGGTTTCAGGTGGATGGAGACATACAATGGCAGTTACAAGTGATGGAAAACTTTATGGCTGGGGCTGGAACAAGGTCCCAAACTTCACTCTCTTAAATGTAGCAACATTTTACTCTGTATCAATGATTCTCTAGTAATTTACAAAGTTTAAGGATAAAATACATATTACTTTCTATGCGCCTCTACGTGGTGGAATCCTTGGGAAATGGAGCTCTCTGTCTCTATTGCCCCGCCGTCTGACGAGAATTCTTAAGTCGGTCAATGCAGTTTTATTCATCCTCAGAAATATTGTTTTTATTTGGTTTGTTATGCCACCTGCTGAAGTTAATCAAGAAACATTTTGATTTTTGAAATTCTTCAAGAAGTATCCTTGATCATGTCCATCCATTAGCTGGGTCTATCGTTTTTATCTGCCTGCATCTAACTTTGTGATTTTTAAGTAGGCCAGTAAGTTTTGTCTCTGTGTCAATGTTGTCATTTTGGTATCTTTTACCTGAAAATTGTTTTGTTTTTCCTTTTTCATGTCCAATATAAATGATTGTGAATTTTGACTTTCTATGTGTAAAGTTTGGACAAGTTGGTGCTGGTGACAGCTTAGATCATTGCTCACCCGTGCAAGTCAAATTTCCACAGGATCAGGTAAACTCTTGATTCTCCATTGTTAGATAGCATTAGACTTTTTAAGCGACAACCCTCTCTCTCTCTCAACATATCTATCTATCTATCTATCTTTTTTCTTTCTTTTTCTTTTGTTGGTAGTTTTGTAAAAGTCGGCTCTCACTGGATTTTTGTAAATTGGACTTTCCATGCAGAAAGTAGTGAAAATCTCATGTGGTTGGAGACATACACTTGCTGTTACAAACAGACAAAACGTGTTTTCATGGGGAAGGGGTACAAACGGCCAGCTTGGCCATGGTGAATCTGTTGATCAGTAATGTCTTCCCAACTCATTTCTCATTTCTAATGCAATGTTGATGATCCAAACTTGTTTTGGAATTTATTCGACTTGAAACTTATAAATGTTCGAATTTTTACTATCATTTCTATATATGTTTAATTTGCAGAATGAAGAAATTTATCATCAACCCCATAACTATGTTTGGAGCTTTCTAAATCTTGCAACCTTAATATTTTAAGTCGATGTCAGATTTTCATGGAGATAATAAACAACCTTAAGATTTAGACTGCTTTTCTCAGATTGCTAACTTCATTGAGTTACCATTGCAAAATGGCATATATATATTCTGTGCAAAACTTTTCTGGTGATCTCTAAATGATTTTCACTCTACTACTCTGATGGTGTAGAAATGTCCCGAAGATTATAGAGGCGCTAAGTATGGATGGATCAAGTGGACAGCACATTGAGGCCTCGAAAGTTGACGTATCATCAGGTTTTCCCATAAACCTCTATTCATTGGTCTAGTTTTTAGTTATATCCAAGTTGTGTTGCTGTACTAACTAATTGAGGGTTTATATCAGCAGAAAAAACTTGGGTTTCCCCGACCCAGAGATATGCAGTCGTCCCTAATGAGAATGTAAGTGCATACGCTTGAATACAAATTAAAAAAAAAAAATCGACCATATATTCTATGTTCAATCTAACTCAATCTCATTATCTTTAATATTATCAATACAATAATTAATAATACCACTCAACCAATGTTACACATTACATCAATTTTAATTTACTGTTCATCCACTTATATAATTTTAATCATAACTTCACGTCATATCTCTTATATTTTTAAATCAAATTTTAGGTCAAATCTCTTATGTTTTTAAATCAAATTTTGATTATTTTATTTTAAATATTGTTATGTTAATATAAACTCAAAATCTCGCTAACTAGTCATATCACTTTTTTTTTTTCAAAATTATATTAATTATACCAAACCAAAAAATCTAAACAAAATCAAATCATCTTATTTAGACTAACAATAACTAAACCTGATGTTTATTTAATTTAATGTTGTTTTCTCTTTGTTTTATTATCTATCTCCATTAACATTAAAGCATGCATGAAAAGTTGAAATACACTGAAAAAATATGGATCGAACTTTTATCTGTCTGTTGGATGAAGCAGATGATGCCACTTCTTCGCAGGTCTCTGGAACGACGTATGGTGGCAACGGAAATGACGTTAATGTCCCTGAAAGCGATGTAAAAAGAATGAAGATTTGAAATGCGAAAAGTGAAGGAAGAAGTTGTGTCCGGCTATTCCCATGAGTGTGTATTTAGAACAAATGTGTTGCTGAAATGACACTGCTATTGGCCAATGGTATATAAGCTCAACTGTTTTGTGACAAAATGTTATCTAGCATATGTACTGAGGGAAAAAAAGTAAAAAA
>CACSLK010031421.1:20450444-20464345 GCA_902706635.1 Striga hermonthica | reverse complement strand
TTTTTTTTTTTTTGGTGAAGTTTATTGGTGTCACAAATTAATTTACCTACACTTGTAAAAGTGTCACGAGTTGCGTTGCTAAATTTGATGTCACGAATTTATTTGTGACATAATCTAGGTGCGTAGGTAAATTTTAATCCGCGACACTTTTTCAAAAGTGCGTCGTTAATACATAATTTCGTGACACAATATATTATTGTTTGAAATTTTCAACGGGTGACTCTTTTTTAAGTGTGTCATTATTATTACGCGTTGTGACGTGTAATATTGTGTCGGTAAATCACAATGCACGACGTTTTTTTTATAGCGTCGTTAATATGGATTATTGTGACATGAAAATGTAATGTTGGTATTTCAATGCATTTTACTTTTTTAAGTGCGGCACTATAATTTTTGGTGACGCAAAATATGAGTGTTAAGAAATATCAATACGCGACACGTTTTAATGCGTCGTTATTATGAAATTGGCAACAATATTATGTCACAATTTTATTAAGACTTGCTAACACTAATAATTAACTAGTGTCACTAAGTTGGTGACAATTGTAATAAAATTATATTGTTAAGTTAAGACTCTTATTTGAATAGTGTTGTAAAGTTGTAGACGTTTTAGTGAGCGTTTTTTGGTCCTTTATTTACAGGCCGTTTTTAATTTGGTACCGTAAATGGACTGACTTAGGCATCGGAGGCCGATGCCGGGGCCACCCCCGGCGTTGGGTTCTGCAGGTGCGGAGGCCGTTCGAATTGAAGGAGCCCGGGTGAAATCTATTCACTTCATTGGCGCCGTCTGTGGGACCCGTAAAAAAGTCAAGCGGAGTTCCAACTGAAAAAATTGGAAAACCTCCTTCTTCTCCACCGGCCGCCGCCACCGCCGGCCGCCACCTCCGCCGTCGGCCGCTGGAAAACGTGCTCTGATCGGAAAATGGTTGGTGTCATTGGAAAGATCTCTTCGAGGTGAATCTCCCCATAAAATTTCGTGCAAAAATTCATCCGGGAAGGCCGTCAATTTTGCGGTCAAAGTTTCCAGATCTAACAAAAGTTTGTCAAAATCGGACATTCAAATGCATTTTTCCGGCGATCCGTGAGGGCTATGAAAAATCCGAAGGTACCTCCGGAATCCTCTCGACGAGACAAATCTCCAGCTACCGATCTTCACCGAAAACTGCCACCCTCGCTGCCGTTCGCCGCTGCCGCCGCCCGCGCCCGCCGGTCAAAGTCGTCCGATACGAAAAATCCTTACACCATTACGAAGCTCTCATTGTCCTCGTTCTACCCTTAAAATTTCAAGCAGAGATTCCACCGGGAAGGGGGTCAATTTAACGGTCAAAGGTGCGTGGATATAAGAACAAAATGGTCAACATCCGATTTTTTCTTCGATTTCCCGTCGATTGACAATGCGTCGCTCCAATCCGAGGACGCCATCGGAATCTCCCCGTCGAGACGCACGGACTGATGGTCAATATCGCCGGAACCCGAGATCTAGGCCGACGTTGTTTTTCCCGGTGAGCCGCCGCTGTGCTTGAGCTCTCTGCTCGCTGGCCTGGTGGAAGGTCAGGCAGCCCAACCCGAGTCCAGCATCGCCCCAATGTGGTCGGTCCGAGCGCGGCCCAAGGAAATGGTCCAGCATCAGGGTCCAACAGCTGTGGGCGAGGCCCAATTTGCGGAGGCCCAACGTGGAGGGAGGAGAAACAAGCGGGCCGCGTCCAGCCCGCGCGGCCCGCACCTGTCATATACATCGGCCCGATCAAGCCCGCGCGCGGCCTGCGCCCAGCTCGCGAGAAGCCCATCTTGGCCCGCGTCCGCATATGCGACCAGCCCGCGCCCTTCTTCTGTTCAGCCCGCGTGAGGCCCAGGTTCGGCCCGCTTGCAGCCCACGTCGCCTGCTGCACTCAGTCCGGCCCAATAAGCGTGTTTTTGCGGCCCAAACGTTCAAGAGCAGCCCATTTTGCCCCTAATCAGCTCCAGACAGGCCCAAAATGCCCCTACTTGGTCCTACAGCCCCACTTTGCGCTCAAGATTAATTAGAGATGATTCGAAGCGGGCGTTAAGGTGATTTGAGATAATATTTTCATGATGGAGGTATGTGCCTTATTTAAATTGAGAATGGAGGATTTCTAAATTAGTGAAAATGGAACAAATTATTGAATTTAAATTTGAAAATTTGAAGACTTGAGGATTTAAATGGTGAAAATTGATAGACTATTCGATTGATCGTGTGATATTTGATTAGCTCGAGATATTGTTTAATTTATTCGTGGAGGATCATGTGATTTATTCGTGGATATATTCGATTGGTTCGAGTAGATCTATTTGATATACTCATGAGATTATTATTCGATTTATTCGTGAACCATTGGATTTATTCATGGAATTCTTCGACATATTTGTGGAGCTTATTGGATATATTGGAGGAGATATTACTTGATTGATTTGTGAAAATATTATGTAATTTATGCATGATATTATCTGATTTGGTCGAAGAGATGTTATGCGATTTATGCGTTGAACATTTAATTTGATCGAGGTATTATTGGATTTATTGAGAAGTATTATTTGACTTGCTTGCGGAATTATTCGATTCGTTCGAGGAGAATTATTTGATTTGCTCGAGATATTATTTGATTGGAAATGAATGTGGATCGTGATTTTGAATTGAGGATATTTGATGATTTTTCTTGATAAATGCGGCTCTAATATCGAATTGAGGATATTTTGTGATTGTGCTTATCGTGTGTTTGGTGCATTTATCGGTGAGCCCGAGGAAACTGGTCAAAATTATATGATTCGATATCTTGATATATTCGGAACCTATCATTTGAATTTTCATGTGAATGTGTGGAATTTTGTTTGAATTGATTGTCCATAATTTCGGTGCGTCTAAGCATGTCATCGCTCGAGCATGTCTTAAATCAAGGGATGGTGATATTTGTATTTGATCTCTTGCTTTTCTTGCATGGAGCATTGCAAAACGGATAACTTGAATATAATGTGGATAATGATATTTCTCTGAATTCTTGTCGAGGAAACGATGAAATAACCCGAGTCTTGACGAGCCATGGCGGAGGAGCTTTTGAGTGTCGAGGACAAAATGAACGAGCATGAGTCCATCAAAGGTGGATGATAATGAAAGATAAGCATGGATGGTGTCGATATCAAAGGAAGAAATCATTCTCTTTTGGAGAGGTAAGACGATTTGAAGTGGTATTCTCGACCTTCAGGTACAAAACTATTCTCAACTCTTGTTCGGTGGTCGTGTGTGATCGACACGTGGTTTACGGATGCATTGAGTCCGTTAGTACTATTTTTTAAAGATGTTCGTTGTCTGAGTACTTTGGGCGAATTGTTGAAGAAATTGTGATGCATATGAATATGGTTCGGATTATGCATTTGGTGACGCTAACGAAAATGATCAATTTCTATCATATCTTGTTGTGTTCGATGTTTTCCTTTTCGACCTCAGTGGCAGGTCGAAGAATTCGAGCACAGCTCATCATGTACAACCAGGAAAGGAAGGTCAAAAAATATGCTTAATTCTTTATCTTGCTCGATATAATTACGAATATTATTGGACTAACGAAAATGATCAATTACTATCATATCTTTTAGCTCATTGCGTTCTTATCTGACCTCAGTGGCAGGTCGAAGTGTTTGAAGACAAAAAATCCATCATGACTAAGGCCTTCGGGCTGGGTGGTCACATGTAACGGCCACTCCTTCAAGGGTGGGCATGTGTTCGAAGACAAAAAATCCACCATGACTAAGGCCTCCGGGCTGGGTGGTCGCATGTAACGGCCACTCCTTCGAGGGTGGGCATGTGTTCGAAGACACAAAATCCACGATGACTAAGGCCTCCGGGCTGGGTGGTCGCATGTAACGGCCACTCCTTCGAGGGTGGGCATGTGTTCGAAGACAAAAAATCCACTATGACTAAGGCCTTCGGGCTGGTTGGTCGCATGTAACGGTCACTCCTTCGAGGGTGGGCATGTGTTCGAAGACAAAAAAATCCACCATGACTAAGGCCTCTGGGCTTGGTGGTCGCATGTAACGGCCACTTCTTCGAGGGTGGGCATGTGCTCGAAGACAAAAATCCACCATGACTAAGGCCTCCGGGCTGGGTGGTCGACCCTAGTGTTGGGTCGTGAAGACATGGATAGCTCGAGCAGACCTTGGAGGCAGGTGGATGATTTCTTCTTGGTTATATTTGGTTTGTTATCATTGTACATTTGTTTCCTAACCCAGTGGCAGGTTGAGGGAGGATAAAATCCACCATGACTAAGGCCTCTGGGCTGGGTGGTCGATCCTAGTGTTGGGTCGTGAAGACATGGATAGCTCGAGTAGACCTTGGAGGCAGGTCGATGATTTCTTCGTGCTTATATTTGGTTTGTTATCATTGTACATTTGTTCCTAACCCAGTGGCAGGTTGAGGGAGGACAAAATCCACCATGACTAAGGCCTCCGGGCTGGGTGGTCGACCCTAGTGTTGGGTCGTGAAGACATGGATAGCTCGAGCAGACTTCGGAGGCAGGTCGATGATTTCTTCTTGGTTATATTTGGTTTTGTGCTTCTGACCTAAGTGGCAAGTCGATCAAACTCGCTACGGATAGCTCGAGCAGTTTAACGGATTTATTTGATTTGGTTTTGTGCTATTTGTGCTTCTGACCTCAGTGGCAGGTTGATCAAACTCGCTACGGATAGCTCGAGCAGGTTAACGGATTTATTTGATTTGGTTTTGCGGTATCTATGCTTTGGACCTCAGTGGCAGGTCGACCAAGTTCATTATGGAAAGCTTGAGCATGTTAACAGTTTATTTGATTTGGTTTTGCTGTATTTGTGATTTCGATCCTAGTGGCGGGAGTTTATTATGGATAATTTGAGCAGATGAATGGTTTTATTTGGTTTGGTTATGCTGTATTTGTGATTTTGATCCCAGTAGCAGGTTGATTGCGTATTATCTTGGTTTTGTCGAATTGATTTTTCGACTTCAAAGGCAGGGAGATGGGATTCATTCCGTCACGAGCAGGTTGATTGCGTTTTATCTTGGTTTTGTCGAATTGATTTTTCGACTTCAAAGGCAGGGAGATGGGATTCATTCTGTCACGAGCAGGTTGATTGCGTTTTATCTTGGTTTTGTCGATTTGATTTTTCGACTTCAAAGGCAGGGAGAGGGGATTCATTACAGCACGAGCAGGTTGATGGTTTTTGATTGGTTTGGTCTCGTCGAAATTATTTTTCGACCTCAGTTGCGGGTCGAGGGAGTTCATTCAGAGCAATTCACGAAATTAGGTCGTTTGGGTTTTGAGAGGCTATACAACAGACGTGAATTTTAAATTTTGAACTGAGGGGCGATAGGAAGTGGTGATCTAAGAGAACTCGAACAGGATGATCGAAACACAACAGGCATAAGTTCAAATTTTCAAATTCAAGACTTTAGGGAGTGGTCATTCAGTTCTTATTTTTCGACCTCATCAGCGGTCTCGACTCTCGGTTTTCGACCTCAACAGTCTTGACTCTCGGTTTTTGACCTCAGCGGTCTCGATTCTCAGTTTTCGACCTCAGCGGTCTTGACTCTCGTTTTTCGAACTCAGCGGTCTCGACTCTCATTTTTCGACCTCAGCGGTCTCGACTCTCGACTTTCGACCTCAGCGGTCTCGACTCTCGGCTTTCGACCTCAGCGGTCTCGACTCTCGGCTTTCGACCTCAGCGGTCTCCACTCTCGGCTTTCGACCTCAGCGGTCTTGATTCTCAGTTTTCGACCTCAGCGGTCTCGACTCTCGGTTTTCGACCTCAACGGTCTCTCAACTCTCAGTTTTCGACCTCAGCGGTCTCGACTCTCATTTTTCGACCTCAGCAGTCTCGACTCTCGGCTTTCGACCTCAGCAGTCTCGACTCTCGGCTTTCGACCTCAGCGGTCTCGATTCTCAGTTTTTGACCTCAGCAGTCTCGACTCTCGGTTTTCCGATCTCAACCGTCTCTCAATTCTCGGTTTTTGACCTCAGCGGTCTCGACTCTCAGTTTTCGACCTCAGCGGTCTCGATTCTCAGTTTTTGACCTCAGCAGTCTCGCCTCTCAATTTTCGACCTCAACGGTCTCTCGACTCTCGGTTTTCGATCTCCGCGGTCTCTCGATTCTCGGCTTTCGACCTCAGCGGTCTCCCGATTCTCGGCTTTCGACCTTAGCGGTCTCTCGATTCTCGGTTTTCGACCTCATCGGCGGTTACTCGATTTTTGGTTTTTCGACTTTAGCGGCCTATTGGTTCTCGGTTCTCTGTTTTTGGCCTCAACGGTCTCTCAGTTCTCGGCTTTCGACCTCAGCAGTCTCTCGATACTCGGTTCTATGTTTTCTATCTCAACGGTCTCTCGATTCTCGGCTTTTGTCCTCAGCGGTCTATCGATTCTCGATTTTCAACCTCAACGGTCATTTGGTTCTTGGCTTCAGTTTTCGACCTCAGTTATCATTCGGCTCTTGCCTTTCGGTTTCTCGACTTCTGTCGAAGGTCTTTCAATTATTTATCTCAGTGGATGGTCATTCGATTTTTGACCCATTACGGTCTCACGGTGCTCATGGGGAAGTTTTATGATTATTCGGCTATCGAGAACTTATTCAAATTATAACCTCAATGGCAGGTTAACGAAAGCGGCAAGAAGAGACATTTCACTCTTGGATCATGTTATGCTTACTCGACCAGAGTGGATGAGACTAGATGATATATGATATTATACTACACCCAATTTAATGGAGAAAACGAATATATATTGTAAGATAAGCCCACGTATGGACTAAGCATCACGATATGGGCCAAGCCCAACTTGAGCCCACAAAGGTACACTCCCCCTATAAAAGGGGGGTTAAGGTACTTCATTCTCTCACCCTCTCCTTATTCCATTACTACACATTCTCTCTCTTGATCTGAGTACTGACTTAGGCATCGGAGGCCGACGCCGGGGCCACCCCTGGAGTTGGGTTCTGCATGTGCGGAGGCCGTTCGAGTTGAAGGAGCCCAGGTGGAATCTATTCACTTCAAACATCATTTAATATTTGCTGCTCTGTTTTTTTTTTTTTTTTTTTTATGAAAAATGTCCACACTTTAGCTCATGTTTATAGTTCTTCCATTTTGCACGAACTGAAGTTAACACCCATTTTTTCACAAGCAAGTCATCACGAATATCAAAATAAACTTGTATAAATAATGTATATTAGCTATAAATGCTTTTAGATAAGCAACTTGAATGAATACATATACTAAATCCCATAAAAAATACCTTGGTGAGGTTCCATAAAACATTATTTTCTTCGTCGGGCATTTTTCTCCAATCTGAGTACTCAACGAAACAAAATTCTTTTTTCTTTGCAACAGTACCAAGCCAACCACCCACAACTCCACCACTTTTTTTAATTGGTTGCCCTAAATTATTGCACTCGACAATCACTTTTGTGCCTTTGGGTAATGTGCATACATTTTTAGCACATGGTTTTCCTCGTCTTTTACGCACATTACCTTCTGGATCTACATTAGGATTTTAGAAGCAAGTTATCTTGTTCTCAAATTTGACACATGCAATAGAAGTAGAAATAGCACATAAAAAGCCAATGTACACCCCAACAGATTATTTTACTCAAAGAATGACGACTATTTTCCTAAATGAGACAAGAGTCCACTCTTCCTATTACTCTGTTACACATTCTACACCTCTTCCTGCAGGCTTTGGGTGCACATCAAGCAGGGATTTCATTACAAATTATTCTTATTATTATTATTTTGTAGGCTATTTTTTATGAGCTATGCAAGATATTAGATCCAGGAAAGCCTTCATTCACTCCAAAAAAACATGGAAAAACTAGTGTTATTATGTTAGTTTTGGTCTACAAGGTAATTGTTACAATGACTTCAGAGCAGTCATGTATTTGAATTTTATAATGCACTATTTTGGTGACCAATATTTCATATTGTGTATGCATTATGCTATTCATATGACTGTTAATGTCGTATTCTAACACATAAATTTGAATGTAATTTGACTCTACATATAAATAAAATATTATGTCTTTATGGGGCCATCAATATGCAAATAAACTTTTTCATATGGGGCCATCATTTTGCAAATAAACTTTACTGAGGCCATCATTTTGAATTTAAACATAAATCTACACACCAATTTTAACAAACTCTTTACTGGGACATCAATCTGCATATAAGCATTTTCATATGACCGTGTGTATTTTGTTTGTATCTAATTAGATGATGATTCTTGTGTTCAATCACATGAATTTGTATTTAACGTCTGTTTACATGAACTCTTCTACCTTTACTTCTACCTTTACTATATTTATAATCATAAACAATCAAAAAAGGTCACCATCCAAAAAAAAGACATTTTTTGACTTCATTTTAGCTCTACGTTCATAAACTATAATTAATTTTTAGACTTATACAATTGATACTACAATGATAACACAACTAAATATGTTTTTCACCAAGAAAAAGTAATACCTCTAATTTCGAAGGTCCATATCCATAGTGTTTGGGGGTTGAGTTTCATCATCAGAATCATCTTGATTTAGTTGAACCACATCCTCCTCATCATTTTCAGTACTTAAAACATTCTCGAAGACGTTTTCCAATCATTGTTAAACTCTGGAAAGAAAGATGAACAAAATATCGTAAATAAAAGAATAAGTATTTTGGCATGTAACTAAATTGCAATAATTAATTAAAAATATGGTTTACTCTGGAAACAATTGCTATGAACATGGGAAGGATTGTAAAGATAAAAAATAAATAAAAACAATATATATATATATATATATATATATATATATATGAGAATTCTCAAAAATGATCGGCGGGAGATGTGTGAATGGCGGTCCTATTGGCGCCCATTTTTCCAAAGTTTCCATTAGCCGAGATTCTATCCAACCTTGCCCTGCACAAAATCCTTATTTATGTTGGAAACAAATAATTGATTAAGATTTTGGAGCAATATAGGGTTGAAGATAACTCTTGAGATAATAATGTTTTCGACAGAGAAAGGGGAATTGATACAGAGCACCTTTACTGGAGCCATCATGTTTTGGGCCCAATATTTTAAGGGAATTTGTTTGTAAAACTATATATCTTTTGGGCCCAATCTTGTAAATATATATTTTTAATATATATATAATATATACTTTTTAAATAACTTAAATATGATATATAAATATATATTCTCATTTTTTGTGTTTTATATATTATTATTTAATATATTTATAACTTTTATATAAATTCAATCTTGTATTATATATGTTGTATTAATTTATATATAATAATTATTAAGAAATCAAATATTCAATAGTTTCGATTCAAATTTGTGATCGAGACGAGATCGCCTTGGCGTTCTTGGAGAAATACGAGCAACGTCGACGTCATACATGAGTTTTGCATGTATTGTGTGCATCACTCTTATTATTATTATTATTATTATTATTATTATTATTATTATTATTATTATTATTATTATTATTATTATTATTATTATTATTATTATTATTATTACTACTTTTGACTAAGTGTGGAATTCTAAAAATAAGTTAGAAAATCTAAGAGTCATTCAAAAATCTTGTATGGAAAAACTAAGAAAATAGTGTTTGTGGGGATCGAGAAGTCTTATGAAGACTACAGAAACTATATATATGAATGTATCTCTAAGAATGGATCGGTTGATATTAAATAAAATTACAAATTAACGTAAGTTTGATACTAGAGTTTTACAAAAAATCCATAAAAAGTTTTTTTTTCTATAAATCGATTTACACGCCTAACAACAACTAATTAGCCTCGCAATTTTCGCCTAAACAATCATTTTAGGCACTCGGACAATTAGGCTGCATCTAGGCAAACTAAGCGAGCAAAGCGATTGAGAAAAGTTAGACACATATAAGTCCTATTGCAAAAAGTTAAATGTGGTTTCTTTTCTTCAAGATCTTCAATCATTTTTTTAATAATAAAAATAGCTTTAAGTTTTATGCATGAAATTTAAATTAATTATATAATATAATAATAATCATATTAAAAATAATTGAATGGTTATCAATCCATTAAATTTTGCATAATCTTTATATTCAAACTCATTATTTGATATATTTATGTAATATATCTTATAGATTATGGATGATAGTAAAAAAAAAAAAAGTAATATTCTGAATATGTTTACAACTTTACATAGGTTTCGCCTATTCTCCGTTAGTCACACTATGAAGTAATTTTATGACTATGTTTAATCGTCATAATTTAATTATATTTTTTTAAGTGTTGTCATATTAATTAGCATATGACACTGTTAAAAAGGTGTAATCGTGTAATTAATTTTTTATTAAAAAACCATTGACATAACACTATTTTTGGTAACATTAAAAACAAATAACATTTTTGTATAAGCGTCATAATTCAATAAGATTTTTGAAATAATGTCACCATGTTTTAAAATATGGCGACTCTTGTTTAATTATGTCACTAACTATGATGGGTCTCTCCTCAGATCTGGAGTGAATCAATGAAAACAAGCTCAGATCTGAAATGAACCAATGGGAATGAGCTCAGATCTGTCTAGATCGCCTCCAAACCGTTGCTGAACCGCGAGAACATCTGCAAGAACTCAACGCCGGAGGGGTTTCCGGCGTAGAGCCTCCGACGCTCAAGTCAGTATGTGAAAGAGATGAAGAGAGCTGCTCTGAGAGAGCAGCAACAGTAATGGAGGAGAGTTTAGAATGAATGAGAGTTAGGGTTTTGGGGTTACCTCAGCTCCTTTATATAGAAGCAAAACATTTACCTGAAGTTTCTAAAATGCCCCGGCCGACTTACTAGAAATGTCCAAAATACCCTGGTCGGTTCGCATTCCGTCCATCTTCTAGTCAGCATCTAGATTCCTTCTTATCCTTAAGAGCTTCCTTCTTATCCTTGACAGCTTCCCTATGATATGTTGAAGTATACCGGAATCGTCGGAGATCTATGAGCCTCGAGACGTCCTAAGTCGACTCGGGATATCAACTCGAGTTGACTGGGCCATCGATATGTTGAAGTATACAGGAGTCGTCGGGGATCTATGAGCCTCGAGACTTCCTAAGTCGACTCGGGATATCAACTCGAGTCGACTGTACCATCTTCAATCTGTCAGTAGACCCTGACAGACCGGAGATATTACAAGTTCGCGGGAAGAGTCGACTTCGGGTAAGTCGACTCGATAATATCTGAACCGTTATACAACAGTATGGCTATATCAAACTCAATAATTACGCTTTTCTTAAGTGTTGTTATATGCATAAAAATGGTGACACAATTGTACAAGTGTCATAATGTAATTACACTTTGAGGTAAATGTTGTCATATCAGTAAAAAATGTGACATCTTCTAAATAGGCGACATTATTTTAATACACTTTTTAAATAGTGTCGCCATATTACTAAACATGACGACAATTTTTAATAAAACATCATAATTTAATTACACTTTTAAATAAATATTTCAATATTGATTAACACGGTGACACTTTTTAAAAAGTGACATGATTGATTACATTTTTTAAAAAAACGTTGTTAAAATTTTAACTTTTTTAAAAATGTCACAAAAACGTCAATTTTAATTACACTTATTAAAATGGTCACTATATTTGTGCTGTTAGAAGACCTTCTTGTTGTAGTGTTCGATCAAATATATCAATTTTATGATCAAGTCAAATTTTAAATATAGCAGTACTAAACATGTGAAGAAAATTTTGTCAATAAATGTACATTTTGTGGTCAAATATACAAATTTGACCACTCACTAAAGATAGAAAAGACATTACATATTCACATTGAGCCCGCCGCAAACCCAACTAACCTCTCTCTCTCTCTCTCTCTCTCAATTACACATTCTACACATGCACATATATATCACATGCACACACAGTCTCATGGCCGCATTAGATCCCGCCACCACCGCACATCAGTCATGTGCTCAGCCCCATCGCCGCCACCAGCGTGTTGCCGTCGTCATTCATCGCCTCCGCTAGCCCAGAATGTAGCCGCCTCCGTCACTGCATGCCAGCAGCGTTCTCAGCCACGCCGCCGCCATCAGCGTGCCCCCACCGCCGTCAGCCACATTATCAGGTCCATTGGTCATGTCTCCTCCATCACTACCTTGCCACAGCATCCAGTCCACACGTAGCCAACAACCACGTGTGGCATCGTCGGCGACCTCAATCTCAACCACACGGACAAAAAAAGAGAGAAAAAAGAGAAACGAAAAACATCCAATGTCCTGACCTTGTCGGTCTAAAAAACATCAAGTATTTCTGCCGATGAACAGAAAATCGTCCAGCGCGCACCTACCAGCCGTCAGCAACACCCACCATTTTTTGTGGCGGCGGTGGCGGTTGCTGCTATATCATTGGGATTCAGAGGATGAAGGTGTCGGGGATTAATCTTCGGAGGCGAGGATGGCGGCGGCAGTGGTCGGAAAAGACGACCGAAAATATGTTTAAGGGTTGAAGAATATGGATCATTTTGAAGTTCTTATTTTTTGTTGGAAAATTTGATATGTTTGAGGGATCTAATTGCAATTTATTAACTTTCAATATATTTCAATTTAGCACATGAGACGAATTGGTAATTTAATAAAAGTTCCAAGGTTTTAGTTGGAATTTCAAAATTTTAATTTATTAGAATTTAGGATAAAATTTATAATTGAACAACAAATTAACAATGCATAATGATATTCAGTATAATTCACAATATAGTGTGTGTGTATATGCACATTAAATGTTCAAAAAATTTTCAGAATGTATATTATTGTTTATCGGTCGAATTTTTGAAAGCCAAAATAAGTGATTCGAACTTATGAAAAAAATTTAACGATCGATTTTTTTAAACATGTAGCGTATGGGTTGAAAAATATACATTATCGAATACCAATATATTAAAAGTGTATTCGGTTGTCGCCGACATTTTAAAAAATTGGTCAATATATACACAGTTTTGTCAATCAATTTATGTTGATATATTTGATATTTGTATATGTTTATTTAATAGTTTATATATTTTTTGTCAGAAGTAACCAAATTTCTAAAAGTAAAAACAACAAAACAAACTGAACTATAAAAATCGAACCACAAGTTCTAATTCGGTCGCTGTTGTGCAGCCTGTGCAATTCGTCTAACTATATTGTGCACAATACCAGTGGTTATTGTGTTGTCCAAAAGTGCAAAACTTTTGTCTCAAATCAAATTAATATTGAACTGAATTAATTGGTTTATTCAGTTGTTTAACCAACGTAGTCTAAATAATTAAAATAACATATTATTTATATTATAAAAATATATATTGTATTAACGTCAGAAAAAAATATATGAATATTGTATTCGGGTAGCTTCGGTATTCTGAAAATTTTGGTCAGTTTATACACAATACCGCTAAATGATTGACTTCGAATTTTGTTTATTTTATATGTTTGTTTAATAAATTATATTCTTTTTTATTGGTACAATTAACCTCTACACGTGTAAGCTTGTTGAATTACGTAACCAAACAAATAAGCGTTCAACATAGGTTTAGTACTTGATCAGATTTTCCCACACCCAAAAACTTTTGTTATTTCTTTAGTTATTTTATTGTTATTCTAGTCTTTAAATAAATCGATCAAACTTTAATCGTTATTAGAAGGTTTAGGAATTATTTGTTGTTCGTGTCTTATCGACACCGATTCTAAATCACAAACCTTTTTTCTTGAGAGGTCGAGGTTCGTCCATTACTCAGATAATAATATAATTTACTACAACAATATTCCATGCATCCTTGTACCAGAGAACTCATTAAAGCAACATGAATTAAACATGATAAAAGAGTATAACTAAAATACTACTAGATATAAATAAATATATATATATATATAT
>CACSLK010031421.1:20363779-20387957 GCA_902706635.1 Striga hermonthica | reverse complement strand
TCTTTGGACTTGATATATGATATTGGTGGATAAGGACATCAATTGTATAATTGATCCCCGAAGTATGGGTCCTCAATTGGTTATATACCTCTCAAATGGTATTAACTTTACAATTGGTTATTGAAATTTCCTCATATTTATCCTGAAGATAACTTAGTTTGTGTTACACAAATAAATTATATAAATACATTTGATGATATTTTTGAATCTATATCAACTCCTGAAGAGCAACAAATGACGATTTTATGTTAGAAACTCTTACCTTGAGGGGGAGCAACATACAATTATGAATGTAACTAAAAAGGTTTTCCCTTCAGGGGGAGCGATAAATAAATCCCGAAGATCGAACACGGAAGGTTAATTATAATCCTGAAAATTAAGCCCTGTTGGCCCGTGCTGTACTCTTTTTCCCTTGACTAAGTTTTTTTTCATTGGGTTTTACTTAGTGAGGTTTTTAACGAGGCAGCATGTGTAACACATAAATTTGCATATGTTATGTACTCTTTTCCTCGACTGCTTTTTCCTACAGGGTTTTGCAGCGAGGTTTTTAACGAGGCATAAACATGATGCGGTAATGTCCAAGGGGGAGTGTTGTAAATATTAATTTATGGACATTATCTAGATATAGGATTTGTAGGTATGGGCCAGGAGCCCATTAGGTCTTTAGTCATGTACATTGTATTCCCTTATATATAGGGCTCAAGTGAATGAATAAGATGAGGGTCTTTTGACGGCGTATCTCTTCTCTCTTTTTCTCTTTTACTACTTTCTCTCTTTGTCTATCTTGTCTATCTCACATATTGACAATCTATATTACAACAGTTTTTATCTAGCGTTTAGACTATCTTTATCAACAACCCAACCTAACTCAACTTAATAATTAAAAATTATTTATCTCTCTTCCACCTACCCAGCCTAACATTTCAACTCAAATTATCTTTATCCTCAACCCATCTCAACTAGGGTTGTTCAATCGGTCAAAACCGAACCGAACCGACCGAAATTTCGGTTAACCGAAATTTCGGTTTGCCCAACATTCAAACCGAAAACCGAACCGATATTTAAGGTTCAGTTCGGTTTATAACTGAAAATCTATCGGTTGGATCGGTTCGATTATCGGTTTAACCGATAGATTTGAGAAATGACAAAAAAAATCCTTAGTTACAATTTCAGCGGATCTCAAGTTCTAATTTTAGCAAGTAGCAGCGAATTAACATGAAAAAATAAAATAAATCATTCAAGAAGTAAAAGCCGAAAGAAAGAAATTGATCTCTGCCTTGAGGCCCTTGACTCTTGAGAGCTTGGATTGTTCAATCAAGTGCAGCTCGTAGGAGGGGATTTTTGTGGCAATCTTGTTTGAGAAGACGAGCTTCGTCTAGTGGAGTGTGCGCAAGAGCGTGGTGGCAATTTAGGGTTTCAGAGCACCGAGCGTGACGGCGAATTGGGGCTTCAAAGTACCGAGCGCGGCGATCGGAGAATTGGAGTGCGTGATTGCATTGCGGCGAAGATGATGTTAAGGTTTACTAGATTTCAACTTTTCGTTTCGAATTACGATCTCTTGTCTGGAATTTGTGGAAAAGGGGGATGAGTCAGATGACAGATGAAGAGTGGAGACCGAGGATGACGGATGACGAGCTGATGAGGAGAAAAAATATGAATGGGCTTCTATCTAATAATTGGTTATGTAGGAAATGGTTTGGTTGGGCCTGCCTTGTTTCTGTTTTTTTTCAATACCTTTTAATATGTTGGGCCTATAAAGTAAAAACATGGGCTTGGTATTATATGACTTTTATAACTTATATATATAGTGTCTGTTTTCGGTTCGGTTCGGTTAACCGAGCATTCATATCCAAACCGAACCGAAAACCGAAATTTAAAAAAATGCAAACCGAAAACCGAACCGAAATTTTGGTTTCGGTTTCGGTTCAAACCGAAATTTCGGTTCAAACCGAAATTTCGGTTTCGGTCGGTTAACCAAATTGTGTGCACCCCTAATCTCAACCTAAAATATTTATTTAATTTGATTTATTTAAAAATTATAATTTTGTTCCAAAATATATCAAGTGTGGTCTCTTTTTGTAGAGCATAAAAAAATACGAATTTGGTATTTTTTATTATTTTTTAACAAAAAAAAATACACTTGTCCAATAGAATTAAGACATGTGTCCCATTTTTTCCCGGCAACCGGGTCACGACCCAAGGTCACATTGTGACCTGGGTCGCCATATTTTGCTGACTTTTTTTTTATTTTTTCATTTTTATCTCCGTGACCCGACTGTTGGGGTCACGGATAAACATAGTCCTAGCTCCTGCATTTTTCTTTTTCTCTATATTACATATTCATATTTAGCTACTTTTTCTCTATCATAATTTATTATATTCATACTTTAAATGATAACTACTTTTTTTATATGTAGCCCGTTTTTCGGATATGATTTATCAAATTAATTATTTTTTGACGATTTTTTATTTTACATTCCTATCACATATAGAAATTTAAAATTAATTTCAACCATCTTTATAAATAAATATCAAACTTATTTATCAATCCAAATTAAAAAAGACACAAACCATTGGAATTATATATTATCTTAATAAAAAATATTTATATAAATATATCCAATTTTTTTTTTTTTTTTAGTCTTAAGAAAATGATATGCAAATGTTAAGTATAACTATAGAATGAAAAAAAAAGTCTACAATTTAGAAAAAAAAAAAAGTCACTAAGGAGAAATCACAAACTAGTTGTATTTAACAATTATTTATTAATATTTGCCCATATAATTATACTTAAATATATAGAATAAATAATTCGCTCATTTAGTAGCCTAGTTATACTTAACAATTTGTAACATTTACTCATATAGACTTCATATTAGTTGCATTTTTTTGTGTAAAAAGTCATATTAAATAAACAATTTAGAAAAAAATACAATAAGATAAATTTAATTCAAAAATATACCCAAAAATATTAAATTTATTAATTCTATAAGATAAATTTAGATATATTTTTTTATATTAATATACCCAAAAATATTTTTTTTATAGTTTTAAGAAAAAAATATTCAAATGTTAAGTATAACTATAGAGTGAAAAAAGCCTACGATTTAGGAAAAAAAAAAAGTCACTAAAGAGAAATCACAATCTAGTTATATTATCGAATAAATTCGAATTACATAAGTTAATTAGCTTAAAAGTTTATTTCTTTTTAATTGTGGATATTATAAGTTTTCTTTAAATATATGATTACACAAATCAAATGATACACTTTATTCTTAAAGTTAGTGTTTTAGGAATGTGTATCTTGAGATATTAGAGACTTATGGCCTTGTTTGGCGATCAGCGGATAGCGGATAGCGGATAGCGGATTGTATTAGCGGATAGTGGATATCAGATTATATTAGCTGATTTGACTAGCGAATTGCATTAGCGGTTTTTAAATAAGTGTTTGGTAAATAGCTGAAAGCTTATAGCTGTTTGACATTGCAAATTACCAATAAAGACATTTTATTATTTAGGGTGTATTCTTTTAATAATAATATATTAAAACATTTAATATTTTTTAGTTGGTAATTTATAAATATATATTTTTTAAAAAAAAATTACTAAAAATTTATTAAGAAGTTATGAACTTTACATTTTTCTAGATAAATTAATCATATGGATGACATATTATTATTTGTTAGCATCATAAACCAATGTAGATTGTAAAATAAATAATACAAATTAAAAAGTTCTAAATTAAAATTGTAGATTGTGAATCCTCTATCCCCAAAAAGCTCCTCTAATGAGCTTTTTCTAAATTAGAGTTTTGGGCCTAAAAAGCTTATAAAATAAGCTATTTACCAAACAAGCTCAATAGCGGATTTGACGGGTCAAACCTCTCAATTAAGTCTAATCCGCTAATTTATCTTCAATCCGCTATCTTCCAAACGGAGCCTATATATGTGATTAGTATTACCATAATAAATCAATCTCAATTACCTAAATTGTACCTTTAAAATATACCATAAAATGTTTAAATAATTTCCAAATTTAGTAAATAACATTTTTTGGCGGGAAATAGTTACTATTTAAAAAATAACCAAACTTTTATATATATATATATATATATATATATATATATATATATAGATAAGAATGCATATTTATTTATCTATAAATTAAATATATACATGATGCATATTAAATTCATTGATGATGCATATTTAGTCATACGAAATACATATCTAGTTCATGAATAGTGCATATTTGGTTCATGTGAGATCCAATCATAACAACTTATTTGTGTAGATCAATGACTTATATCAATCAATTTAAATTTTAATTACTAATATAATAAAAATCATTAAATTATTTGATATATGATATTATACTACACTCGGTTTAATGGAGAAACGAATATATATTGGGAGACAAGCCCACGTATGGATAAAACACCACGATATGGGCCAAGCCCAACTTGAGCCCACAAAGATACACTCCCCCTATAAAAGGGGGCCAAGGTACCTCATTCTCACTCTCTCATCATTCTATTACTACACTTTCTCTCTCTTGATCTGAGCACTGACTTAGACATCGGAGGACCGACGCCGGGGCCACCCCCGGCATTGGGTTCTGCAGGTACGGAGACCGGTTCGAGTTGAAAGAGCCCGAGTGAAACTTATTCACTTCATTATTATATTTAAATTAAATATATAAAATGCACATTTTATTGCATATTTTTGTTGCATACTTAGTTTCATTCATGATGCATATTTAGTTCGTAACAGATGCATATTTAGTTCATAACATGTGCATACTGAGTTGATATTATTGTTACATATTTAGTTCATATATAAGGATTGCATGTGCAATTCATACCGCATGCACATTTAGTTCAGATTAAGTCATAGTGTTGAATGTATATTTACTTCATACATAATGCATATTAAGGTCAACGGTCAACGCCAGAGTCAATAGTTTAAATAATATTTAAATAACTAAAATAATAAAAATAAATGATTAAATAATAAAAATAAAGAATTATTATTAAATGAAGAGTTAATTCTTGGCCACACATCTTGTACCAATCTAGTGGTTAGGAATGAAGAGTAATTCATTGGAACCAATCCCTTTATATATATATTTATATATATATATATATATATCGCGAATTTGTAGGTTTGTTGTAGGTTACTTATCGTTCAAATTTATCATCTAATTATCTAGGATTAAATTATAATTTTAAATTTTATTAACCAATATTTGTTCACAGATCTTTTTATTTTCAAGAGGTAAAAATACCAGTTTCATAAATTATCATCAATATCTTATGACAATGAAATATGCCAAAATTTTGGAAACACGTCAGTTTGATTTTGTAACAAATCACCTTAAAATCTGATTTTCATACACATACCAAATAAAATACATACCACTTATTTTGTTTTCAAAATTTTCCAAATACACTTCCATTCATATAAAATAAAATCCATATCATTTGTATTATGACATTTCATATCAAAATAAACCGTCCACTTTATACCATAGATTCGGACATTTACTAATAACAACACATTTATTTACTAAAAATAAAAATAGCCATCGGATGTCTCAAATAAAATCACTCACTTTATACCAAAACTCGATTAATTTATTTTGTAAACTTTACCATAAATTGAATAATTTATTTCTAGGGGCGAGACCTTTTTTTTTTCTATTTTTCAAAAGAGAATACCAAGTTTAGTAGTTTTGAAAATTTTCGACGGGATTATATTTTCTATTTCAGGTAAATACAAACTCATGTATATAAATTAATTGTTACGTATGTATATAACTAATTGATCAACTTTTTTTTAGTTATTCATGTTTGAATTTGAAGAAAAAAACAAGGAAGAAGAAACATGAAAAGGTGAAGAAAGATAGAAGTAAAAGCGGAAGAGACAGAAAAAAATATAGATAAAATGATCATTTTATTTGATTTTTTTTTTTTTGTTTTAAAAGTTAAAAAGAATCGAGTATTTATTGAATTCATTGTACTCCGTTACTTTTATGGTGATATGGCACATAGAATAATTACAAGATAATTACACAGGACCGCTCGGCCAAGCTGGCTTTGAGGCATACTTGCCGAGCTGGCCTAGGAGATTAATAGTTGTAACAGTAAGTTGGTTTGAACCAAGTATGAGCTCAGTTCATGCACTGGGTAATAACCGGGGGGCTTCCTGGAGATAGCTCGGCGTTCTTTAGGGTGGAGTTCGGGGTACGATAACCAAGCTACTGAGAACATGGAGCCGAGGTGAGAAAGCCTTAGGAACTAGGATTCTCAGATTGCAGATTTGAGATATGCTTACGAAGAGGCGGTTGAAGGAGGGACTGTGTGACTTAGAATCCTATTATGATGGGACTCTTGGGTTTTATAAAAGACAGGTTCTTTATTCTTTACAAATAATAATCGACATACATGCATATTCTCAATATACTTTATCATTCTCTCTCAAGAAACTCTACTGACTTGAGCGTCAGAGTGTTCACACCGGGACCATCCCCAGCGTGTTTTGCAGGTACCGGTTGTCGCGAAGAACTAATCCAGTTCAGAGAGAAGCAGTCGGGCGGCTCGAGGATTTTTGACATAACAAATTGGCGCCGTCTATAGGGACAGATCTAGCTTTTACTTAAAATGAGCGGCTGATTTGTTCTCTACAAATTTTACAGAAATCTATTTTTCAGAAACAATGGCGGATAACCCAAAGAAGAATTTGACGAAGGATATGGATGAAGCTTGGGTTCAGAGGGCGTTCGGGATGGGGTCGTCGCCGGGGTGGTCGCAGTTCATGATCACATCGAAGGAAACGTTACATGCGCCAAGGGCAACCCGACCCCGACGTCAAAATCTCAGAAGCCACTAGCGAGCCCAACTCGGGGCAGCAAGGGAGATAAGGGTAAAAAAACTGGCACTGGTGATCTGGCAGGAGGAGGGACGGGCCCCGGTGACAATACACCAGGAGCGAACGAAAAAACAGTTCCCGTAAACAACCAGCAGATGGTTGTAGCAGGAGGGAACAATCAACCAGGGAATCCTCCGGTGCCTGCAAGAGACCAGGCGATCCATATGACAAGGGAAGAATTGGATAGAGTTATAGCTGAAGCAATAGGGCGAGCTCGGGAAATTGATCGTAGGGTTGATCTACTGAGGTAGCCCGTGCCCCAACAGTTATCCCTGCACCCTTACCAAACCCTGCAGACTCATCAAATTCATAGGCGCGAAAGGGGGGACGACGAAGTGGATAGGTCGGCCACATCTCGCCCCTTGGGGCAGCACATCAAGAGAGAATGACCCTGAAAAGGTTAGCGGAGCATATGCGCGAGCTGCAGGCTCGGGTGCAGGGGAAGCGAGTGGCGATATCGCGCGTCATCCTTTTGCGGAGGAGGTACTGGGAGGAGACCTGCCAAGCAACTTCAAGGAACTTAGCCTATCTTATGATGGCTCGACAGATCCTGCTCGGCACCTGAGGTCGTTTGACAATATAGCTGTCTTACATCGGTATAATGATACAATCAGTTGTCGGGCCTTCCTGACCACTTTCAAGGGCTCGACACAGGATTGGTTCCATCAATTACCGATGGGGTCCGTTGATAGTTTCGAGCAGCTTAGTATGTTGTTTTTGAATCAGTTTGCAAGTGCAAGGAAGCACGAGAAGACGTATTTGTCGTTGATCAATATGCAGCAGAAGGAGGGTGAGACCCTGCAACAGTACATGGCATAGTATACTAAAAAATACGTGGAGGTTTCTAGAGTCTCAGAAGAGATAAAAGCTGAGGGGCTTACGCGGGGCCTAAGGGCAGGAAAGTTCAGGCATTCCTTGGCAAAGCGACCGGCTAGGTCGTTTGCCGAGCTCTTGGAAAGGTGTGGCAAGTATGTCAATATGGAGGAGGCTGATGCGGACTTCCTTTAGAGTGACAAAGAGAAGGTGAAGCAAGTAGAGGAAAAGTCTCGACCTGCAGAACAATGAGCTTTCCAGAAGGAAGATAAGGCTGATGAACGGTTCAGAGGGCCAAGGTACGAACACTACAAGCCTTTGAACGCCCCGCAACAAGAAATTTTTGAGGTCATGGGGCAGAGGGGGGAAACTAAGTTACAGGCACCACCCATACCTTTACCGAGAGACAAATATTGTCAGTATCACCGCGATTACGACCATTCCACTAACTTTTGCTGAGAGCTGCAGGATGAAATTGAGCGTCTCATCCGAGCTAGACATTTGAAAGAATTTGTGATAAGGGATAGGGAACGTAAGGAAGAATGCTCGGACGGACGTGACTCGGGAGATAAGCGAAAGAGGGCAGATGAACAGCCGGACATACCAACAAAGAAGAGAGTACATGATCGCAGGAGGGCCCACTGATGGTGATTCCACCGAGAACGCAAGCATACTTATAGAGGGAAGACTGCCGATGAAGTAGCCGAGGTCAAGGTACAGGAAAGCTCGGCCGTCTTGAGTTTTGGGGCACAGAATGTGCAGGGAATTGTCGTCCCACATAATGATGCTCTCGTGATCACAACTGAGGTGGCCAGCTACGATGTTCAAAAGGTTCTTATCAACACCTGGAGCTTAGCGGATATCATTTTTTTGGAGTTATCTTCAACAGATGGATCTGGAAGTAAAGATGGAGCCAGTACACACGAGGTTGTATGGCTTCAGTGGGTGTGATGTCCGCCCAATGGAAGAGGTCAGCTTAACGATGGTGTTAGGGAGCGCTTCTATGAGGAGATTTAAGGTGGTCAGGTTTCTAGTGGTTGACGCGAACTCAGCCTATAATATCAATCTGGGTCGGTCTAGCTTAAATTCCTTTCAAGCGGTCATCTCTATTTGGTGCATGAAGGTGAAATTCCTGGTTGGGGACGAGCTGGGGGATGTCATATGAGATCAGCTGCAAGCTCGATGCTGCTACGAGGTAACGCTAAAGGCGGTAGAGGCCCAGAGCAAGAGGCAAAAGCCAGATCCCCAGAGTCATCGCACCAGGGCAAAAAATAGGAGCTAGGGTTGGGCTCCCAGGACGAGCTGATAGAGATGGAGTTGATCGAGGGAGAGGTTGACAAGACTACAAAGGTAGAATGTCATGTAGAAGAAGGCGTGGTCCAGGCTTTGATACTTCTGCTGCGGGAATTTTTGGATATTTTTGCCTTCTCGGCGGACGACCTCAAGGGTATAAGTCCTGAGATAGCGAAACATCAGTTAAATATAGACCCAACAGTGAGGCCGGTGAAACAGAAGAGACGACACTTTGGTGCTAAGATTGACGAGGTGATAGAGGTCGAGATGTAGAAATCGTTGAAAGCTGGACATATACAGCCTATCCAATTCCGAGAATGGTTGTCAAATTCGGTAATGGTGCGGAAAGGGGAAGGGAAATGGTGAATGTGTATTGATTTTAGAGATTTGAACAAGGCATGCCCTAAAGACCATTATCCCCTGCCACGGATAGATCACCTCGTCGATTCAACAGCAGGTTGCGAGCTGTTGAGCATGATGGATGCATCGCAGGGCTATCACCAAATTCCTTTGGCGCGGGAGAATCGCAAGAGGGTGAGTTTCATAACGTCCAGAGGGACATATTGTTATGCGGTCATGCCTTTCGGCTTAAAAAACGCAGGAGTTACCTACCAGAGGCTGGCCGATAGATTGTTCCAGGGTCAGATAGGTCAAAACATGGAGGTCTACGTCGATGATATGCTGGTCAAGAGCAAAAGGGCAATCGACCATATTGCGGACCTAAGGGAAACATTCGCTACCCTGCGGCAGTATGGCATGAAACTAAACCCGACCAAGTGCAAATTCAGAGTAAGGTCGGGCAGATTTCCAGGGTATCTGGTGACAGAGAAAAGGATAGAAGTGAATCCTGAAAAAGTACGAGCTGTGGTGGAAATAGAGGCGCCGAGGAATTTGAAGGGATTTCAAATTTTGACAAGATGCCTTGTCGGGCTGAGCCGATTCATTGCTCAAGCTACAGAAAAAGGCTTTTCTTTCTTCCGCGCCCTAAAAAAAGGGTCTCGTTTTGAATGGACACACCAAGCTCAGCAAGGTTTTGATCGATTGAAGGAGTACTTGGCCGAGCTAGTCTTATAATCAAAACCGGAGGTCGGCAATGTGTTGGTTACATATTTTTCCGGTAGCGGAGGAGGCCATCAACTCGATGTTGCTAAATGAGGAAGACGACCAGAAAAAACCGATACATTATATTAGTCGCATTCTACAAGGGGTTGAGCGCCGCTACACCGAGATAGAGAAGGTCGTGCTAGTGCTGATTACTACCATTCGGAAGCTGCAACCTTATTTCTTGGCTCATAAGGTGGTCATGAGGACCAATTATCCCTTCAAGTAGGTTTTAGGTCGCCCCACTGCCTCGGGAAGGATGGTGAAATGGGCAGTAGAACTAGGAGAGTACAATGTGGAGTTTGAGGTAAGGTGGGCTATAAAAGCATAAGCCTTGACGGACTTCATACAAGAATGCACCATGAGTAGCTCAACACCAAAAGGATGGAAAGTATACACCGATGAATCTTCTACGATAGGAGGTGCCGGGCTGGGAATCTTAATCATTACGCCCGAAGTGGATTACTTAGAATTCGCGGTAAAGCTATCTTTCTGGGTTTCTAACAATGAAGCAGAGTACAAAGCTCTGCTGTAAAGAATACAACTCATCTTGAAGGAAGGAGCTCAGCATGTGACTTTCCATTCTGATTCACAGCTTGTGGTGGAACAAGTTAAAGACGAGTACGAAACTAAAGATGAGCGAATGAGAGTATCAAAGTATGTCGTAGAGGTGAGGTTTTTATTGAAGGGGTTCGAATCGTGGGAACTTATGCAAGTGCCACAAAAAGAAAACGGACGAGCTGACCTTCTGTCTAAAGTAGCGACATCATTGATGGACTGCAAGTCAAGAACGCTTACCCTTATTGAATTGCCAAGCAGCGCCCTAGATAGAGTTTTGAAAATCAATGAAAATGAGGATTGGAGGTCACCTTTGATTAAATGGTTGCATGAACCAATGGGGAAGGATGCCGGAAACGATCCAGTGGGAAGGCGAGCTATGAGGCTCTATGTGCAAAGTGGGGTGCTATACAAAAGGTCTTCAATGGGGCCGCACCTAAGATGCATTTCCGAAGATGAAGGCATGTACGTAATAAAGGAGATCCCATGAGGGGAGCTGTGGAGATCATTTGAAAGCTAGGTCCATGGCCAGGAAGGTATTGAGGGCAAGCTATTTCTGGTCGACGATAAAGGCAATGGCACAAGAGTTGGTGCGCAAATGCCTCAAGTGCCAGCAGCACGACCTGCTGAGGGGATGGTATCGATAAGCTCGTTGTTACCTTTTTCTCAATTGGGAATTGATATTGTGGGGCCATTGCCTATGGCAACGGGCCGGCAAAAGTTCTTGGTGGTGGCGGTAGACTATTTTTCAAAATGAATTGAAGCCGAGCCGCTGGCTAAGATTACAAAAGAAAAGGTGATCAAGTTCTAGTTTGCTAACATTTATTGCCGATATGGCACTTCGGGTGCTTATATCAGATAATAGAACCCATTTAAGAGGTTGGCGAATGATGAGTTGATGTGAAGATATGGGGATTAAGCAGCAATTTGCTTCGGTCGCCTATCCGCAAGCGAACAGGCAGGCCGAGGTAGCAAATAGGTCAATCTTGAATTGGGATAAAGGCTAGACATGATAGAGCTTTGGGAGCCTGGGTTACGAGCTAGACTCGGTTCTTTGGATATCATATAATAGAACCCATTTAAGAGGTTGGCGAGTGATGAGTTGATGTGAAGATATGGGGATTAAGCAGCAATTTGCTTCGGTCGCCCATCTGCAAGCGAACAGGCAGGACGAGGTAGCAAATAGGTCAATCTTGAATGGGATAAAGGCCAGACTGGATAGAGCTTTGGGAGCTTGGGTTGACGAGCTAGACTCGGTTCTTTGGGTCTACCGAACGACACCGAGGATGTCGACGGAAGAAACCCCATTCAGTTTGGTTTATGGAATTGAGGTTGTTATTCCTGTAGAGATCGGGTGTAGTTCGGCAAAGGTTGATGCATATGAGAAGAAAGTAAACGTGGAACTTCAGCGCGAGGCGCTTGACCTAATTGACGAGCTACGCGATCAGGTTGGAATAAGAATCGCAACTTATAAGCAACGGATGAGGGTGGCCCACGATAAGTCAATAAAAGCTCGGCGTTTCCAGGTAGACGACCTGGTGTGGCAACAGGCTGATGCCCTTAAGCACGTCAAGACACTGGAGCCAGATTGGGATGGACCTTATAAAGTAGAAAGAATCCTAACATGAGGCGCTTACGCTGAGCAATATGGAGGGACGGCTGCTGAGTCGTCCTTGGAATATATCACATTTAAAGAAGTATTACACATAACTTAATATTACGCATGGTTTAGAATTTGAGAATTGTCGCATTTACATTTCCTTGTTAAAAAAAGCAAATAAAGCAGTTTTAAGGTTTTACTTTTACGATTGCTTATTACAATGTGAAAAATGCAAGCTTTAAGAGCTCGGCGTTTTGTGAAGATTGCGAGCTTTTAGAGCTCGATGATACGTTAAAAGGCAATAGCCTTGTGAAAGAAGCAAGCTTTAAGAGCTCGGCGCTGGGTGAAGGTCGCGAGCTTTTAGAGCTCGGAAATGTGTTAAAAGGCAATAGCTTTGTGAAATATGCAAGTTTTAAGAGCTCAATGTCTTTTAGAGCTCGGCGATGTGTTAATAGGCAATAGCCTTGTTAAAAGCGCAAGCTTTAAGAGCTCAGCATTGGATGAAGGTCGCAAGCTTTTAGAGCTCGACGAAGTGTTAAAAGGCAATAGCCTTGTGAAAAATGCAAGCTTTAAGAGCTCGGCGTTGTGTGAAGGTCACGAGCTTTTGGAGCTCGGCGTTGCGTGGAGATCGCGAGTTTTTAAAGCTCGGCGATGTGTTAAAAGGCGATAAAGCCTTTGTGAAGTTCGTGAGCTTTTAGAGCTCGATGATTAAATTAACGTGACATCGTGTTTGAGATCCCGACAATTACATTAAAGACATGAGAATTAAGGTTTTAGAGCTCGGTGATATGTCTTAATAGACTTTCGAGATAATTACAAGTTATAAGCTTAATAATGATCATTAAGAGCTTGTACCAGAGAATTGCGAGCTAGATTTGGGGATTTTGCCGAGCTTGTTTTATGGTTAATTGATTATGGTTAATTAGATTCATGATTTCATAGTAAAAGGGATAAATGCACAATAGCGACGATAGGAAAAGAAATTTCATTCATTGGTAAAGGCCCAGGGCCGAGCATAGATTAAAAAAAAAAAAGAAAAAAAAGACAACATAAAGGAAAATATTGGCCTAAGATGACGACCCCTCATCATTGCTCAGGCCGGCCTTTGCCTTTGTTGCACTGAGCACCGGCTCCCGCCAGGGGGCGTCAACGGGCTGCGATTTATCCCCATTCCAGCCAACGGGATCAAGAAGGTCGGGGAAGATGACAGCCTCATCAATGGTGCCGGTGAAGCCCTGAGATTGAACCTGGGCGAGAGTGCGGGTTATCCCCTTTTTGAAGTATTGAAGGTCAGTAGGGACGAGCTTGTTGAGGAAAAGAGTGGTATGCTCATAATACCTTAGCTACTCGGCCCGGTAGTGCTTCAGGAAGCAGGTCCTGTTGACCGAGGAGAGGAAAGAGACCTCGCCGTCTTCATGAGCCTGGATGACCCGTTGATCCACGGCCATTTTAAGGGACCCAGCTCGACCTCCTTCGTGGCCAGGTTCTCCTTGAGCTCGGCCACCTCCGTCTCCTTGGAGTTTAACTGAGCTCATAGTTGGTCCAGCTCTTCTTTCTGGCGGTCGAACGCCTCCTACATGCTGGCCAGCTCCGCCTTGGAACTGTTGAGGTCGTCCCTCATGGTCTTGACCTTGGAAGTGCCATCAATCTGCTCATGCAGAATGGGGGCTAGCCCGTCGAGACCTTGTCAAAATACGAGATGTTAAGGTTTTCTTTTTAAACAAAAAACAAACTGACAAATAGTAAGTATAGATGGCATTACCTTCACCAGATTGTAGCAGGTGGCGGAAGCTCGAGTCTGATTGTCTTCCCATCGGGTTATTTCAACCTCTGGGAAGATGGAGAGAAGGTAGGCGGCAGACATGTTGACCTCTGGATTGCGCGCAAACTTTTGCGGCATTTCCAGGACGTTCTTGGGGAAAACCTCCTTGGGGCCTGCCGACTTGGCCTTCTTTGCGGCCTTGCTGCCGCCCCTTGAAGACTTACGCTTCTGGGACATCGACTTAGCCGAGGGATGATCCTCCTCGACCACGATCGAGATCTGCTCGGTAGAGGAGCGATTGAGTGACGGCGTTCGGAGGTGGTGCCGAACACCAGCGCGGCCGGTCTGATCGGCGGCGTTGGGGTCTTGACGGACGAGGTGGCAAGGGCCGAGATGAATGCAGCATCTACAACAAAGAGGGTAAACAATCAGCATATATGGTAAATCGTATGCGAAGTAGCTCGTCAAAGTAGATACCCACCTACATCCTCCACGGCCTCGGCCGAACGATTGGAGAAGTCAAAGTGTTCTAACAGACAAGCGTCTGAAGTTATGTTTACAATCTATAGTGTTTGTTGGTTCCACTGCGTAATAAGGGCGTCAAAAGCGGAGGAGGATTCGGGTTTTGGGTGGGAAGCTCGTGGATCCATTTGGGTGAGAAATCAAAGGTATGGGAAGGTGGACGAAGGTAGTAGAATTGGTTTTTCCCGTTGTGAATTTTGGATTTCTGTTGTTCGAGGAAGCGGGAATTGTGACGGGTAGAAAGGTAATATGATGTGCCTAAGGGCTTCATCCAGAGGCAGTAAAAACACAATTCTGGGTCTAGCCGACCTAGCCTAGCGCGGCATACCAATTGTGAAGCCTACTAACAGTCTGATGGCGTTTGGAGAGAAGTGGTTCAATGGAAGACAATACAGCTTGCTAAGCTCTACCAGGTCTTCCCGAAGGGGGAACTCGAGGCCGGCCACAGCCTGGTCAAGGAAAAAAATATAAAAGTCCGGCGCGGGGAATTTTAAGGGTTAAAGTAAGTGTTTCCGGAGCGGGGAATTAGGGTCCATCCGCGAGGAAGCTCGACTTCTTCAAAAAATTTGTTATCCTATCAATGAAATACGGGTGAGTGGATTAGGCTGGGATGATTTGGTGGTGGAGATGACGGCCTTGTCCTTACTAGACATCGTGGCAGAGGACGGAGTTCCAGAGGCGGCGATGGTCACCGAAGGTTCGCCTTGCGGTTCTGATTTGGAAGGTGAGTATGAGTTTGAGTTAGACGGGTGGACGAGGTGCTCTAATGAGATCCGTGCGCACGAATTAATAAAATTAATAAGTTCATGGCGTTAATACATGCATGATATACTAAAGAACAAGAAGTACATACCCATGAACGACATGGTGATTTTGGATGGAGCTTGCTGGGATTAAATTAGCAGATTGCTGGAGAAGATACTTGCAGATAATCTTGAGCAAATCGCAGATGTAAAGTAGAGAGGATGACAGGGCTCCTAATATATATGCAGTGAATGGGAGAGGTCGGGTAAACGCGGTCGTTCAATTCGAAATAACATCTACGGATCAGATGTGGCGTGTCCAAAAAGAATGGGAATTCCGAGGGTCGATTGATTATAGATGTATGTTTGGGAACGTCAGTCGATAAAGGTGTGACGTTTTGATGAGCAAGATTTAATAAACTGCTCATCATTGCGACTGGTATTGACGACCACATGCTTCAGAGTAATGACGGGCATCACGCGCGTTGTATGAGTCAAACATTGGCGTGAGATACACGCTCGGAATTTAAATCATTTTTTCTGATCGACTTAAGGCAACTTGTTCCGAAAATTGGGGGGCTAGATGATATGGCACTTAGAATAATTACAAGGTAATTACACATGACCACTCGACCCAACTGGCTTTGAGGCATACTTGTCGAGCTGGCCTAAGAGATTAATAGTTGTAACGGTAATTTGGCTGGAATCAAGTATGTGCTCGGTTTCATGCACTGGATAATAACCGGGGGGCTTCCTGGAGATAGCTCGGCGTTCTTTAGACTGGAGCCCGGCATACGATAGTCGAGCTACTGAGAACAGGGAGCCGAGATGAGAAAGCCTTAGGAACCAGGATTCTTAGATTGCATATTTGAGATATGCTTATGAAGAGACGGTTGAAGGAGGGACTCTTGAGTTTATAAAAGACAGGTTCTTTATTCTTTACAAATAATAATAGACATACACGCATATTCTCAATATACTTTATCGTTCTCTCTCAAGAAACTCTACTGACTTGAGCGTCGGAGTGTTCACGTTGGGACCACCCCGACGTATTTTGTAGGTACCGGCGGTCGAGAAGAACTAATTCAGTTCAGAGAGAAGCGGTCGGGCGGCTCGAGGATTTTTGACATAACATATGGAATGTTCATTTTTTTATTTGGTCAGTTATGTATATTGGCCTACTTACTATATATATAAACACACTGTGCTAAGTTGGAAGATTCTGATACAGACAAAATATAAAAATATATTAGTAGCCCAAATTGACATTATTAAATTAAAGAAATTTTGACGAGATACGCCCAAGATTCCTATCTACTTGGGACCAATGTACCAAAATGTATCTTCTTTATTCAACCCACACAGGCTGCAAAATAATTACCCTGGAAAAGTAGCGAACAGAATACACAATAATAAGGATCGATGTGAGTTTGACTCTATTAGTTATTTCATTTATTAATGAAGTTAATTCAAAGACAAAGACTAGTGGCATTTGGGACGACGAAGTCTCGTAGCAGCTTCCAGGTTTCTAAGAGACCAAAAAACAAAAAAAATAAATAAATAAATAAATAACATTATCTCTGCGATAATTACGTCACTGAGTACGTCATATGGATGCTTCGTTAATTATTCATTCTATATACGATGTTATATAGTACTCAATATTTTAAAGTTCAAGATTTCGAGAAAACAAGTCACAAGACTATGTTAGATAAAAGTTAATGTTTATTTTAGATACTCTCACGTGCCTTTCCAAATTTTGCATTAAAATTGGGATATCTACACTTATATTAAAAGGAAACCTATTTACTAAATATAGTAGGTAGAAAAGTCAACTTTAATTAATGAATTTCTAATTTTATCAAGTAGTAATTAATGCATTTATAATTTTAATCAAGTTTCCTATTTTACATATTGTTTTTAATCCTTCTTATCTTGACATTAAAAAATCTCATAAAATGGGGTGAGCAAAAACAATCAAAATTCTGTTTCTAAAAACTACAAATCAATATTACGATTTTGAATAATACACTAACAAATTATAATATATTTTTATAAAACTTATAAAAAACTATTAAAAAAACTTGGTTCGTATATTTGTATGGATATTTATATTTTTTTATAATAATTAAATATTATATGATGAACAAGAATAAATAAAACTGTTACTTTTTCTTATATCAAGGGATAAATTTATATACTGAAATTAAAGTTTTATTAGTATAAATATTTTAGTGAGATAATATATTAATTATTTTACAAGCTAGCCCTAACATACTTATATTTAAGTTCTGGCTAAAAAATAATGCTGGGTTAAAAGATATGAAAAAAATTATAACTTTATTATTTTTAGACTTAACGTTGATTAATAGAAGTAGAAAATAAATAATAACACTATTACTTTTAAGATTTAAACGGATAAGGCTGTTAAAATAACTCATTTAATATCTATGTTCCGTGCATCGCACGGGGTACGTACTAGTTATAATGTAAAGGATCCATTTTCTAGGTAAAATTGACCAATTTTTGCCTCAAAAGAGCTCTTTCATCAATTTAGCGGTTTGACTTTTTTAATAAGCTAAAAAAAGCGTTTGGTAAATAGCTGTTACAAATAGCTTTTTGGTGTCCAAAAGCCAAATTACAAAATGCTGGTTTGAGCAGCGTTTTGGATTCAGCTTTTCAATAAAAGTCTTGATTGTCCTTAATTTTTCTCTCCACGTTTCAGAAAAAAAAAAAAAAAAAAAAAAAAAAAAAAAAAAAAAAAAAAAAAAAAAAAAAAAAAAAGAAAGAAAGAAAATATAGCAGTGTGTTTAATAAGAGTGGAAAGTGATGTAATATAAGGAAGTCCATGGGCAGATGCACACTCTATCAATGAGTTGTTTAAAAGTGGAATATGAATTAAAAATAAAATACTTATTACAAATACTAGAATTTTATGTACGCCTGTATGCCATCAATTTTCTTACAAGAGAGCTATTGTGTGTATTTATTTAAATGTTTGGATCAAATACATATTTTTTATTTGCTTCAAGTTTGATGACATCTAGACGTCGTTCTTAGAGTATTTGTTTTTTTTCCTTTTATTTTTTAATTTTAATTATAATAGCGAATATCGCAATTGAGCCACATTTATATTCTCTATTAGTATGACTTCTTATTGGCCTTGTTTATATGGCGTGAACTTATTTACTCGATTATGAAATTTTTTCAGTTTATTATTATTTATATATTTTTTCATATTTAAATCATTTTAATTTCCTAAATAATTATAAGTTCAACGTAAATTAGGAATTTAGGATGATAAAGTATGTTGATGTCCTTATAGGTAATTTTACACGTTAACAGCTAATTAAAAAAGCTATTTTACCAAACACTTTTTAACAAACCGCTAACATGATCAGCTGGTCAAAACAGCTAATGCAATCTGCTGGTCAAAACAGCTAATACAATCAGCTAACAGTTAACAGCTAACAGCTAATTTCCAAACAAGGCCTTAGTCTTTTTAAGAATGCATGTGTGAGGTGTAACATTAGCTTCTTCTTCTTTTTTTTTTTTCAGAACGAAAGAGGGAATATATTTAAACTCAACAGAAAATAAGGTTCAATACAAATGAGGCCCACAGTCGAAACTGAAAATAGAGAGGACACGCTAAAAAGCGGCCTAGAAATCCCCCAAGGGGAATAGACAGAGCAAAATAAAAACAAGAAACTAACCTAATATACCACTGCCAAAGCCTAGTACATTAGACTAGTCCGAAAACTAAAACTGAAAACAAGAAACAACAAAAGAAAAACAAACTAAAACTAATGTAACATTAGCTTAGGAAAAACTTTTGAATAGATTTATGGCATTAAAGAGTGTTTATACATTACTCCATGCTTTGTGCTTGACTTAAAAATGAACTTAAGGTTTGTACCCCAAAAAATAAAAAAATAAAAAAATAAAAAAAAAAAACTTATGAAAATAAGTATTGCCATAACTAGGGCTGCAAACGAGTCGAGCGCTCGAGTCAAAGCTCGACTCAAGCTCGAGTTTGACCGAACTCAGTCGAGCTCGAGCGACTCGAGCTCGAGCCCATATTTTGCATTGTCGAGCGGCGCAATATATATGTTAGAATACTAAATTACCCTTATATATATTTAAATAGTATAACCCAAATGCTTAATAGTTTTTCACTTAAAAATTTTTGAGCTCAAGAAGCTAAAAAAAATTCAATCCTGCTCGATAAGACCAATGTTCGACTCGGTTCGTCTCGGCTCGTTTGCAGCCTTAGCCATAACTACTATTAAGAAATTATCCAAACGCAAAAATTGAGCCATTTATTCAAATGCTACCAAACAAAAAAAACAAAAAAAAAAATGGAAAAAGCTTCGACTGACGGATATTCAACCTCCACTATTCAAGTTCAAATAGTTTTTACATTTTACAAACAAATTCTTAATCAGAGTCAAAATATGTAGTTGCAATAGTTTCTAACCTGTTAATAAATTATATATTTATGTAATTTTAGCAGTTTTTCTTGTAATTGAGACAAAGAAATCTCCACCTCATTTGGTGAGATGGAATCTCCACTTGGTATTTTGATCCGACATATTTGTTAGAAAATCAGTTACATCAAATTAGGTTTGACTTGTTTTTGACTATTTTTTATAGTTAAATATTTAATTCGGGTTGAATTAAATTGTTTATAAAAACTCTATGTTTCAAGTATGTACTCGTGGTATATTTATTTTCTCAAAACTGATTTTAGGTGAATGAGAAATAAATGATTAAATGTAGTCATGAATGAGTACGCAAAACGTTGGTTGTAGGATTCTAAGGGTGAAAATCCCTACCTCACATAGAACTATCAATGAGATGAACTCTCTTTATTATAATAAAGAGAGTTTGAGAGGTCACAACAACAAAAAAGCTATGCAGCAAGTGTTGGTGTTTTAGACTCGGGTTTTGACCCAACCCGTGTGACACCTTCCAGGTACATTGAATTTGGACGTGTGACCTTTCAATTGTCCACCACCTGGCGGTTTAAGGAGTTATAAGGTGGATTAATGTTGAGTTAAGTGTCCATTTATAAGGTGGATTGAATGTGGCCATTAATGGCCGGGATGTTACAAGATGACCACCAAAATTCTCCCACTTGTGATGGAAGTCCTATAAATAGGACATAAAATTGTAGAGGAAATGAGACACTTGATCATACAATCATTTGCTAAAGAAGCAAATTTTAGTTAAAGACCTAAGCTTTAATCAACCGGAGTGCCCGAAACAGAATAAAAAAGCAAAACGAAAGAAATGAACTTCAACTAACGCACCTAGGAGCTAAAGTCGAAAGATTTACTACGAATTTATCGAACTTCTACGACAAACTCTTGGTTTTTCTTGCAAAGATTTGAACTTTAAATTACGCAAACACACTAGACGAGCCCAATAAAAGATAAAATAACAAAATAAACTAAAACGACTAAGTTAACCTAAAACGAACAAGACACTAAATTACGCCTACATGTTACAACAGAGTAATTAAAATAGCACAAAGACCGAGATAGAAAGTCCTAAACTTAGATACTTACGTCCCTAATGCATGCTCAAAGAAGTAGACGAAAAAAATTGAAACTTGCACAATAAAACATCGTCGGAAAAATACGGTTCAAGCCTCCAAGAGTAAAGAGAAAATAAAAAGAAAGAACAATATCCAAAAGAAGTAATACATAAAATGAGTGTTAGGTGCTCTTACACAATCAGAGCAATTGTATTTATACTAGTCTTCAAAACACACACTGCTTTCACACACAAAAAAAAAAAACAAAACTTGCGAGCTAAGGGGAAACTCGCGAGCTAATACTTGAAATTCGCGAGCAAAATCACAGGCGAGGTCGCAGGCAGCCGGGTCGCAGCCGCGCGGGTCTTGCGCACGCAGAGCAGCAGAAAGTGGGTTGCCTTGCGTCAGTAGGGCACTCGCGATCCACAGGCGGATGACTTTCGCGGGCGCGAGCTGCAGGACATGTGCATGAGTGGAACTCGGGAGCTGGGCGAACATCCTCGCGAGCATGGAAAGGCGAGGTCACGCATACGCAGTGGGTCACGTGCGCGCAACGCGAGCAGGCAGCGGGTCGCGCGCAGAGTTGGACTCGCGAGCTCGGTGAATATCTTCCGCGGCCCCAAATTTTTGTCTTTGTCTAGGTCGGTTGTTGTAAATATTTTTACCGGAGCAGAATCGAAAGATTCGACACCGGGTCGTGTCTTTCGAGGAAGGTCAGCCGGATTATTTTGTACGATTATTCAAACACAAAAATAGAAAATAAAAGAAATGAAAATCCTAAACATTCTAAATCAAGTTTGGTTGGTTTTTAATTATCAACTACTGCGAAAATTCAAATAAGAAATAAAAATAACGAGCTAAGACGAAGAACAAATAGGATTAAAGGAGCTAGGGAGTCGGGGATATCCGTTTTGGTTCGAGAATGCAATTTATGGGCAAGTGATTGTTCGGTTAAGTGATTTGAATAACCTATCATTCAAGTTTTTGTTCTCAATAACTTTTCGTAACAAGAGAACAAGCTTAAACGACAAATTAACAATTCAATTAACGCCTAGGCAATACAGTTACGAACAAGCCTAGTTCATACGAGCCTATTTCGAGCGACTCATCCCCTTTCGGTTCAAAATGTCGATTTAAGAAGACTAGAAGGTGATTAATCAACTAGTCATTTAGAATTTTATAAAAATCATGCGTGAATTAAACGAACTCAATTAAAATAATTGGACGTTGAAGTGTCACCCTTCAACAATTCGCAAAACTCGAGCCTGATAATCGAAAAACCCTAAAAGAAGAACAACTCGTACAATATGAACAATCTCAAGCCCAACAATCACGAACGAATTAAAACATCAATCCCCTAATCCCTAGCATAATGATTTAGCTACTCATGATCGAATAATCAACACAATAATCCATAATCCAAACGAATAAATCCATGGACTAAATATAACAAAAAAAACTTACGATTAATGGAGATTGAATAATAATCCGGTAAGCACGATTAATCCAAAACGAATAGCAAAATACCCGATCAAATCCTTGTTCTACCGTTCAAAATAAGATGAAAAGAAAGTGAAAAGACCCAATTCTTATTTTAAGCTAAGGAACGAAAGTATCCCCCAAACCCTCGCTACTCAAAATCTGTCCCCAAATTATCGAAGAAATCTTATATTAAAAATCTGCTCGCAGGAGGTTCGCGGCCGCGACTTATGTGGGGGTCGCGGTGATGGAGGTCTCGCGGCCGTGGCTGCTCTCTGAGGCTGCAAAATTCTTCTCTGAAGTCGGAAAAAACTGGGTCCTTTTTTATCGCCGCGGCCGCGGTGAAGGAGGAGTTGCGGCCGCGGCCTTGAAGTCTGGGAGCGACGGGAAATTAGCAGCAGACGCGACGGGAAATTAGCAGCAGGCGCGACGTGAAGGTGTCTTTTGTCGCGACGTGGTGATGGTCTCGCGGCGCGGAGAAGGGTGGTGGCGCGCCGTGAAGTGGTCTCTGCCGCGGCGTGGTGATGGTTGTCTCACGGCGAGGAGAGGAAAGGGCACGGCGAAGAAGAAGGTTGTGGCTCTCACTTGCTCGCTCGTGGTGCTGTACGGCTTGAGAGGTTCAGGTGATGCTGCGATAGCTTGTTGTCTCACGGTGTTGAAGTCACGTGATGGAGGGCGAGGCTTGCTGTGCGTGGAGAATCTCTGTCCTCGCTGTGGAGTGGTGGTTGCCGCACCGTGGTGTCGTGGAAGGTAGAGGTGGAGCTGCTGGTTGTGGTGTTTCTGTGAAAGTCTCGGGCTCATTTGAACTCGATTGAACTCGTTGTTTGACGAAGCCTTTAAAACACTTCCGCTTGCATGGCTAATTGTTTTGCTTGAAATCCAAAACTCCCGGGGCTTTCAGCCTGCACGCCAAATACACGAGAAAAAATGCAAAAAATCCAGAGAAACCAACTAAAAACAAAGAGAAGGTTAAAATAAAGAAAAACATGAAATAAACTATAAAACGAACCGAAACCAATAAAAAGACCTAAAATGAGGGAAAAATAAACGAAAAATAATAAGGAAAAACGCGACAAAAATAGGACAAACAACTCCCCCACACTAAAACCTTTGTTCGTCCCAAACAAAAGAAAAGAAAAGAAAGAAAAGAAAACAAGCAAACGAGTATGGATAACAGTTTCAAATAAGACAAGCCTCAAATTAATTAACTCAGTCGAGGAGAATTCCAATGACCAATATAGCATACCTCAATTACAACTCGAGTGCTACGCTTTGAAAATACAAACTCTCAAGCACGAAAATATCGTATGTAGATGTCTCACTCAGTTTCTTGTATGAATATGAAATGGGTTCGCTCAAATTGGTCGATCATCATGCATCAACATAAGCTTGCTCATTATCTATTCATACTTTAAAACAATCAAAATAATGAATTGTAAATCAAAAGGACTTTCAGGTTGCAGTGTAGGCATCAGAGAAGGAAAAATATAAGGACAGAATGGCTCAAATAAACAATCACATCCTCGAGCATATAAACTACTCGAATATCCCACCATCTATCCAAAATCAGCACAACATCAATCATTCCCATCAAAACTCCATGCAACATTCACATATGCTGAAGTTAAATTGCATCTCAAGTACTCAATTTTTTTTTTTATTATTATTTAGGGAGTTTGCTTTTTCCTAACAAGACTACGACATCAGGACAACATTCTCTAGGTTTAAACATTGGAGGTCATCCAAGTTTTCTAGCATGGTTTCCCAATACTCATTACTCGTCAAAGAATTTCAACAAGTAAGCGGAGTAGAATCCTTAAGTCCGTCTTGCGAGTCCCC
>CACSLK010031421.1:20339105-20357934 GCA_902706635.1 Striga hermonthica | reverse complement strand
TATATATATATTTTTTTATTGCTTCTCACTTGTCAAGTTATGCCTATATCATCTTACCCGCAATTCATATAGTAAAATCCAATTCGGGCATACGTCCCCCAACAATTTAAAGTCATACAAAACAAAACAAAATATGTCCAATGCTCCTTTACACATAGTCGACTTATCACAAACATACTTTTACAAATCTACTCACGAAGACGAACGTACCCACGTCCCTACAAATAGAGATCATAGAATCAAGGGACGAAAGATCCTACTCATCATATCAATAAAGATCAAATGCATAAATGAACGCTTTTCTCTTTATTCAACATTCTTTTTTTTTTTTTGTTTGAGAGTCAATTTTTCCAAATGAGAGTTATCCGGACAATGATTACTTAGGTTTAACCTCGAGGGATTACCTCCAACCTCCTAAGCTGGCCGGTTTCCCGTACTCATTGCCCCGGTCCATCTACAAGAAACAAACTCGTTCAAGTGGAGTATAATCCTTCAAATTCCCACGAACTCCAATATGTATATATTTTTCCGTGAGTTACTATTTCTAAACGAGGATTTCCGGAAAATATTATTTATGTTTATCCTCGAGGGGTTCAGGGGTGGATCTAGATCATAATAACAGTGGAAGCCTACTTATTTCTAGAATATACCCCATAATAAAGTATAAATACAATTAGACATTAATAGAAATTCTTATGAGTTTTCATAGTTTGGTACGACTCTACAATATGGTCTTTACATTTTTTTTTCGGCCTAACAATATTATGATTCACCTCAAGTATATTTGCAATAAAAGTAGCTATTTTTGAAATATTTTCACATGTACTTTTTTTTCAAGATTATTTATAAGAATATTTCTCCAAAAATGGATAGAAAAAAATAAATCAGAATGTGTAAAATGTTTTATCTAATATATCAAACTTCTAAGAGCCGTACAATTTATCAGTCACACATAAATTCAAATATGTTGTCTTTTAAGAAACAACATTAAATTAACTACAAGTTTAAATTTTTTATTTTTATATCAAATCTAATAAAAAAAAAGACTAGATTCACTTTCACCAAAATAAATAAGAACAATGTTTTTTCCCATTCTTTTTTTTCCTTCTTTGTGTTCCCATTGTTTTTATTTATTTATTTACTAATTGAGCATTAAACTTTTTTTAGTAGAATATATAAGGTAGTAATATTTTTTCCAGTGTGGGCCTAGGCCCACACTGGTCCTTATTAGAATCCGCCCCTGGAGGGGTTATCCCGAATCTCCTAGAAAGGTTTCCTACACTCATTATTCCAATTCACCTAAATGAATCAAAACAAGAAGAGTGTAACCCGTATGTACCCGTGATATTCATTTTTATTATTATTATTATTATTATTATTATTATTATTATTATTATTATTATTATGAGAGAGCAAACAATTTCATACAACAAGACATTCACCAAGATGTATCAAAGCAATCCGCCACAAAGTATACAAAATGAGAATACATGAATGTTACACAAGAGACCGCAAAGCACGCAAGTTCAAAGTATGGACCAATTGGGCATTGTAAAGGACAAAACAAGACGTGATTCTAAATTATGTGTTCCACATTCACGAATCTTTAATTACTTAGAATTGCCGAAATTTGAATCATTACAAGGCACTAAACAAGATAGTTCAAAACGACATAAAAAATATTATCCAATAAAAGTTAACAAATTGACCACGCATCAAACTTTATGAGGAGGAATCGACACAAACACACAAGATTAACACAAAACCAGTCCAAAACACTTAAAACAAAAAGAAAAACACCTAAAATAAAGGAATCACTGCCTAAGCATGCATACTCACGAAAAAACTCTCCTCAATACTTCAAACAAAACGATGTCCTCATTGCTTGACCAACAAAGTATAAGGAAGGAAAAAAAGATCATACAAGCTCATGTGATGAATACAATAAATCACATGAAACGAAAGAAGAGGAAACAAGCACATAAACACCAAAAAAGAAAACAAAATAAAGAAAACAAAATGTGTACTCAACACGGTGAATAGTCATCGTGTATCTATTGGCGTATCGTTTGGTGGAAGGGAAGAACTTGTTCCCACAGCCCTCTCTTGCTCAAATCGTTGAAGACGCGCGTCCAAGGACGAGATATGATCCTTCATCGTGCAAACGTTGCCCCTCATGGTAGTAATATCATTGTGCATGCGGTCCAAGCGAGTGTCCATTGCGCACATATGACTCCATGTTCCGTCCTAGTGACTCGTCATCCGAAGGTCAAGGTTTGACAATTGGGTGGCTATCCCGGCCCACGGGTTGATGTAAGAAATAATTGGTTTTGTTCCAATTTAATGATTTTACTTTTCGTAAATGAAAGACTTAGAAAATTTTCAAAACCATTTTAAGGTGAATGAGAAATTAATTCTAAGTGTTATATGTTGAACAATTGAGTTTAAGTAACTCAAATGTTGTGGGGTTCACAAAACATTCTAGTTTGACTAATATTTGGACAAACTAAAACGAGCCATAATAATGCATTAAGTATGCTAGAATTGTAGAAAGGCTCGTTGGGGACAAGTAGGAAAAAATGGAACAAAATTCTGAGTCCGAACGAACGCGTACGAGCTTTCGGAGCGCAGCTGCGCGACAGGCCCCGTCGCGGGCGCGACACCCTGCTTTGCTGGAGCCTCTGTCAAACGCGACAGGGCGTCGCGGGCATGACGAGCTCGTGACGGTGAAGTACCCGTTCGTACCGAAAAGGTTTCTAACCGGTTTTAATCCACCGGGTACGTCCCAAAAGGTGTCTTTTGATGCCTTGAACCTCCTGGAGATGTGTTATAACATCTATAAATACCCATGAAGTAAAATAGTCACTATCATCAAATAATTCCATAACTTTTGCATCCTTTTTACAAAGTTCATATTCATCTTGTGTTCTTTGTGTTCTTTCCTATCTTGAGAGTTTCGAAACTTAAGTATTGTTCGCCGAAGGTTTGTGTATTTGAGTTACCACTATACACAAATCAAAAGTCGTTGTATCTTGGAGGCGTTAGCCGTGAACCGTGGGTAATATACGGGTTTATTTCGTCTTAAGGAGAGCGTATCTTACGTGCCTCGACTTTGTTCGTTTTACCAAAATTTCTTCTATTTCTTAAAGCCATTTTCTTGAAATTCACAAACAAAAACAGAAATATAAACTATAATCTTAAGACTAAATATTGTGAGTTCATAAGATGGCAACCGAAGGAAACCAAACAAATGCTCAACCTACCGCTATACCGATGGTAACTGCTCCTGTCCAAGGCGAGAGGCCGCCAAAGTTCAATGGCTCTGATTTCAAGAGGTGGCAACAAAAGATGCTTTTCTACCTCACAACTCTCTCCCTCTCTCGTTTTCTTTCGGAGGACCCTTTGATCGTCCCCGAAAGTGAGACCGACATGCAAAAGCGTACGGCCTCGGATGCTTGGCATCACAATGATTTATTGTGTAGAAATTATATCCTTAACGGACTAGACGATTCTCTCTACAACATCTATAGTCCGATTAAGACGGCAAAGGAGTTATGGAATTCCTTGGAGATGAAGTACAAGACGGAAGATGCCGGGATTAAGAAATTTCTCGTCGGCAAATTCCTAAAGTACTTAATGGCGGACACCAAGTCGGTGGTTAGCCAAGTTCAAGAGGTTCAAATCATCTTTCACAATTTGTTGGCCGAAGGATTGATTGTGAATGAGGCTTTCCAAGTTGCGGCTATTGTTGAAAAGTTACCACCACTTTGGAAGGACGTCAAAAACTATCTCATGCATAAACGCAAAGAGATTACATTGGAGGACTTGATTGTTCGACTTCGAATTGAGGAAGATAATCGAAAATCTGAAGTAAGGGCCAACCGGAGCGACTTCGAGGCTAAGGCAAACTTGGCTGAGTCAAGCTCTAATAAGAAGCGCAAGAGAACTTCAAAGGGAAAGCATCCTCAAACAAGCACCAAGAAGTTCAAAGGGAATTGCTACAATTGTGGTAAATCTGGGCATCTTGCAAAAGATTGTCGTCTCCCGAAGAAGGGTAAAGATAGCGCACATATAGCCGAGGGTAAATCTGTTCCCATTGACTTATCTGAGCTCGATCTAACCGTCGTGGTCCATGAAGTTAACTTGGTTAATAATCCACGAGAATGATGGGTCGATACGGGAGCAACTCGGCATATTTGTGCGGATAGAGTTATGTTCTCGTCTTATACCCCTACCGACGGAAGGAAGCTGTTCATGGGCAACTCTTCGACATCAAACATCGTGGGAACAGGAAAGGTGGTGCTGAAAATGACTTCGGGCAAAGACTTGACGCTAACAGAAGTGCTGCATGTCCCGGACATCCGTAAGAACCTTGCATCCGGTGCTCTTTTGAGCAAAGCCGGTTTTAGATTAGTCTTTGAGGCCGATAAATTTGTAATGACTAAGAATGGTGTCTTCTTAGCGAAAGGGTACCTAGATGAGGGTCTTTTTAAGATGAATGTAATGAATGTTATCCGCCAAGAGGCGAAGAATAAAGAAAGTATTTCTTATTTGTTGGAGTGTTCTAATTTATGGCATGATAGATTAGGACATGTGAACTTTAACACAATTAAAAGGTTGGTGAATTTGGAAGTGATACCAAAAGTTAAAATTGATTCACACAACAAGTGCGAAACATGTGTTGAAGCAAAAGTGGCTAAAGCACCATTTAAACCGGTGAAGAGAAGCACTAGTCCACTCGAGTTAATTCACACTGACATATGTAATTTAAAATTTGTGCAAACTCGAGCGGGGATGAAGTATTTCATTACGTTCATAGACGATTGTACAAGGTATTGTTATGTTTATCTACTAAAGAGTAGAGACGAGGCATTAGAGGCCTTTAAGACATATAAAAATGAAGTTGAAAATCAACTTAGTCGAAAGATCAAAGCGATTCGAAGTGATAAAGGAGGCGAGTATGTAGCCCCGTTTGAAGTGCTCTGCAAAGAGTCCGGTATTGTTCATCAAACGACGGCTCCGTATTCACCACAATCTAATGGAGTGGCCGAGAGAAAGAATTGGACACTAAAAGAGATGATGAATGCGCTTTTGATAAGTTTGGGCTTACCCCAAAACTTGTGGGGGGGAAGCGGTTCTTTCGGCAAATTATATTTTGAACAAATTACCCCACAAAGGTAACAACAAAACGCCATATGAGTTATGGAAAGGTCATAGACCTACCTACAAATACTTAAAAGTGTGGGGGTGTTTGGCAAAGGTTGAAATACCTAAACCGAAACAAGTGAAAATTGGACCAAAGACTATTGATTGTATATTTATTAGTTATGCAAACAATAGTAGTGGTTAACGATTTTTGGTGCACAAATCAGAAATTTTGGAGATTCATAATGGAACAATTATTGAGTCTCGAAATGCGGTGTTCTTTGAGAATATTTTTCCTCGTAAAGACAAGGAAGAAATAATTCTGATAAAAAGGACATTTGAAGAGGCCAAGCTACCTCAAGAAATTGAAGATGAGCCAAGGCGTAGTAAGAGAACAAAAGTACCTAAGGGGGTGATTGTTTATAAATTGAATAGTAAAAAAACCAATTAAAACTCAAATTTAACTCAATTTTAACTAAACCTCATTATCTTCAATATTATCAACAGAATAAAATAATATCAACCAATCATTATTACACATCAAATCAACTTTAATTCACTATTCATCTATTCACATAACTCTAACTAACTTTCACTTCCAATTATTTTTTCCCTAATTTACATCAAATCAACTTTAATTATTTTATTTAAATATTATTTTAATATATTCACTAACAACTAACCATACCACCTTTTTTCAAAGTTAACTATAGTTAAAAAACAATCAAATAAAAACTAATTCAATCCATAAACAATCACACTCTAAGTCTTTTGGTCCTGAATTTCTAACTTATGTGTTAGAAAACGAACCGAGAACCATTCGAGAGGCTTTGACAAGTCCGGATGCTCCTTTTTGGAAATAAGCTATCAATAGTGAGATTGAATCCATTATGCATAATAATACTTGGGAGTTAGTTGATCTCCCACCGGGTAGCAAACCTTTGGGATGTAAATGGATCCTTAAAAGGAAGTATAAAGCTGATGGAACTATTGATAAATATAAGGCCCGATTGGTTGTAAAAGGGTTTAAGCAAACAGAGGGATATGATTTCTTTGATACGTATTCTCCTGTAACTCGAATCACGTCTATACGTGTTCTCATTGCAATTGCTGCAATGCATGACCTTGAGATTCATCAAATGGATGTGAAAACGACCTTCTAAAATGGAGACCTCGAGGAGAAAATTTATATGGAATAACCCGAGGGGTTCGTTGCACCTGGAAAAGATAAAAAAGTGTGTCGCTTGGTTAAGTCGCTTTATAGGCTAAAACAAGCACCTAAGCAATGGCACAAAAAGTTTGACAAAGTGATGTTGTCGAACGGATTTAAAATCAACGAGTGTGACAAATGTGTCTATATTAAAGGTAACGTCGATTCATTCGTGATCGTATGCCTGTATGATGATGACATGTTAATCTTGGGAAAAAATAATGGTTTAATTCTTAGTACCAAGAAAATGTTGAAAAATAATTTCGACATAAAGAATATGGGAAAAGCCGATGTAATCTTAGGGATTAAAATCTCTAAAAGTTCGGAAGGAATTGTTTTGTCACAATCCCATTATGTCGAAAACATCTTGAAGAGGTTCAATGCATTCGATAAGCCTCCAGCTAAGACGCCTGTTGATTTAACTCAACACTTAGCTAAAAATCGAGGTGAACCAGTGTCTCAACTAGAATACTCACGAGTAATTGGGAGTTTGATGTACTTGATGAATTGTACTCGCCCCGATATAACATATTCTGTGAGTAAACTAAGTAGGTTCACGAGTAACCCGAGCAATGACCATTGGAATGAACTTATTCGGGTACTTAGGTATTTGAAACATACCTTGAGTTATGGAATAACCTATATGAGGTATCCAGCGATACTTGAAGGGTATTACGATGCGAATTGGATATCCGACACAAAAGACTCCAAGTCCACTAGTGGTTTTGTGTTCACTATAGGTGGAGGAGCAGTGTCGCGGAAATCTTCTAAGCAAACGTGTATTGCTAGATCCACGATGGATTCCGAGTTTATATCCTTGGACAAAGCCGGGAAGAAGTTGAATGGCTTAGAAATTTCCTTGAAGATATTCCATGCTGGACAAAACCGGTGCCCGCTGTAATGATACATTGTGATAATCAACCGGCAATTGGAAGGGCACAAAGTAGCTTGTACAATGGTAAGTCTCGACATATACGTCGAAGGCATAATACAATAAGACAAATGGTCTCGAGTGGGGTTATTTCGGTTGATTACGTGAAGTCAAAGGAAAACCTAGCGGATCCGCTTACTAAAGGCATTAATCGAGATCAAATGTACAAGTTGGTTAGGAGAATGGGATTAAAATCCACAACATAAGAACAGTTTTAGCGGTAACCCAACCTTGAGAATCGGAGATCCCGAAACCTTGGTTCAATGGGAAAACTAAGTTTTGACAGTTCAGTGAAACACTTGAAAGTTTCACCCATTCCCAAGAACAGTCAAGTGTTAAAATCTGCCTAAGTGGTGAGGTTAAGTCAAGGCTTTTAATGATTCCTATACCTACGGGTGGAGTAAGGTAGAATACTCTTTATAGGAGAATCACCTTTGTAAGTGAGAAGTAAATTAGCCGCTTCAACGAACACTTACTAAACCGAGATATGGTCCAAGGCCGAAATGGAGACAACGTGAGAACAAGAAATTGTTAGAGCTGTTATTGTGTGAGTATTATTGTCTTGGTGCACGCAAACAACCGATAAGTTCAAAGCATCGCGCTACTAACCGGCTAGTGTATCCGATAGTATTTCACTAAGGAAGATTCAAAGCCACAAGCTATCTATTCTGATGCAATGATGGTTCGCTGGAACTCTCAAGTATTGCATACATGCATTAATTTCATTCATGTGGGGGATTGTAAGAAATAATTAGTTTTGTTCCAATTTAATGATTTTATTTTTCGTAAATAAAAGACTTAGAAAATTCTCAAAACCATTTTAAGGTGAATGAGAAATTAATTCTAACTGTTATATGTTGAACAATTGAGTTTAAGTAACTCAAATGTTGTGGGGTTCACAAAACATTATAGTTTGACTAATATTTGGACAAACTAAAACGAGCCATAATAATGCATTAAGTATGCTAGAATTGTAGAAGGGCTCGTTGGGGACAAGTAGAAAAAAAAAGAACTAAATTCCGAGTCTGGATGAACGCGTACGAGCTTTCGGAGCGCAGCTGCGCGCCAGCGCTGGAGCGACACCCTGCTTTGCTGGAGCCTCTGTCGAACGCGACAAGGCGTCGCGGGCGTGACGAGCTCGCGACGCTGAAGCACCCGTTCGTACCGAAAAGGTTTCTAACTGGTTTTAATCCACCGGGTACGTCCCAAAAGGTGTATTTTGATGCCTTGAACCTCCTGGAGATGTATTATAACATCTATAAATACCCATGAAGTGAAATAGTCATTATCATCAAATAATTCCATAACTTTTGCATCCTTTTTACAAAGTTCATTTTCATCTTGTGTTATTTGTGTTCTTTCCTATCTTGAGAGTTTCGAAACTTAAGTATTGTTCGCCGAAGGTTTGTGTATTTGAGTTACCACTATACACAAATCGAAAGTCGTTGTATCTTGGAGGCGTTAGCCGTGAACCGTGGGTAATATACGGGGCTATTTCGTCTTAAGGAGAGCGTATCTTACGTGTCTCGACTTTGTTCGTTTTACCAAAATTCTTTCTATTTCTTAAAGCCATTTTCTTGAAATTCACAAAAAAAACAGAAATATAAACTATAGTTGATACTATAGTTGGTGGTCATGGAAGGCTCGGCCGTATGTGACGGGCATGGAGGAGTCGTAGAAGGGTCGGGTGTCTCCTTTAGAAGGGGTATTATTGAAGTATAAGTTTTATTATAAAGTGTTTAAGCTTTTGTTTAAAAGCGTGTTTTAATATTCAGCACTTTTAGTTTTGATGTATAGGTATAAATACCCATATTAGGGTTTCTGTATTTTTTACTTTTCATTTTTCTGTTCTTCATTTTCTCTCTCTCGCCGCTCAATCTTCCTTCTCTCTCTCTAAGATGTATCTCATCGAACTATTGTAAACGCTCCTCGATTTTTATGTTGATGTATAGTTTTTAGATTGAATCTCAGTTCTAATATGGTATCATTCGCCGAGTTTTTTCAGATCCTGTTCGTGATCTAGTTTTTTTTTTTTTTACAATTTCCGCTGCTTTCTTCAATTTCGATCTAATCGCGATTTCGATCTCGATCTCTTTGATCCGGATCTCGATCTCGACTTCGATCAACTCTTTGTGATTTCATTGTTCGATTTATAATGGCTGGATCCACATCTCACACGCCGACCGACGATCCGTCTTCCCTGTACTTTCTGCATGCCGGCGATAATCCCGGCGCTTTGATTGTTGCAGACCTCTTCATGGGCGACAACTATATGTCCTGGTCTCGTGCTGTTCAGATTGCTCTAAGTGTAAAGAACAAATCGCCTTTCATTGATGGCACTCTGGTAACCCCTAGCCCCTCTGATAATCGTGTTGAATATGTTGCATGGGTAAGGGCGAATAATCTTGTGTTATCTTGGCTCCTTAACTCTATTTCTAAAGACATCAGACAATTTCTCTTATTTTTCACCTCTGCAAAAGATGTTTGGGATGAAATTAGGTCTAGGTATGCCTTGAGTAGTGGCCCTAGAATTTTCTAACTTGAGAAATCTCTAAGTACTATGGATCAGGGTTCACTTTCTGTTACTCAATATTATACCAATTTAAAATCACTTTGGGATGAATACATTACCTACAGACCTGTTTTCAAATGTACTTGTGGAGCTATGAACTCTTGTTCCTGTCACATTTTTGAGTCAATGACTACTGCTCAGCAAAATGATTCAGTCATGAAATTTTTAATTGGCTTACATGATTCTTATGCTCCTCTTCGCAGTCATTTCTTACTTTCATCTCCCTTACCATCACTGTCAACTGTCTATTCACTTTTAATGCAAGAGGAAAGCCAGAGGTCTTTGCATAATAAGTCATTTGATTCTGTAGCCATGCTTGCAAAATCTCAAAAGCCTTTTAAAAGCACTGCTCCCAAAGATAAAAAGAAAGTCAAATGTGCTCACTGTGGCTACAATCATCCTACTGAAAAATGTTACCAAATCATAGGCTATCCTCCTGATTGGGTAGGTCCTAGAGGTCCAAGGTTTCATCCTAGTCTCTCTCAATCTCATTCTGCAAACCTATCTACTTCTGCACCTGTTTCATCTGCTACTGATAAACCTTCTATGACTGATGTTCTGTTTAATGAGTTCTTAGAGTTTAAGAAATCACAAGAGCTTAAGCAGGGCAATATCATATCTCCTGCTGTGGCCAATGCTATTTCTGACCAGTCAGGTATCACTATGACATGTCTCATTAATTCTGAATTACAAAATCATACATGGATTATTGATACTGGAGCCACTGATCACATGATTTGCAACATTTCTTTATTTACTAAAACTCCTGTTCAAAAATCTATTAAAATTAACTTACCAAATGGACAACATACTTGTGCTAGCCATGTGGGACAGATTAATCTGGGACCTAATCTTGTGCTAGACAATGTGTTGTATGTTCCATCTTTTTCTTTTAACCTGATTTCTGTTTCCAAACTAACATCCACTAACAACTGCATTGTCAATTTTGTTTCTTCTTTTTGCATTATATAGGACCTACAAACCAAATTAATGATTGGTTCTGCTAGGCTCCAGAATGGCTTATATCATTTGAATTTTCCTGTTTTTGAGAATCACAATGTGATTTCATCAAATGTATCTTCTTTTTTTGTATTGTCTGATTCTGAATTGTGGCACAATAGACTTGGGCATATCTCATATCATAAATTGTCTCAAATGTCCATATGTTCACCAGCATCTTGTAAATCTGCTATGAATAATGCTTGTGATGTTTGTCATTTCAGCAGACAGAAAAGGTTACCCTATAATATCAGTACTAGTATTGCTGCATCATGCTTTGATTTAATCCATTGTGACACATGGGGACCTTTCTCTACACCATCTCATTCTGGTCATAAATATTTTTTGACTATTCTTGATGATCATAGCAGAACTACATGGATATATCCATTGGCTTTCAAATCTGATACAAAAAGATATTTGCTTCATTTCTATAACCTTGTCTGGACTCAATTTCAAAAGAAAATCAAAACCATTAGAACAGACAATCGTACAGAGTTTTTTCTAAATAATTTCTACACTGAACATGGCATAATACATCAAACTAGTTGTGTAGAAACTCCTCAACAAAATGGAAGGGTAGAGAGGAAACATCAACATTTGCTAGAAGTAGCTAGAGCCTTAATGTTTCATGCCAATTTACCCTTACAATTTTGGTTAGACTGTGTATGTGCTGCTGCTCATATTATTAACAGAATTCCTTCATCTGTTTTGAAAACATCTCCATACTCTGTTCTATATAAATCTGATCTTTCATTAGATCATTTGAAAGTCATTGGTTGTCTTTGTTATGCATCCACTCTGCATTCAAATAGATCCAAGTTTGACTCTAGAGCATCAAAATGCATTCTACTTGGTTATCCACTCGGTTGTAAAGGTTATAGACTTTACAATTTGGATACCAAGAAAATCATAATCTCCAGAAATGTTTCTTTCTATGAACATGTGTTGCCCTTTCAAATTCAGTCTCCTCTTCCTCAGAATTCAGAACTCCTTTTTCCTATCCCTGATGTCAATGATATTATCTCTCATACTCCATCTATTCTTTCACAACAGCAACCACAACCATCAGATAATGTGATTCCTCAATTGTTTGTCCTATTTTTGTGTCTTTATTTTCGCTTTATTTTATCTTTATTTTTCCCCACTTATAGGATTTTCGTAGTTTATTTGGTCCAATTCTGTGATTTTTCCGTTTCTCTCTTTAGTTCGTTATGTGCGTCTTTTTGCTGTGTTTTGCTTCGTGTTTTCTTCGTGTTTGTGTTTTCAGGAGGTAGGTTGTGTCGATCGAGGACGGGACTACTTGAGCTGAGACCGGGATATCAAGAAGACCCATTAACGTGCTCAGAATACTGAAGGAAGGACTGGAAAAACGGACCGAAAAGCTGCTCAGAACAACTCGCGACTCGCGAGTCAGTGTCGCGACTCGCGAGATGGTCGCGACTCGCGAGGAAGTCGCGACTCGCGAGTCCAACAGAGACGAAAAGGAGCTGTTCGCGAGAAGAGCCGCGACTCACGAGTCGATGTCGCGACTCGCGAGATTAGTCGCGACTCGCGAGTTAGATCGCGAGTTTCCCCAGAATTTACATATTTTTCGAATACGCGCGACTCGCGAGATCTCGCGACTCGCGACTTGGCAAAACTGGAAGTCGCGACTCGCGACTTGGTCGGCGCGATTTTCGAGGACGGGATTTTAAGTTCAGATTTTCGGCCTAGATATCATGATGGACGTTCCAGACTTTGTTTTTTCACTTTTTCTCTGAAGAAACTCATTCCTTTTCATGCTTTTACTCATTTGATTGGATTTTGCAGATTAAAAACTCTATTTTGCTTGCTTTGGATTGGATGTCTTTGGATTCAACATTGAAATATCATTATTAATCGTAAGTTTTTCCTTCTCTATTGTGTGATTGATGATGATGGCTTGGGTTCTTATGAATTTTTATGTTGAATTCCATATGAGTAGCTAAATCCGTACGCTAGGGATAAGGAATGATTGATTAGGTTCGATAATAATTGCTTGTTCTTGATTGTTCATATCTATTCAAGTTGTGCTTATTCTAGGGTTAATAGATTGATCACCTGTTTAACCTAACTAATCAACGTGTGGAACCGTGAGGGGAGACGTTGGTCGATATAGGCTTGTTTAGAGTAGACTTGTTCGTAACTGTATTGTCTATGCGTTGCGGGAACTGATAGTTAATCGTTTACATCCACTCTCTTGTTCGTAACTGTATTGAGAGTGAACCTCTGAACGAGAAACGATTCAGGTCCTTAAACCGAGCAATTGATTGCCGGTAGCTGTGGTAGAACCGAAAGCAATTATCCCCGATTCCCTAGCTCTTTAATCATTTGAGTAAATTCGTTTTCTGTTTAAGTTGCTTTTCATTTATTTTCAAGTCATTAGTTATAATCAAAACCAAATCCATTGAATAGAGTGTCTAGGATATTTTCTCTTTTCCGTGATCGAATAAACGTACGATTGAATCCGGCTAACCTTCCTTGCGATACGACCCGGGGAACAAATCTTTTGATTCTACTCCGGTAAAAATACTCACAACAAAATTGGCGCCGTTGCCGGGGAAGGTTTAGGACTTTAATTGTGCGCCTATTCGTTTATTTTTCGTGTTTCTCTTGTTTTTCTTTTTTTTTAATTTGATAGGTGTTAGTTCTTTGTTTTCTTTTGATTTCCTTTTTATCTTCTTTTTCTATCTGGTGCTTGTGACGGTTTCTTTTGTCTTTGTATGCGTACCAGGAGTGGACGCGTACTGTCTCCTATCTACAAACCGTTCAGCGAGAGCCTGAGAGAGCTACTGGAGGAGATTAATCTGGAACCTAAGGAGGAAGACGAACATTCTCATAAATCATCAGAAGGCAGCAACCTAGAAATGGGTGAACGACAACAACAAGCTCCCCGTAACACCCTCCGAACTTTGGCCCAGCCAGTTATTGGGCCAGTCACTTCATGCATCCGTTTGCCGGACGCTGCACGAAACTACGAGCTAAAAATGATTCACTACAATCAGCTGCCGGCATTCCACGGGCTTCCAAGCGAGGACCCACTCAACTTCATTCGAGAATTTTACAACGTCCTTAACACCTTCCCTCTCGGTGAGCTTAATGACGAGCAGTTGAAGATTCGGTGTTTCCCTGAGACACTGAAGGATCGGGCCAAGGCCTGGTTCATGACGCTTGCACCTGGTTCTCTTACCACTTGGACTGAGGTGTACTCGAAATTCATTGGGAGGTTCTACTCCCATCAAAAGACCCAGGAGCTTCGGTCACAGATCGTCTCATTTGCTCAACTACCGAATGAGTCTCTTCATGAGGCTTGGGAGCAGTTCAAGGATCTCCAACGGCAATGCCCCCATCACAACCTCTCTCTGGGGCTACTCATGAACTGCTTCTATGATTCCCTCCACCAGAACTTGCAGTATATGGTCGACAACGCGGCAGGAGGTGATATCGGAGCAAGGACAGCTGAGGAGATGTATGAGATATTTGAGACGATGAGCACCAATTCGTCGTAGAAGAGCACTCGAGGGAGGAGAGCATTAGTGAATGAGGTCAGTCCAAACAATGATATGGTGGCCCAACAGTTAGCTGAGCTTACTGAGCAGATGAGGTTGCTTACCGCACGTAGATCCCAGCCGGTTAATACATTTTCTGTTGATACGTGTGGGGCATGTGGAGTCCGAGGGCATAGGTCCGAAGTATGCCCCTCATCATTCGAGCAGGATTCTGGAGAGCAGTATATGGATGCTAGTGCCTTACAGGGATACCAGAACCGGCCAAGCAATGACCCTTATTCGAACACGTACAACCCAGGGTGGCGAAATCACCCTGCATTCTCATGGTCGAACAATTCGAACACCCTCCAACCACCACGTTCGAACTTCATGCAGCAGCAACCTCGACCAAACTTTGTGCCCCGTCCGAACAACCAGCCACCACAACAACAATAGAGGGGGCCGGACGCTGGGATGCAAGTGCCGGACGCTGGGTCGAGTTCGAATCTTCAGGACGACATCGCTAAAATCCTTCAATTTGTGGCCAGCAATGAGCAACGAAGTGTCAATCAGGAGGCCTCCATCAAGCGTATTGAGACGCAGTTAGGCCAGCTGGCCACACGGGTCGGAGTTCTCGAGACTGAAATGAACAAGAGTAAGTTGCCTAGTCAACCAGAGCATGTGAACTCAGTGATTGTCATTATGCCGGACTTGGAGAAGAAGATAGTAGACGAGGGAGTACAAGAAGCAGAAGAATATTCGAGGGAGTTAGAGCAGACAGAAAAGGCCCCAATGACAACGCCTTCCGAGCCAACTTTGCATAAGTCTCAAAATCCATACAGGTCAAGGTTTCGTTACCCATGCCGACTCTTGGAAGAGAAAGACAATCAGCTGATTCGGGACCTTTACGAGATGTTGAAAAAGGTATATGGCAATCTACCACCTTCTGATGTGCTGAAGATGATACCGGCTTACGCGAGACATTTCAAAGATTTGGCAAAGAGTAAGAATCAATTGGAGAGTGCCGATGAAGTGGTGGTATGCGAGGCGGCGAGTGCCCTCCAGTACAAATTACCGAAGAAAGAAAGCGACCCCGGTAGCTTTGTGATCAATTTAGCCTTTGGGAGTGGGAAAGATGCTTCAGGGATGCTTGACCTTGGGGCCGGAATAAATCTCATGCCTCTCTCTATATATCAGGAACTTGGGCTCGGCAGTCTGAAGCCCACTAGGATGCGGTTACAGCTTGCCGATCGTTCACTCCGTCAACCCGGGGGGATAGTGGAAAATGTCTTGGTAAGAGTGGGGAAGCTGATTGTGCCCGTTGATTTTGTTGTTCTCGATGTGGGAGAAGTTAGAGAGAATGGGTATCAGCACACCATGCTTCTCGGACGGCCTTTCATGGCGACAACCAACACAGTAATTGATGTGAAAAACGGGACAGCGAGGATGACCGTATTGGGGGAATCTACCTTCATTTGTGTCCGAGGGTCCCAGCTTGAGCCGAAGAGACCATTGTTGGGCGATTTCCATCCTAACTGCTACATTGCCCCCTCTCAGCCTAGTTCGATGGAGCTGCCCCGGTCCCTCTGGGCTGAAAGATATGATGTGTCAGATGCCCGTTGCTGTTCGGGGCCTGACTATCTCGACCCTCCGCGTGCACCACCGAACTCACAGTGACTAGTCTAGTCACTGTGCTCTGTACGATTGTATCTCTCCCTTTTTTTTTTTCTTTTTGCCTTTTGCTCTATTTCTTTGCTTTTCTTTTAGGTAATTTTCAGGTAATTTGGTATTTTCATTTTGCTTTTCTTTTTATTCCAGTTCTTCTTATATATATATATATATATATATTTATTAAAAAAAAAAAAAAAATCTCGCGCCTCGCGATGGATCTCGCGAGTCGCGACTTACAGGGCCGACCTCTCTGTTTGTCTCGCGACTCGCGAGCAAAAAGTCGCGACTCGCGACATGCGAGGTCGCGACACGCGAGATTCTCGCGGGTCGCGAGTTGCCTCTCATTTATTTAGCCATCGGTCTCTGTCCAAGTCGCGAAACTTTCGCGACTCGCGACGTGTCTCGTGAGAATGTGTCGCGACTCGCGACTTGATTTCGCGAGTTACCTGCTTTCATTTAAAAAAAAAATAATAATAATAAAAAATATGTGTGTCGCGACTCGCGAATAAATGTCGCGACATACCTGGAGCCTAATTAAATGTCGGGTTGTCTCTTCTTTTGCAGATACTCTCATTATCGTTCGCGACACACACAAGATTTCTCTCCTTCGCGACCGAACTTCCACCTTCACAAACTTCCAGCCCCGTCGCTCCGACCTTTCTCTGACCGGCGTCTCCCGCATTCCGACCGGCGACCTAGCTTACCCCGGCGTTCGGTCCACCTCCGTCTCGCTCAATCCCGCGACCCTACCCTAGGTCCGATTTTGCGGCGCTCGTTCTCTCAGCGGTTGAATCTCCGGCCAGCAAACGTCTCCGAACTCCAGTCATTCCTCGGCTCTGATCACCGTCGACTTGTCTTCCCCGGCCAGCTACCACAAATTTACATAAGGGCTTGGTGACTTCATCTTCTTTCGGTTCTATCTTCACGGGTTGGAGAGTTCATAGCCTCGTACTCATAATTATTGCTATTATCTGAGAATTGGGCTTGCTTGAGTTGTTTGTTGCACTTTGATTGAAGAAAAGGGGTTCCACCATTGTTGTCTTCTTCAAGCTCCTCCTTTGAATTTGCGCATACAAGGTGTTCGATAGTTTGCCTAAGTGAGTTTCTTAGTCAAGATGGTTACCAAGCGCCCCAAACGGAAGTTTACACAAGGAGAGTCGTCCTCCCGAGCTGAGCCGGTCGATCTACGGGCACAGTACAACGCCCCCTTCGCCATCCTCGACGAACGTGAGGGGGAAATTTACTCCCGGCTCGCCAAGAAGGAGGTCCTCAAGTCCAAAACGCTCGACTTCACCTTGCTTTCGGACTTGGGCGTTTTGGAATCGGTTGAGCAGTACTTGACCACGCTTCATTTGAGGAAATATGCCGATGTTTTTCATCCTACTTACCGGAACCTGACGCTCGAGTTCTTCAGTACTCTTGAATTCCGACTGAATGCTGATGGGTCCGATGATATGACTTTCCAGCTGTTTGGGACCCGACAGGTCATAGGCAACAAATCCCTTGAGCGAATTTTGGGACTTACGGATGACGGCTTCTCGACGGTATTCGGCATGACCCCAGCTAGCTTCTGGCCTGAGCTCTCTCCCGACACTGTGTGGGACCCACAGGGCATGCCTAACAGCCTTATCGAGCACGGTGCGATTGCCATTATGCACAAGTTCTTGTGCTATGGCCTCTTGGGGAAGAAGGAGGCCAATAAGGTCACGCAGGTTGAGCTTTCCGTGCTCTGGGCCATGATCGGACGTGCCGATCTGAATGTGCGCGAGTATCTGAAGGAAGAGTTTCGGGCAGTGCTTCGGAATAAGCGGGCAGCTGCTTCGGACATGTGGTGACAGCTTTTGCTCTCCATCTCGGTGTCGATCCGACGGCATCGGGCAGCCCTCCTGTCCCGATGCGGCGCATTGACGTATTTGAGCTGCACCATTCGGGTTTGATCTCCGACCGACGCACATTCGTGGCCTATAGGAGTCGCCAGGCCTACTCCACGTACATGAGGAAGTTGGAGGCTGCAGCTACCGCTGCACAGGCGAGCTCATCTCGTCCTCAGCAGGCGACCGACGATACTCATCAAGAGGATGCGATGGACCATGATCAGACTGTTCTCGTCGATAGCCGCCTTCTTCCGCCTCCTTCTGGTTGGCAGCCTGCCCCAGAGCCTGTTCCCGGTCCCGATCGCCGAGCACCCCGAGCCACTCATCATCATCAGCAGCATCCGCCTGCGTCTTCTGCCCCGCCAGCTTGGTGGTCCCAGCCTCCTCCGTGGTGGGCAGAGTTCGAGGAGCGTTACGACAGAGACATGCGAGGTTTCGACGCGCGCTTTCAGGCTCTTGAGGCCCGGTGGGATGCTCAGTATGGTCCCGGCGCCGGGCAGCCCCATCCTCCTCCTCCTCATAGTCCAGGACCACAGTGACTTGTCACTGTGTTGGTCAGCTTTTCTTTTCTTTTCTCTTTTATTTTTATTTTATTTTCTGTATTTTGTCTTCTTTGTTGAGTCGGTTGATTGTGAGGTACAGCTCCCATTCGCTGAAAGTCGACAATGAGGACATTGTCTGCTCTTAAGTGTGGGGGAGCTTTTGCATTTTATGTGGCTATGTGGTTGATCAGGTCTAGTTTTATTTTTAGGTCGTTTTATTTCTTTCTTTTGCATGGTGGACCAGTCTAGTTTTAGGTTTTTATTCGTTTCTGAACTTGGATTATGGTGTATTGTAAGACTGGTTGAAAACTGTTGGTTGATTTTGAGAAGTTGTGATGATGTGATCGAGTATTGCATTTTGATTGATTGGCTTGGT
>CACSLK010031421.1:20315742-20326326 GCA_902706635.1 Striga hermonthica | reverse complement strand
ATATATATATATATATAAAGTTGAGACTGTCGCCGCGGCCCGCGGGCATTCTCTTCTCCGCGGCCGAGGCGACAAAATGGTATCTACAGGTATCATGCTTCAGCACAACTTCGGTTGCGGCCTCGGCGTCACGTCGCGACCCGCGGAGGTAGGTCGCGGCCGCGGAAATTTTCTTAGCCGCGAGCCGCGGCGACAAAAGGGCCCGTCACCCCAACTTCTGTTTCCAAATCCTCGTGGCCGCGGGCAAGGTCGCGGCCCGCGGCAAAGAAAAATTGCCCGCGACGACAGACTCAAGTCGCGACCCGGGCACAGTCGCGGGCCGCGAGACTCGCGTTTTAAAGCGCCCTAAGACAGAATCTCGGCCATTCCATCTTCTCCCAAACGTCAAACACACCCAGCGATTAACCATCATCCCCATCATTCATCACCAAGCATCGAATTTCTTGAATTTATTCACCAAGAACTCTCACTTGGCCGTGGTTATCCTCCAAAGGGCCGTGCACGAGGTTTTTCATCGGTGGAGGAGTGAGAGTTGTGAACCCTAGTCGTCGCACCGTCGTTGCCCGCCGCCTTCTCCGTCGTCTCACCCGCGATTCTCCACGCCGTCGTCATCTCTGCCCATCAATAGCAACAATCCGACCACTCCTCCCTTCTTCCTCCATCTCCGGGCCAACCTTTGCGGTTCAAGGAGTTTCAAGAATTTAGCCTCCGGTAATCGTCCTCTTTGCTATTGCTTTGAAGCATATTTGTTGTTCGCGATATTGTTGATATATTGAGATTGGAAGAGGAGGTACTAGTTGGGTTCAACCATTGTTGTCTTCCCCAAAGTTTGCATTTCCAACTTGGCACACAAGGTGTTTGATATATTGCCCGAAAGACAATTCGACTTCTTTTCGAAATGGGCAAGACACCGACCCGTCCAACTAAGAAGAAATCCACCCAAGAGCCGGCTAAAAAGCGGAAAGCGGGCGAATCCTCTTCCCGAGATGCACCTCCGGTAGGCGAACGGGATGACCTTTCGGATCAATATAATGCCCCGTTCCCGATTTACTCGCGGAAGGAGGGCGAGATTTTCGCCCGACTCTCGCAAAAGGAAGTGGTGAAGCCGAAAGCAGTTGACTGGGACCTCCTCAATGATTTGGGAATTCTCGAGGACGTCACTAAATACCTCAAGGTCCTTAACTTACTCGACTACGCAAAGATAGAGCACACATCGCATCGCGGCCTTATGCTTGAGTTTTTCAGCTCCTTTGTTCTCACTGATGGGAACGAATATTTCACTTGTCGGCTTCAGGGGACGGATTTTACAGTGGACAACGCCGTCATGAAAGACGTTTGCAGATTCACCATTGCCGGTACGCGTAGCAAGGCCATCGACTTCGACCCCCACAAGTGTTGGGCCGAACTCTCCCCACATACGACTTGGGACTCCGTCGGCATGTCCAATGGGCTTATTCAGGACCTGGCCACTGCTGTAGTTCACCGGTTCATCTGCTACAACATCTCCGGAAAAAAGGAGGCGAACAAGGTCAGTGAGGTCGAGCTTTTTCTCTTGTGGGCGATGAGAGCGGGAGTACGAGTGTGTTCCATGACCTTCTTGCAGAACACCTTGCAAGAAATTGCGCTCAACCAGCGTGGAGCACCGGCCATTGGTCATTTCATTACGGCACTCGCCCGTCACTTCGGAGTCACCCCACAGCCTTACAAATTATTTGGTGAAATGGGGGTTCAGGACACGACTCAGATGCGTTGTATTAACTTCGCGGAGCTGAAGCAGGCTGACCTAATCAAGAGCCGGACTACAGCTCAGGAGTATACTCGGCGCCAGGATTACAGTACTTACTTCAAAAGGCTCCAGCAGGGTGCGCCTATCGCCGATCAGCCAGGGTCGTCTCGCCAACCGACGGGAGACGACGAGCATGCACAGATGAACATCGATGACGACCATTCACTACCACCTCCTCCCGTGTGGACACCGGCCCCGGTTCTGCAGCCCGAAGCACCTCCACAGCAGCCACCGGGGTGGTGGACCGCCTTTCAGACACAGTACACAGCTGACATCCGCTCCATCCACGACCGCTTTGATGCCCAAGACGCCCGACTGGACGGTTTCGAGAGCCGTCAGGCCAACCAGTGGACTGGCTGGGAGACCCACCAGCAGACTCAGTGGGATCATTGGGAGACCCAGCAGCAGACCCACTGGACTCAGATGGACTCGCGCTTCGATGGCTTCGGTGATAGCCTTCGGTCTATTCGAGAGCGGTAGGACCAGCAGGATGCTCGATTGAACAGCTGGGATCAGAGGTTCACCCAGTGGGGCACCCATTGGGGCTCGGGGCCCAGTCAGCCTTTCCCACCACCGCCACCTCCGAACGCACAGTGACTTGTCACTGTGCTTAGTATGTTTTCTTTTCCCTTTTTTTCTTTTATTTTTTTTGTATAGTTTGCTCTTTTCGTGTCGGTTAACTATATGGTCTACTCTCTTTCACTGCGAATCGACAATGGGGACATTGTCTGATTTTAAGTGTGGGGGAGTTTACATGCTTGCGTGGCTATGTGGTAATCCATGTCTAGTTTTTCTTTTTAGGGTTGATTTTATTTCTTTCCCTTGTTGGTGGACCAGTCTAGTTTAGGTTTATGTGTTTTTTGAGTTGGACATTGGTGAATATCAAGACTGGTTTATGATTGTTTAATGACGTTGAGAAGTTGTGATGATGATCTTGAGTGGCATATTTTGATTTGTGGCTCGATTGCTTTGATTAACACTCATATATATATTTACCCGGTGAGATTTGAGCCATTTTCATTTCTTGTGTGATATTGGTCTAAAGGTTGAATAAATCAGAACTTGCCTTGAGTCTGCTGTGAAATAAGTTGATTGGATGGATTTGTGATAGGTGAACATGATAAAGGCATTCTTTGCTATTTGTATATCCTTTTTCTTCTTTCGAAAATAATTTTCGCTAGTCCCCCCCTTTGAGCCTTACTTCTTATTTTCGTTGTTGACCCCGTGTTGATAATGTTTGGGAAGTGGATCGTGTTGAATATCGAAGTTGTGAGGGTGTTGATTTTCGAAGTTATTAAAAAAAAAAAAAAACCTAACGGATTATACTCTAATTGCTCCAACCGTTCAATTACCGGTCACGAGCAATGAGTACGGGAAACCGGTCTAGGAGACTCGGGCAGAAAACCCGATGGCTAAACCTAGATAAGATGTCCATAAGGTTTCAAAAAAAAAAGATAATAATGTGGAAGTGTGTTGGTTTTGGTGAAGGATGGAGGACCGGTTAATACCGGCGGAGCTGATGATTATGGTTGAAGTGATGAGTTGTGTTATATGCTATATTTGAGCCACTTGACCTATATTTATCTTACCCGACCCATTAAGCTTACATTACGTCCATAAAAGTCCTTTTGATTCACTGTCTCATTGATTTGATTGATTTAGAGTAGTGGTTAGATGATAGGCAAGCGTATGATCGATTTGGCTGACGACCAATTTGAGTGCTCCATCTTTTATTTTTGCAAGAAAATGAGTGAGGCATTATATCATATCTCCATTCTAGAGAGTTTGTGTTATCATGTGATTGAGTTCATTGTTGAGGTGTGTTCTCGAGATCATTGGAATTCTTTTTAACTTAGTTGATCAATCTGAGACTTTTCTCGTTTGAAACCAGTGTCCACTCTCTTTGCTTGTTTTATTCTTTTTCTTTTCTTTTTATTGTTCGGGACGAACAATGGTTTTAGTGTGGGGGAGTTGCTCGTTCCGTTTTTGTTAGTGTTTTCGTGTTTATTTTATGTTTATTTTTCCCCATTCTAGGCATTTCTTTTTGGCTTTTGGTCCATTTGTGAGTCTTGTCTTGCATTTTCTTTGTTTCGCTCGTTTTGGTTTTTCTTGTTTGTTTTTTCTCGATTTTTTGCGTTTTTCTTTTCGGTGGTGGTGTGCAGGATAGGTGGTTCGGTCGGGAAGTGGTCACGCAAGGATAATAATCTAGACGGATGAGTTGGGGTCGAGTGGGAAAAGACGGAATCCAATTCCGGGTCCAGATGCGTGGATTCGAGCCGGAAATCACAGCCGGATCACCGAAATCCTTCACTGCGGCCCGCGACAATGTTCCCGCGACCGCGGTGAACAAACCTCCCCAGTGCCCAGTTTTACTCGCCGCGGCCCGCGACGGTTCCTTCACCGCGGCCGCGGCGAACAAATGTCGCAGCCATACAGTACTTCAGTCTAGGATCTCCCGCGGCCTCGGGGGTTGGTCACGGCCCGCGGAGCTCTTCGCCGCGGCCCGCGAAGTCCGCGATCTGCAGATTTTTAAAGTTATATTTTGGGATCGTTTTTCATTATGTTCGATGTTAGGTTTTGTTCTTTCTCGTACGAAAAAAGTTCCAGAACACATATTTTTCACTTGTTTCTCTTGGAGATCAATCTTGAGGGTGAAAACTTAGAGATTTGACTCTTGGATTTGGTTTTTTCTATTGTTCTCGACATTGGATTCGTTAATTGTAAGCTTTACTTTCGTCTTCCTTTCGATTGAGATGGCTTTGATTATTGAATATGTTGATGTTGAATGCATGATGAGTAGCTAAATTCGTTAGCTAGGGGTAGGGGATTATCGGTCCGGTTCGATTTCGTTTAAATGCTTGGTAATTGCTCATCTTTCCGAGTTGTGCTTAACCTAGGGTTTAGATGCTTGATCTCCATCTTAATCTAATTAATCAATTTAGAAACCGAAAGGGAATAAATTGTTCGATCTAGGCTCGTTAAGAATAGGCTTGTTCGGTAGCGTATTGTCTATGTGCTAATTGATTCGTTAATGATTTGTTCATGTTTATTCTCTTGTTTCGTAAGATATTGAGAATGAATCTCTGGATGAGTTAGTTTATTGAGTCCTTAGCCGAGTAATTCATTGCTTGCTAAATGCATTGAGAACCGGAAGCGAAATCCCCGATACCCTAGCGCTTTTATCATAATTGTTCTTCGTCCTTGCTTACTACTTTCTCTGCTTTATTTAATTATTTGCAGTAGTCGATAACTAAAAACCCATCCAACTATTTGGTTTAGAATGTTTAGGAATTTGATTTCTTTTAATTGTGTTGAGTAAACGTGCCTAATAATCCGGCTAACCTTCCTTGCGATACGACCCGGTGTCGAATCTTTCGATTCTACTCCGGTAAAAATACTTACAACAACAGCAACCCACTGTCATCAGAAGATCCACTAGAAACAGACAGCCACCTGCTTATCTTAATATTTACAGCCACTCTATACCTCATTCTTCAAATTTGGCATCACATAATGAAACATCTGGAACATTATACCCTATAAGTGATTTTTTATCTGCATAGTCTTTATCTGATTCTCATCATTGTTTTACATCATCCATCACTCAAAATGTTGAGCCTAAGACCTATAAACAGGCAGTGTCAAATCCTTTATGGCAAGAAGCAATGCAAAAAGAAATTCATGCATTAGAACAAACCAAAACATGGGAATTAACTTCTTTGCCACCAAATCAACACTGCATAGGCTGTAAATGGGTTTACAAAATAAAGTATAGGTTTGATGGCTCAATAGAGAGATATAAAGCTAGATTAGTAGCCAAAGGCTACACCCAAGAGGAGGGCATTGATTATTTTGACACATTTTCTCCAGTAGCTAAAATCACCACTGTTAGGGTCTTAATTGCACTTGCATCTGCTAAAAACTGGCCTATTCATCAACTAGATGTCAATAATGCATTCCTTCATGGTGATTTAGATGAGAATGTTTACATGCTCCCACCCCCTGTTTACCTGCTTGATTCTGATAAAAGGGTTTGCAAACTTACCAAAAGCTTATATGGATTAAAACAGGCATCAAGACAATGGTTTCAAAAACTTACATTGTGTTTACTTGAGTATGGTTCTAAACAGTCTGATGTTGATTGCTCCTTATTCATTAAAGTCTCTGAAAATGGTATTCTTGCTTTACTGGTTTATGTAGATGACATAATTGTCACTGGAAATGATTTGAATAGCATTTTAGCTATAAAATCTCATCTTGATAAATGCTTTACAATCAAAGACCTTGGTATTTTGAAATATATATTGGGTTTGGAATTTGCACATTCTGACAAGGGTATACACATTTGTCAAAGAAAATACACCCTTGACATTCTCAATGACACTAGTTTTCTGGCATCCAAACCTTCTAAAACACCAATGGATTGCAACTTAAAACTTTCCTCTCTGTCTGATACTTCTGAAAATATTGATGTTACTAACTACAGAAGGTTAATTGGCAGATTGCTATATCTGACCATAACTAGGCCTGATATTGCATATAGCATTCAATCTCTTAGTCAGCATGTCTCTAACCCTAACCAGGTTCACTTGGATGCTGTACATAAGGTACTCAGGTATTTGAAAACTTCTGCTGGCCAAGGTATACTCTATCCCAGAATTTCAGACTTACACTTGAGAGGTTATAGTGACAGTGACTGGGCAGGTTGCATTGACACTAGAAAGAGCATCACTGGCTATGTTTTCGTTCTTGAAAATTCCATGATATCTTGGAAATCAAAGAAACAAAACACAGTTAGTCGATCCTAAGCTGAAGTCGAGTATAGAGCACTTGCCTCAACTGCTTGTGAGGCACAGTGGTTACTATACTTGCTTCAGGACCTGCATATTTCTCACAAGTTTCCTGTTTTGCTCTTTTCAGATAGTAAATCAGCAATTTCCATTGCTAAAAATCCTGTCCATCATGAGAGGACAAAACACATAGAGATTGACTGCCATATCATAAGGGAGAAGATTTCCAGAGGCATCATCAACCTTCAGTTTGTCCCTTCCCAGGATCAGACTGCAGACATCCTTACAAAAGCCCTAAGTCCTCAGTCTTTTCATCAATGCCTTTCCAAGATGAACATGATTAACATCCATAATCATGCTCATCTTGCGAGGGGATATTGAAGTATAAGTTTTATTATAAAGTGTTTAAGCTTTTGTTTAAAAGCGTGTTTTAATATTCAGCACTTTTAGTTTTGATGTATAGGTATAAATACCCATATTAGGGTTTCTGTATTTTTTACTTTTCATTTTTCTGTTCTTCATTTTCTCTCTCTCGCCGCTCAATCTTCCTTCTCTCTCTCTAAGATATATCTCATCGAACTATTGTAAACGCTCCTCGATTTTTATGTTGATGTATAGTTTTTAGATTGAATCTCAGTTCTAATAGGTATCTCATCATTATTAAATTCAGAAAACATTGTAAATATAAATTATAAAATAGGGAATCAGAGTTAATAAAGACTATTTATCAATTTAGCGTACCAAAATATCAAATTCACTCGTATTTGTTAAATAACAAAAAATATCATCACTTAATATTTTTTTATTTTTTATTTTGTTGCCAACCATCACTTAATATTGTTCATGATGTTTCTATGTCTCTCTTCTTTTACTTGGTCTATGTGGTGTAGGTGTTTGCTTGGGGAGAAAGGCATTGGGTAGGTTGGCAGCCGCCAGTGGAAGGGCGAAGTCGTGTGGTGCCACGTGTGATAGCATCACGCACGTGCGGTGTCTGTCATCTACGTACGTCACTGCTTACGCCATCCTACAAAAGAAAGGTGTGAAAAGTCGGGTGTGAGCCAGAAAATATTTTACAGTCAAACTAACGAGTCAAACTGTGACTCATCCAGAAAAGTAAAATAGAAAAAACAATAATCAATTGCCGAAAGTGCAAACATCATTATTAGACGTCCTTATAAACTATTAAATCGAGGGGACCTAAATTTTACAAAATTATTAAATTAAATTTTATAATTAACAAAACTCATAGCACCATTAAATTGAGAGATAATTGTGTGATGTGTGATGTGTGATTATGAATGTATGTGTGATTATGAATGTTTAATATTATATAAATATAATAACAATATTAAGTAGAATTGAATTGGAATAAATTTGAGTTGAATTTTAAGTTAAAAACCAGTGTGTATCCCGTGCGACGCACGGTCGGACTTTTTAATTAAAATTTTTTCTAAGACTTTATATTAAACATAGTTATTTATGTTTAACATCTCATTATTGTAAGAAAAGAAATATCAAATATGAAAAATTATGTATTATTTATTTGAATATAATGAGTGTCCCCAACCAAATTAATAATATCCAACATATGATATATGATAAAATTAATTATATGATCGTCATACATTTTGAAATATATATATATATATATATATATATATATATATATATATTTCTAATAAACATGATACATTTAAGATCCGCATTTAAATTTGTAAGTGGATATGAGATGAAAAATGAATATGTACAAAAAAAAGTACCAAGAACCCACATAAAATGAGATTCTTTATAAACTTTAAAATATTTTGTAGTTAAGTAAATATTGACAAAAAAAAATCATCAATTAAGTTGAACTATTCGAATATAAAAGATAATTTATGATATCACTGACCATATTTACCCATCGTTTTTAAAGATATCATTGACCATATTTTTATGAATTAAGGTTTACAAAATATTTTTTTCAGAAGAACAATTTTTTTTTTTAATTTGAATTGACTTTTTAATCCAGCCGCCATTTTTCACAAAAAAAATAAAAAAATAAAAATAGTATTTTGGAAAATTTGAGACATGAAAATCAAATAAAATTAATTTAATAGTAATCGACTAATTTAATATTATTCAAAATTATTTGATCGGGTCATAACCAAATTTTATTGGGCTTATCAAATGAAATCAGATTTTATATCTAAAACAATATACCTTTTGTCTGATTTTCCACAACAAAAATGATCGTGTTTATCACCTTAAACCCGATCCAACCTATTTTAGATTTTATATATATAGTAATCAAATAATAGATGAGACCTATAATAAACTTAAACCAAATAATAGTTGGAATTTTAAATAAATTTTAAGAAATATTTCTTAAAATATTATTTTATATAGTTGGATAATCGTTTGATTTCGTTCTAAGCCAAAATGATTTGGCTTATCATATTATCATTTTAAGTTTTGCTTAATCTGCTTTAGTTTTTGAATTTTGCAGTTATCTAATGTTAACAGATTTTAGAGTTTTGGATAGTGTAGATTCAAACAACCACAAAAAAATTGGTATATAATGTAAACTCAAATTCATTTTAATGTTATATATGGTATTAATTTTAATTTATGGTGATGTAAAATCGTATTACGCATGTATTAAATTATAGGTGGTCTTTTTTTTTGTTTAAGCATTATTCATGATATCAACAACAATTGTTATTTTATTGCCTCGCGGATTTGTGAATACTAATTCTAACTTTATATAGAAACATGATTTGTAAATTAAATCGGATTTTTAAATCTTATTCTAAATTATTGAAAATTTATTAGTTGTGTAGTCGATTTATAAATTATATCTGCCTTAATTATGATTCTATTTTCAAACATGATTTGTAAATCAAATCGAATTTGTAAATCTTAATTTTTCTTTTTTTTACAAAAATCTTAATCATTATTTTTGTACATACATGATTTGTAACCAAATCGAATTTGTAAATCTTATCTTATTATGAATTATTGAAAATTGATCACATGAATTAAAAAAAAACACAAATTAGTAAATATGCAAAAGATTTTCAGACAAATACGAAAATTAGAAAAGAATTACAAAACCGAATAAATTTTTAGTTTATGTTGAATAAACAAAACTTGATTTGAATATGGAACAAAACGTTGTAGGAAGCCATTGATTTTTTTATTTTTTTTATTAGTTGCAATTCATCTCAATGATATGTGAATTGGAAATAAAAGAATCACCTTTTGACAAATGGTTGGATGTATGTCGTGATTGTATTTATTGTGTCTGGGTGTAAACAATTTTATTTAATTTAATTTTTCATTATTAATAATTCGAATTGTATTAATATTATCCAATTGTTTACCATATCATTTAATTTACCATACGTGAATATTATCCAATTGCATGAATATTATCCAATTGTTTACTAAAATATTATCCGATTGTTTACCATATAACCTATCAATTAACAATATCCGATTTTTTACGAAAAAACAAATTGCATGGGCGGATTTCAAGCAAATTACATGGGTGAATTATTTTAAACAAATTGTATGAGCGGGAAAAAGGAAACAAAAATTGCACACAATCTAAATATGCTTTGGTACTTAAGTCCCAAACTTTAAATTAATGTCGAGACATCGAATAAAAAGAGACAAAAAAAGCACAATTATGCCTGAAAAAAAAAAAGAAATTGAAAATTACTTCACACATTCAAAAGTCTAAATGACAATAACAATAGTAATAATAAAAAAAATCCCCAAATTATCACCAACGTCCGCCCCGCGTGATCCCCGCCCATCGCCGCCGCTGCCGCCGTCTTGCTTTTCCTCGGCGGCCTACCCCCAGCAGCCACCGCCACCACACCTCCTTCCGCTCTAGCCGGCACGAACCTCACCGGCTGCGGTCCCACACTCACCGCCTTTCCCTGTCGACAGCTCATCATCAGCAGCCCTCCTCCTCCACATTTTCTCTTCCCCACGCCGTCGTCCCCCTCCTCCTTCCCC
>CACSLK010031421.1:20281681-20302412 GCA_902706635.1 Striga hermonthica | reverse complement strand
ATATCAACTAGTATGATAACCGTGTACTATACGAGTATTTAAATTAACTAATATTTGTACAATAGTAAAGTTTAAATAATTTATTTTATTGTAAAATCATGTATAATGAATATATAAAAAAAAATGAATAACTAACAAAGTAGTAATTAATTCAAAATGGGCCCCGTATTTTTGTACTTAATTTTTTTATTATTAAAATCTATGAAAAAAACATTAAAATTATTATTTTATGGTGTATTACTGTATTAGATTTTTATTGTATTTGTTATAAAATAATTTATGTTGTATTCATGTTTTTGAAATTATTTTTTTAATAAATTTAGTTCATTTATAATGATAGATTTATTTTTTATTTTATACAGGAATATAGATGCCAAATTGAAAATCGTTAAAATGTGATTATTTTAGATATAATATAAAAAAAAATAAAATAAAAAAAAAGAATTATAAAGATTTAAAAATTCAATTGGGGGCTTTCGAACTAGGGTTACGATGGAAGATCCCAACCACAACAGCGATGCCAAGGAATTATTTAAGCGATTACGAGCTTTTTCTCTCTCAAATATAGAGAATGCGATAACTGATATAGGAGATGATGATGTTAAAGCAAGTATTGATGAATGTCGACATAGCCTGTTCGGGAAAATTGTAGGCGACAAACGTGCTCATCTGACGGGAATCAAGAAAGTAATGGGCCAGATTTGGAGATTGAAGGGTACACTGGAGGTAAGGGAGTTAGGGGTTAATTTCTTCCAATTCATCTTTGAAAATCAAGAAGATCTATTGAAGGTGGCCAATGGTACCAATTGGATTTTTGAGAATCAATATTTAATTCTAAGAAAATGGAAGAAAGGTCTTAAGAGTATTGACAAATCCTTCAATGACTTCAATCTATGGGTAAAAATTCATCATGTGTCGTTATATTGGCTCACATCAGAGGCTGGTCTCAAAACAGGCAGGATTTTCAAATCTGTATTAAATGTAGCAATCTAGGATCACAAGGAGGCCGACTGATTAAACTCCTAGCCACAGTAGACATCACTGAAGCACTACCAAGATGTACTTCAATCAGATTGGGTTTCTCAAGCAGTAACAGTCACATTCAAATATGAAAGAGTTGTTAATCTCTGTTTCTATTGCGACAAAATTGGTCATATTGAAAAAGGATGCAATCAAAGGATGGCAGACGTATGTGCTAATGCCCTAAAAGAAGGTCAATTCGGTGAATGGTTGAGAGTAACTGATGGCTTGCAAGGACAGACCTGGAACAATTCTAACTCCTCTATAGACCAAGCCAAAGAACCAGACATTCCCCAGTCACATACTTATCAACCATCTACAAGCCAGATGCCATTAGAAGGTGGATCTCAAGAGCAAGCAGGCAGTTCCAAATACCAGGAGAAAGAACAACAGATCATTGAATCCATCTCCTCAAAAGAATCAGCTGAAGAATTAATGGAGCACACTGAACAACAGGCACTTGTAACTGTTCCCATACAATATCTGCAAGTTCTGGATCTTGATAACATCACACAGCTGCAAATGAAGGTTGAGAAAGAAGAAGCAACAACTCCTCTCCAATCTCAGTCAACAGTCCCCTTGCATCAAACTCGTCAAGAAGTCAACCCACACACTAATGTAAGAATGATTTTGAGTCACATAAACATCATTTAATACCGAAATTCGATTTTTTTTTTATGTTTGTTGGAGTTAGTACTGAAGACCCAATATCTGGTACTAAAAAACTATTTATTGAGTATTATCTAACTCTAGGGTTGGTACTAATTTCGTAAAGGTTGATTAAAATTGAAGTAATTCGTTTTCGTTGACCAAAGTAGGTAGTAGTTGGTAAAATACAAGTACTACGCAGAAGAACAATTGATACTATTTGTTATAAAACCGGTACCATTTTAATAATCATGATTTCTTTAATTCGTCATGTCTACCATGTCATGTGGATCGTTCATGCATGATTCGATTGATAAATAGTCGAATTTTAAAATATATAGGTAGAATTTAGAGTAGTAATGTATGATCATTCAATGAGATGAAGTGTATCATTTAATGAGATAAATATATTAGTAGTGTTTGTTTATTAGTGTGTTGAGTTAATGACCAATTCGTGGTGAAAAACTTAATTAAACACATTCTACATCTCATAGACACTAATGTGCGAATGATTTTAAGTCATATAAACATAATTTAAGATCGAAATTTGGTGCTTTTTTGTTCATTTTGAGTAGGTATTGAAGATCTCGATATCAGGTACTAAAACACCATTTAATAAGTACTATCTAACTCTAAGGTTGATACTAATTTCACAAATGTCGACCAAAATTGAATAATTCATTTTCGTTGGCTAAATTGAATTTCTGAATAAAAATTTTAACATGACACTTATTTTGAAATGAATATAATGTAATTTATTATCAGTTACGTGAACCGTACGAATTGTGTACAAATTTAAATAGACTATTTTATATAATTTTGCACATTTATATGTCATATAATATTTTCAATAAATTAATATATGTTATTTGTATTACATATCGATTGCATATTTTTAAATTCATAAATACTATATAATGAATATTTTTATACATAAATATTAAGACATACTCCCTCCGTTTCAAATTATAGTCGCTTTGACTTTTTCGATACATCCACTTTGCTATGTATCTAGATAATAATATGTCTAGATACATAGCAAAATGAATGAATCAAAAAAGTCAAAACGACTTATAATTTGAAACGGAGGAAATATTTGTTACCAGTGCATTGCACGGATTGGTACTAGTTATATAATTACCTCACCCAAGTCCCAATACGCTCCATAGTCCTTACTCCATACACACACCACACCCCGCCGCCATCCCTCTCCAACGCTCGCCCACACACACACACACAAACAAGAGTACAAACGATAAAGCACGCTTTACAACAATGCTTTAGAAGCCCGGTTCAATTAACCACGTGCGGAATAACTACTTAGTCATACCCTTCTACCTGCAACCTTCCTCCGTCTCCGTGTAGTATATATTGAAGCCCCGAGCTTCCATTCTTTTCGTTCTGAAATCGAATTGAAAAATCTACTGCTCTCATCCAACACAATAATTATACACTTGATTATGCAAATGAAAGGCGGCGATCGTCAGCTGAATTTTCCGGCGGGCTTCAGATTCCATCCGACCGACGATGAGCTCGTGGTGCATTACCTCTGCCGCCGGTGTGCGGGGCTGCAGATCTCTGTCCCCATTATAGCTGAGATCGATCTCTATAAGTTCGATCCATGGGAGCTTCCTGGTACGATTTTATTTTTTGTTTTGTTTTCTGTTTTTTCGTATGTTGTCTTCTCTCTCTTTTGCCCATTTCTTCTTTTGTGTTCTGTTTAGCGAATTGAAGTTGTATGATCTTTGAACTGTGGGAATTGATTTTCTGAAAATTCTCCATTTTTCCCCCTTTTTTGTGTACTGTCTTGCTCCTGTAGTTTAAGAATTTCTCGACAATTCGAACAACACGATTCTTTCCCAGGAATATGGAGAAGGAGTTTTAATCCGATTCCTGAGAACACAAAGAGAAATATTTTCTCTAGATCTTTAGGTTTATTCTTGTTTCGATAGTACACCTGCCCTTCTTGTGTTGCTTTCCATTTTAGTTTTCCAATTCTTCATTTGCTTATTATTCTCTATGGATGGATAACAGAAATGGCACTGTACGGTGAAAAAGAGTGGTACTTCTTCTCCCCAAGAGACCGCAAGTATCCCAACGGCTCACGGCCCAACCGGGCTGCAGGGACCGGTTACTGGAAAGCCACGGGAGCCGATAAACCCGTGGGCCGGCCCAAGACCCTCGGCATCAAGAAAGCTCTCGTGTTTTATGCCGGGAAAGCCCCAAGAGGAGTCAAAACCAACTGGATTATGCATGAGTACCGCCTGGCCAACGTTGACCGATCTGCCGGCAACAGCAAGGGCAACAATCTCAGGGTACTTTACACACTCTTTCCCTGGATTGGATTCTTTCAAGAGGGTAGATCATTTTATCGTGAGATTGAAATTAATTTCATTGATTAATTATTTGCAGCTTGATGAGTGGGTCTTATGTCGAATATACAACAAGAAAGGGACCCTCGAGAAGCACTACAATGTGGACCAAACGAAGGACGTGCACTTCTCGGACAGCGAGGAACAAAAGCCAAACATCGGGTCGAAACCGGCCATGGGGAGGGCCCCACAGGGAATGAACGACTACTTGCAGTTTGACCCGTGTGACTCGATTCCAAAACTGCATACGGACTCGAGTAGCTCGGAGCATGTTCTGTCGCCCGAGTTTGGTTGTGGCGATAATAGTAAGGAAGTCCAGAGTGAGCCCAGGTGGAGCGAGCTGGAAAACTCGCTCGATTTTCAGCTCGGCTACATGGACGCATTCGGGGATGATCCGTTCGGCACCCAAATGCAGTATAATGATAACTACTCCATGTTTCAGGACGTGTTCTCTTCCTACATGCAGAAGCCCTTTTGAATTCTGATCTATGGATTGGGGATGTAACTAATTCCTATAAACATAGTATAGTGTAGTAAAATGTACATCACTCTAGTTGCTTAGAGGTTATTGAAACCTTGATTCATCACCATTCTCCATAGCCATTACACAAAGGAAATAGTTAAAAAAAAAAAAAGGGGAGAAGAATATGGTTTTGAGGATTACTGTTAGTACTAGGAACTTACTAGGTTTGATAAGTCAAAGGGCAATGCTATATGTACACCCCTTTTTAATAAATTACACAAAGGGCAATGCTATATGTACACCCCTTTTTTACACACAAGGGGGTGTACATATAGACACCCCTAAGTCAAATTTGATGGGCTTGGTTGGTGTTGATTTAGACAGTGGATGATGACATCAAAATTTTGAGGAGTCAAACGAAGATATCCGAAACCTTATCTTGTAGTGTCTCATTATGGTGATGAGCTGAATTTTATGGTACGCTGGAGAATGGTCAGATCAGAATGCAACTTAGTTTCGTTTGTACAAATAGTATTATTAGTTAGCAGCATTCTTGTATGCTTAGGGACCTCAAAATATGTAATATGTTTTTTTTTTTGTTATTATTGTATTGTGAGAATGGAGCATTCACCACATATGAATGAAATTTGTTTTAGTCATGCATTTGGTCTATTTAATAGGATGTATCCTTTAGTTTGTAGCTATTGAGATGTTTTAAGTTTATGGAAGAGTATAAATTATAATAATGACCAGGCAAATATCAGAAGCAAGACGCAGCTTTAACATTCTACTTTCTTGCCATCATCATAGAATACCATTAATTTCACCTTTAGACATTTATGTCTACTGAGAGAAAAAAAAAAATGAAAAAATAGCCAATTGCCGTACCTTTTGTTACAGGGAAATTAATCAGACTAATCGATTTGTGGTATTGAATACTAGTTAGATGTTTCAATATAGAGTTGATTGAGAAATAGATTTTTATACAAAATAACAACCAAATTGTACAATGAAAGGTAAAATGCATTGCCATGCATAAAGTTAAACCAAAGAGTAAAATAAATAAGTGAAATGAAAACTAAATTACATATCATTATGCATAAATAGGGAAAAAAGTTGAATCTTGCTTTCACATAAACGCTTACGTCTCATTGGTTACGATCGGGTTGAACACCTTCCACTTGGAACAGTCCTCTTCCTTGAGCTCCCGATAACCTGCAATACGCTAGGATCTTGGCGGAAAACTATCCGACGCTCAAGTCAAAACTCGCTCAAACTGCAAAAATAGAGTACAAGGAATAAGCGTGGGATTGTGTGTATCGAGATAATTACTTATTGTTCATATATAGGACCACATACCTCCAAACCGAAAGTTCTTGTTAGGGAAGAGCTTCACCTGGATTCTACTTTTCCGACTTACCACGTCTCTATCATGGCAAGAGTCTTTGAGCGAGGTATTCTACTTTTTCGACTTACCACGTCTCTTTCTTTTTGCATTGCAGACGCCATTCTTAACGCTGCTCAGGTTCTGCTTCAACTAGCCGACGGACTGGCCGTCGTCCAATCACAACGAAGCTGCTAAGGAAGGTGGTACGAGCAAGGTCAGAGCTGCTGCAGTTATGGCGGTGATAGTCGGTCAGAGTTGCACTACTTCTTTGGTAGCCCCCACTTTTTCAGTTCAGATCGTTTCTAAGGGTGAGGAGCTTGAACAGACCGATTCTTCAAGGAAGAGGACCCGGACTGGCATTGAACCTGCTGAAGACCCCAGGGAGATGAGAGGTGTGCATCAACCATCACAGTTTGATACTTCCAGAAATGTATCTGAGCAAGCGGCCTGCCTGGTGAACATTTTTCCCCCATCAGAGACAAATGCTGGCGAGGTGTTCGGGCAGGTTACATCCTGAATCACATTATTTAGGTAAGTTCTTCCTCTCTCTCTCTTTTATTTATTGCTCCATACTATGCTTTTTCTGAACACGTCTTTCCTTACCATGCTTTGGCCTTTGTAGGCGTTAGCTAGACTTACATATATGTTCAGCGAGAGCTATCAGGAGAGCACCCTACCGTTGAGATGATAGCTCTGAAGACTACTCTGGAGCGTCGTGATGCCACGATTACCAATCTTAATGCCCGATTGAAAGCTGTTAGGGCCAAGGTGGTCGGGCTCGAGGAACTTCAGAAAAATGAGAGGCCCGAGTTAGAGAAGGCAAGGGCCGAGGCTGCCGAGGCCATTCCTCTGCAGATAAAGTTGGTCAAACTCACCACCTCCCAAGATAAACGCGAGGCTGCAGCCCAGGATGAGGGCCTAGTTTTCTTTTCGACCTCTGATCGAGTGAGAGCATTCTTGGAGTAGTACCGACAATTACTGGTTGATAACTTCAAGAACTTGGAGGAGTTTCTGCACACAATTTCACCGACGACCCTTCAGTAACTTGAAGTCGACATTACCAAGACTCGGGCGCAAGCTTCCGCTGGTGGTTGCACAAGCTTTTTTAATGATGACTAGGTGTGGTCAAATCTCCCTAACTTGTATGTTGGAAAGGGAACCTTGATGAGCATGCCGAACATCCCTAGTGGGAAGGAGCTGTCCCTGCCACCCTTGAGCGAGTGGCGGCTGTTGGTGTTATGGCCCGAGCCAAACATGATCATGGTGCTGAGTCTTCTTCAGCATCCCCTTCGGCTTTTTCGTTTTTGATTTCTTTTATGCTATCTCAAGTTGCCCCCACGAGGGATTTGGTGTAATGACTTTCAAACTATGAATGTCGTGACTATTTGGCTTTTATGCTTTAGTCTGAATATTATATATGACCCATATTGTTTCTTCCTTCTATTATGCTTGGTTGAGGCCTATTAATACTAGTCTTATACAGAGATTTTTTCTTTGTCATTACCTGAGCCTCCGAGCTAAGGCACAGAGTTATGCTCGACAATATTCATTCGTAGACCTCCGAGTTGCAACTCGGAGTTCTGCCCTACGTTTACTTTTGAGGCCTCCGAACTTTAGCTCAAAGTTTTGCCTATCTGTATTTGAAAGACCTCCGAGCATCATCTCGGAGTTCTACCTAATGTTTTCTTATAGATCTTACATGTTCACCTCAGAATTCTGCCTATCATTGTCCTATAATTGAAAATTAGAAGTTTCATTTAGTTTTTAAATATAAAAAAACGCGCACATATAATAAGGGGTTTTTATGTGCTCTCGCACCTCGAACCGGCTCTCCAACAATCCTCGTCTAACTTGCTCCCCAAAAACCTGCAAAGATGCCGGGAGGTGTTGATGAAGAATCATGTATCTTGACTCAATTTTTGTATAATGTGCACTAACGATATTCGTTTTAGACACGATATATTGTTGAAAAACCCGCTCTAATAGCTTAGCTTTATCACACAAGAGATTGCCCAATTGGACAATTTTTCTTTTTAGTTCTCGAATGATTAATTTGAATGACAATGACTAGTATTTATAGAGGCTAACCAAGTCTAATCCTACGAGATCTAGAATTCTAATCTATGGAAATAAATAACTAAGTATCCTAGAATTACCTAATAACTAATTAGGCACATGCCTTTATTCACATACTAATTAGACTAAGGGAAATAATATCTTAATATGTTAAGTAAATTAACCACCATCTTACAGAGATCTCGGCCTTGCTTGGGTTGCATGCCTTTAGAAGCCTCGGCCCGTGAGTCGGTCTCCTCGTAGGGTTGCGCATCCCGCCAGCGTGTGCCACCTTGCATCAGCTCGCGTGGCCCGCTAGCATCTTTGCTGGCCGCCACGCCCATGTGCATTAGACACGCGCTCGTCCAACTCACCCATATCAGTCCCATGCCTGACCAACCCATAATAAGTCGTCTGACCCATGCCCGCGCGTCCTCGCTGATTGTCCGCACGCCTCGGGCGACCTTCTCAGGCGAGTTCCTCTTTAGCGCGTCTGGACTCCACATTCGCACACCTTGCGCGCCAATGCCTTGCGCGATATTTCCGCGCGCGTTCCTTTACGTCCGCGTGAGCTTTTCTCGTGCGTCCCCGTTGGACCGCTTGCCTACTCTCGCGTCCTTTGTCTCAGTTGGAAGCTCCTGCATCCTTGGGTCTAGAGGGGTCGAAGACCATATCTTCACCAGGTGTTCCCGACATTAAACCTCTGACGATCAAATCAGTAAATGTTATGTAAAGGTGTATTGAACTGTATAGAATAACTTAGAATATAGAGTGTGATTAACCTTACCTTTTGAGACAATCGTAAAAGATCACATTTACTGAGCTTCCAGTGTCGACAAAAACCCTTTGCACCTCATAGCCCGACACCTAAGCGGTTATCATTAGAGCATCATTGTGAGGCCTCTCGACCTCTCCTACATCCGCTGGTCCAAAATTCATCACCGGACCCCCTTCATCGACTTGGTGTATCTCGACTTTGGCATGCTTCCCTCGGGAGTATGCTTTTCTAGCTCGGTTTGAATCTCCGTCAGTCGGACCACCAAAGATCATGTGAATTATCCCTTTTTTCAGGGGGAGCTCGTCCTTTTCTGGTGACCTTGTCCTCTTACGAGGACTCTTACTCCTTTCTTTCCTTCGACTTGTCCTTTCTCGATCTTTGTATATGAATTCTTTCAAATGGCCGGCCTTTATTAACCTTTCTATCTCGTCCTTGAGGTGTCTGCAATCGTCGGTGTTGTGTCCGTAGTCCTTGTGGAATCGACAGTATAGGTTGCTCTTAGGCCTCGTTGGTCCATCATTCCTTGTCTTAGGCCATCTTACCACATGGTCGCGAATCTCCCTCTTCATTACTTCCAAGATCCTAGCTTGTGGAGCCATCAGGGGGGTGTAATGAGTCGGCCTCCAACCTCTAGGCCGTCCTTCCCTTTCTGTTCGCGGGGACCCCTTTCTCTCTCCAGTCGAGGAAACTCTCTTTTCTTTTCTCTCGTCTCGAGGGTCTATTTTTATCGTTTTAGATGCCTGCGAGAAGTCAGCCTCTGCTTCTTCGACGTTCATGTATTTTGCACACCTTCCAAGCACCTCATCAAACGTTATGCCTGGGCGCTTGGCCAAAGAGTTCCTGCACAACCCTGGCAGTAGCCCTCGGGTCAAGCCCCCCGCCTTTATCTCCTCTGACGCTCTGGGCACCTCGACGCAGGCCCGTGTGTATCTCGCCACATAATCTCGTAACGACTCGCCTTCTTTCTGTTGTATGCCCATCAATGTTAAATACGACTTCTCTTGTGGCCTGACACTAGCAAATTGATTGAGGAAACTCGAGTTGAACCCCTCGAAATCCTTGATAGCTCCTGCTGGTAACTGGTGGAACCAATCCTGAGCGGAACCTCGTAAAGTTGTCAGGAAAGCTCGACATTGCACTGGATCGTTGTAGCGATGGAGCACCGCCATATTCTCGAAACTCCTCATATGCCGAGAAGGGTCGGTCGACCCGTTGTAGCTTATGTTCAAATCACGAAAGCCTTGTGGTAGATCAGCGTCGAGGATATGCTGTGAAAACGGATGTTCTCTCGAGCCACCGGTTTTTCTTCCCTCAACTCGGGCTGGCAAATCACGCACTTGGGCCAGCAATTGCTCCAGCGTTTCATCTCTCCCTTGTGGGTTAACAGTCCTGATAGAGGAAGCCTCCTCTTCCGCCATCCTATTCTGCCTCTCGTTGGACTGGGCCTGTTGTTCACGTTCGATGTTTGGCTGTTCGATCCTTAGTGGCTCGACCCTAGGTTGTTCGGGCTGAACTTGCTTGAGCTGAGCTGCCACTGCTTCCGCTATCATCCTTTGCATCTCATCTCTCGTCATTGTTACGGTTTGCTCCTCGACCCGAGATGGGACGAGCGTTTGTTCTGGCCCTTCCTGGATTTGCTTTCCCGCGCGTCGAGACATCTCCGTTGGCTCTCCTCCGCCCGTATTGGGGTTTTGGCTTGCTCCTGCTGAGGTCAGCACCGGCACCTTCACTCCGGGCGGAGTAATAGGCGTTTCTCCACCCAGAATCACTGCCGGGGGTGGGGGTCCTCCAAACGGTGGTATTCCCAGTGCCTGCATCGTCGGGGGTCTGGGGACAGAGAGAGGGGGCGGTCTCCTTTCTGTCCAGGTTCCCCTAAATTCCTCGTTCAAATTCCTCTGTAAACCTTCCTTCTCAGCCATCGGCGACGGATCGGATCTAGGTGCGAAGCTCTTAATTCCTTCAAGAACTCCCCACAGACGGCGCCAAAATGATGGGTCTCTTTCCAGATCCGGGGTGATCTGATGAGAATGGGCTCAGATCTGGAGCGAACCGGTGAGGGTGAACTCAGATCCGACTTGACGGCTTCTAAACTGCTACTGGACCGCGGGGACACCTGCAAGAACTCAACGCCGGAGGGGTTTCCGGCGTAGAGTCTCCGACGCTCAAGTCAGTATGTGAACAGAATGAGGAACTGCTCTGAGAGAGCAGCAGCAATGGAGGAAAATATGGAATGAATGGGAGTTAGGGTTTAGGGCTACCTCTTCTCCTTTATATAGGAGGGAGAATTTACCTGAGATGCCTGAAATGCCCCAAGTCGGTGGTCCTGAAAGGTCCAAATTGCCCTGGTCGATTCGCCTTCCCCCCCTTGCTGAGTCATCTCCCAGATCCCTTCTTATCCATGGGTGGATAAGTTCTAATGAATACGCCGCGCTGAGGTCGACTACATGCTTTATGTGTCGAGATATGGGACGTCGACCTCGAGTACTCCTGTAACCACTCATGTTCCTACTGTTCAGGGGTCGTTTCCATAAGTTCTCAATTATACGTCGACTTCTAGGGAGGTCGACCGACGCAAGTCGATCTTTAGAAGTCGACCTGTGCCGACTTCTCGAATATTTGATACTCTGTTTTACGGTCGGATCGACTTTAAACGAAGTCGACTCAAGCACCTTCTCGTCCCGAGTCGATGCGTGAGAGGAGCTGATAACCAAAAATTCGAGGGGAGAGGGCCTTTGGCTCGGTATATCCTTATAGGGCTATATCACCGCCTCTATAAGTCGGTCATTAGCTGTAAGATGCCTCGATAGGTCGACCCTTAGCTATAAGATGACTCTACAGTTCCACTTCCCAGTGCAAGACGTCTTCGCTACACTATATCGAGCTTAAGACTAGCAAAACCCTTATCCACTTAGCCATATACTGTCTGAACTACTTATGTGCCGATCTGCTAATATTTTCAAGCCTCATAAAAGTCGAGCTACACCTATGCCTAGTTATCAATATTAATGTCTTTGCCCGAGCTATTTGTGTGTCGAGCTATTAATATTGGTAAGCTGTTTCTAAACCAGCCGTCCTAGCTAACTCCAGTCCCTAACCCGAGCTAACCTTGACAGGTTCTATAGAGCTATTTTTATTTTCTATATCAGGTTTAGTGTATTTTACCAATTAACCTTAACCAAAAGCAACATGAAAAAACCAAATGGGGTTAAGATTTGGTTGGAACACGACTTAGCGGATGTTGCTCATCCACGTAGTATAGCCATTTAGTGTTCCCTTTTAGGCTTTTAGCCTCCTTTATTGTACAAAAAAAAAAAAAAAGCAACATGAAAACATACCACAAGTCATGAAAAATATTATTATTTATGTTATTCTTGTAAAATAATTTCAAGTCATTAATCACAATATCATCCAACAATTTTTTAACAGTTTCTGGCAATTTTTTTTTTTTTTTTTTTTTTTTTTTTTTTTTTTTTTTTTTTCATCAGACAGTTGTGAGCGGTGTACATAGATGCAACGTGGAATAAAACTGCGCAACTGAATTTCAACCCCTTTTCATCACATCACAATCCTAATAAACGATCGAGATGTTACCCACCTTAGGGAAATCTAACAAGAAATGGTAAACCTGAAATCCAATAGCCATGGCAGCTCTGCGCTCTCCACACTTCGTTTCTGTAAGTTCTCTCTCGATCGCTCGCTCGCTCTCTTTTTCTTCCCTGCAGAAGCTTACTATGAACTCATACTTCAGTTGCATCTCTTGGAGATGTGATTATTTGAAGAAAACCATTTTTGTTCACGATTTGGACATTATAATAACCTATTTCTGTCATCTGTTCAGGAGAGTTGGGAAGTTTTATCATTCCTAGGGTTACATATGCAAACCAAATCACCAATGAACATTCAAATAATAATAAAACTCTTGAGGGAGCTTTGCCGTCCTTGTGGTCCTACCCGGCTCGATTCCGGATTAGTCGGTTCCCCTGTGGATCCGGAAATCGGAAGGTCCCTGTACCAAAAAAAAATAAATAATAATAATAAAAAAACGTCAACTAAGAATGATTTGGAAGGAGTTGGAAAGAAATGGGTTTTGACCTCCCGATTTCCCCTGATTCTGGATTCTAATTTGGGCTAATACCGAGGCAAAATGTGCGCACTTTTGATGCTTTTGATGGGCCGTTTATATCTTCGGAAAATTGAAGTTAGTTGCAAATCTGAATACGATGATATACAATGTCGAATTATGCATGAAAATCATTGTATGTGAAGAGAAAAAGTTGCTAGATTTTGTTGATATTTTAATTAAATCTTTGATTATTTGAACATGAAAAAGGTCAGAGGTGCAATATCGTTTCTTGGAACGTCTCTGGCTAGCAACCCGCCTCTCCTAAATCTGCGTAAGTTCGATCATTCTCGATGTGCAACTTTTTATTTTTCTTCTTTGTATTACTGATCAGTCACTTGTATGATATCTTTGTGCAGACACTCTCCAATCAATTGCTAGATTTAGAGAAACATTATGGGGATCAAAGTTCATATCTTCTCAGGGATCTCTCAAGCTCATGCAGAGAACACACTCCATTAGGCCTTCTGGGGCTTCCATGGATAATAAAGAAATACCTTCGAATTTCTTGAGAGACAAAAAGATGGTTCCTGATTCAGATCCTCCCAGTGATGACGATATCAATCGTTTGCATCAGTTCTTTGATACTTGGTATAATGGTTTCCAGCAATATCCAATGAAGTTGGAAGTAACCTTTTTGACAGTAATTCATTAGAAACTACTTGAACACCCAGAAATATGTTAAAACTTGTGAAATCTGGCTTTCCTTAAGTTGATTCTTTTTTCTTGAGATTTAAGTTTAGAAACTCAATAAGATGTATGATATCAGAAGTCATACAAAGATAAGGCAGGAAAAACCTTAGCCTTCAATTTATCAGCATAGAATATTTATTCTACTGCGTACTTTCGTTCTGTAAGAGAGAATACTTGTATTGCTTATGACTGTGAGTGGAAAAAAGTATTGCTACAAGATATATCTTTGGTATTCTAATCTAACCTATCTAGAAGTGTTCTATATTGATGCTACTGGTATTGCTCATAGACTTCCTGGAAAACAATTCTAATTTACTAATGTCATCTTGTCAGATGAAAATGGATTTTCCTGTTCTAATTATTTTTTACACATTTGATACATAGTATGGTGGTTTTGTATATCTGGTGAGGTTGGTGTTCTATTGGGTCAAACTAAGGATTATCAGCATTTTTAGTTCCTCTAGTTTTAGTTTAAAAAGTTAGGTAGTCGCTTAATTGAGCTAAAAGATGTTTCTAGTACAATGTGTGAAGATGTTTGGGATTAATTGCAGCTCAAAGCTTGTTATCTTGACTGGAGCTGGGATAAGCACAGAGAGTGGTATTCCTGATTATAGAAGGTGAATTCTCAACCCTCTCTATCGGTTATCACCTTGTCGATATCCCATTTATTTAGTAGCAATAGTTACAATTAAAATATTTATAATCTTCTAGCTCCATATTTTTTAATGCTTCAAACCTCAAATGTGAGTATGAGATTTTGTGAGGAATGTAACTGAAGCATAATAAAATTTATTGTACTTGCGTGTAGGTTCTTGTCTTGTTGGACTGTATTGTATAAGTACAATATTTTCTGGAATAATTTATAAAATCAAATTTGGCCTTTGAACTTTTTGCAGGAACACAAATTCCTTATTATTTGCTCAATCTTGTAGCAACATAACTGATAATATAGCTCATACATTTTCTTTTCCTTATGATTTCCTGATTGATCGGATTTTTAGATCTCTTTCCATCAATTTTCTCAAATAAATTTTGAAATGTTCTGTTTTCCGGATTTCTTCTTCAGAACAGCTTAAATGCACCCCATTGATGTAACTATTTAGTCTGACCAAAAGAGAATATCAATTAGTACGGGGATTGTGATCTTTTATTTATTTCTTCAACATTAATTGTACATTCGTGACCTCGAGCCTTGTGAGATTGCCACTTCCGTAATGTACATGCACATTAGTATGTATTATGGTGTTGAATCTAGATTTAGTATTTGCTTATGATGTTTATTTCTCATATGTTGTCATTTTTGAGTTCCACTTTGATGTTCACCCCTGTAGTCGAGTGAGCAGATTTTTTCTTGGATAAGTCAGCTTAAGAATTTCATTAAGCACTAATGTGTGCATTACTGGGTATACTGGGTATGTTGGGAATATACTGGGTATGTTGATGATGATTGATGATGACTAATGTGTGCATTACATTAACACGATCTCCTTTAATCACCCCTGATCTTATTTCAACATTTAGAATTAATGTTATCTTATTGTAGACAATTGCTAAATCTCCTTTTATTGTCGTCGCAGCCCTAACGGAGCTTACAGTACTGGTTTCCGGCCGATTACTCATCAGGTGATATGAAGGCATGTGCTAACAATTACCCTTTCCATTATTATACAATTTTAAGAAATTTAACAATTCTCTTCTTCGCTTTAGGCTCTACAGTACTTAAAATGGTGCCGTGCGTGATTTTGCCTATAGGTTAGTATGATAATTGTGCGTACCAACATTATTTGTGTATGACTATTCACACTCATTGAATGCAAGTGCTAAAGCAATAGGCCATTATATATGTTTCGCTGTGCATTTGAGAAAACCAATCATAGATATCTAACTAGTTCAAACCCTGAGGCAGAACAAGAACAATTTTGAGTATTAATGGGTATGCTTGTGTTCTGGAATGCTTTCTCATTATTTGGTTCTGAGGATAATGATATTCATGTTGAAATTGATGGATTACCAGCATATTTTTCTCCAGTCATTTCTCCGAGGACTTTGTTGTTGCCTTACCCTTTTTCTCTCTCTTTTTTCCCCTTAACTTTTTTGAGGTAATCAAAAAAGAAAGAGATGCAGTCGTTTGCCTTTTATCACTTAGGAGCCGTGTAATGAGAAGGTTTAAGCTTGCTCGAATAATATCAAAGAAACTTGCGAAGGCAAACATTTGTATATAAGTGTTATTGAACATGAAAGGGATTTGAAAATATAAAACTCAATCACTATTTCAACAAACAGCAATTTATTCGTTCCTGTCGAGCCCGAAGGCGGTATTGGGCAAGGAGCTATGCTGGATGGAGAAGATTTGCTGCAGCACAACCAGGGCCGGCGCATATCGCATTAGCTTCTCTTGAGAAAGCTGGCCGTGTAAATTTTATGATGACACAAAATGTAGATCGGTAATGACTCTTCACTAAAATCTAGTTATCAAATGTTTGGGTGTATTCAGATTCACTGAAAAGAGGCATAACTGAAACTGCTTTAATGCTTAATGTAAATCTTTTACCGGTATTGATGACATTAAATGTGACCATGCGTAGGAAGTGCAGGTTTGTTGAGTACTGCCACATCACCTTTATAACTTGAATGCAATGTAATCATATAGATGGACACACGCAAACACACACACACTTGAGAATTGATATAGGCACTTGAGAATCGATATTAGTTATACATAAATCTATTTTTCTATTTGTTTCCTTTTATACTAGTCATAAATTTTGGTCTCACAAATAACAAAAAAAAATGTTTTAGTGGTACCATAACCTTTGAATTTGAAAAGATAACTAGCAACTGATGTTTAAACTTTTTTTTACTCGAACATATTAAGTTTGATTGTACTTGTATTTCTCTTATAAAATTCGTGAATCCACCACTTATGGTTTTCAACTGATGATGAATACATTTTATTTCTTGTTCACAGGTTGCACCATCGTGCTGGCAGCAATCCTCTTGAGTTGCATGGAACTGTATATGTAGTTGCTTGTACTGAATGTGGTTTTTCTCTTCCACGAGATTCATTTCAGGACCATGTGAAGGCTCTTAATCCTAAGGTTGGTTCTCACACATCGATATTCTTTAAGCTAGGACATTGCTTCAAGTAATTGACCAATAACGGATGGTGGCTCTGTAAGAGTAAACTCATATTTGAGTTTCCTTGTTTAATAGGTTGTCATTATTGGCTATTCTTTTCTCAAATTCTGAATGAGAGTCAATTGTTTTCTAATATCTCTTTGCAACTCTTGAAACTGTATTGTAGTCAGAGTTCGTAGACTTACGTTATGGATACGCATATTTTATCTCTGCTGAAACTGTTGCAAAATAATTTTTGTTCAGACTATTGTATTTGGATGTGAATGCTCCCATGGTTTATGTGTAGGCAGTTGTCTGATCTAATAAGATTGATGGCTTAAAAAAACCAAAATTCTTGAATGTTGGCATGACTATTTTCTTATGTATTTTGTTTTTCTTTTCTGGTTATTTCCCGTGCTCATATGCGATTTAGTAACTTCAATAACAATATGCTTACTACTTTGAGTTCACCGAAAAGGCACTTAATCTGTATCCACCGAGGAATATTGAAAAAGTACAAGCTGCTTTTTTTTTTTTTTTTCCTGGAGTGGAGTGTATGTGTTTTCCCCTATTGTACATCAAATAATGAGAACCAAAAGAACTGTAAAGCTATATTACAAGCTCTCTTCTTTATTGTTGTTTTATACAGGCTTATCCAATCTCTTCCTTTTGTTTTGAGCCATGTTTCTCTTACCGTTGGTTCTCTTGGGTTTCATCTCTAGCCTACCCCAACTTGCTTGGGACAAAAAGACTATGTTGTTGTTGTTGTTGTTGTTGTTGTTATACAGGCTTATCCACTCACTGCTATGGTCTATTGAAATATCATGCTAGAATTTTTAACGTAATTGCAGTGGGCAGAAGCAATTGAAAACCTGGACTACAACAGCCAGTCGGACAAGAGCTTTGGTATGAAACAAAGGCCTGATGGTGATATTGAGATTGACGAGAAGTTCTGGGAGGAAGACTTCCTCATTCCTGTTTGCGAGAGGTGTAGTGGAATACTGAAACCTGATGTAAGCAATTGCCAATTTCATGTTATTTTGGCTTCTTGTAACTAAGAACAACATTTTCCATCATGCTGAGAAGACAACTTTCTGAAAGCTAGTATTTGCCACACAAATTCTGTGAATTTTGCCCAAAAAAAAGTGCTTTTCTCAGAAGTCCTATTTTTTTTTAGCTTGTTTCCTCTCTACAGTAACATCATATAGTAATGTCACTTCATAAATTGCTTTCTGATAAGATCCCTTGGACAGGAACTAGACAAGGATTTAGTTCCAAAATTAGACAGGTTTTTTGGTGTGTGATTAGAACTCTGTAAGCGGTTATGTAATACCCTCCTAATAATCAGGCATCATTTTTTATTTGCCGTTTAAGCTTTACTCAATAAAGTGTCCCTTTTTATCCCTTTCCTTTTATGTACTCCATCCGGCCCACAAAGATAAGACTTACTGCTCCGCACACCGTTTAAGAAAACACAATCATTCTTGTTAGGAAAGGAATATAAATACTCCATATATACCTTCTTAAACAATTATAACTATATTTCTATAACTTATTTATTGGTAGCGACATGAATTAAATAAGGGCAAAAGTAGAAACTTAACATTTTACATACTCTACAAAAACTAAAAGCCTGTATTGTTGGATACCTGGAATAGTTGTGCCCTATCTTTGTGGGAAGAGAGTGTAGTAAACGTTTTCCTCCTTACCCAGAGAGGTAGCTGGCTCTATGCACTCGTACAAAACTCTTGGTTTATGTGCACTCATTTTTTGAGTTCTTGTGCATAATGTCAATATAATTGTTATTAGAAAAGCAATTTATTGTTCATAATTGTGTGTTGAATCTAAAAGTTTGTGTCTGATTCATGATGAGTTTTGGTGTCAAAATAATGTAACTTCTATTTTGTGACTTGGGGAATCACTTGTAAATTAACTTGCAGTCTTTTACTCTTTCATTTACGCAATACGTTTTCAGGTTGTCTTTTTCGGCGATAATGTCCCCAAGTGTAGGGCTGATAAAGCTCTGGAAGCTGCAAAAGAATGTGATGGTTTCCTTGTTCTTGGTTCATCATTGATGACCATGTCTGCTTTCCGCCTCATCCGGTAAATTGTTAATATAATTTTGTCTTCATGTTTATACAAGGCGCTGGTAATGAGGTTTTGCTCGGTTGACGGTTAAAGGGCTGCTCATGAGGCTGGTGCTGCCACTGCCATTGTTAACATCGGCGTAACCAGAGCTGATGATTTTGTTCCTCTGAAAATTAAAGCTCGACTTGGCGAGGTATTTTTATGTTTCTTATTTTTTTCTTACAAGAATCTCTTGTGGTGCAAGACGTATATTTGGATTATGGTGGTGCAGTTGTTGCCGAGGTTGCTTGCAGCAGGATCACTCAGTGTGCCTATTGCATAGAGCATGTGAGAAGAAAAGTGCACTTGAAGAATTTCAAGGTACAATGTGATATGCTGCATTCGTTAGTCAATTCTCATTAATGGGGACCGGGAGCTAGGGAACACACCTATGTGGACGGAAGAAGCGGAAATAGTTATCACACATCAGGCGTGGAGGTTGAGTGAGTTGGTTGATGGCCTTTTGTGTTTGGATGTGTGTGTGTGTGTGTGTTTATATTTCTTTTGTGTTTGGATTTGTAGGAAAAAATATATTTCAGACTAATATTTAATTAAAAGAATTGAAAAATTAAAAAAATATGTATTATATATAAATAAAAGATTTGGTAAGAAACTTTTGGTTGTAGTAAAAGATGGGTGGCTTAATTTGATTTATTTTGTCATTGGTTTGCTTCGATGCAATTTTTCGATGAAAAATACCATCCCTTGTAGCATCGCTGCCAGAGATAGTAAGTGAACATGTATAACCAATATCACCAGCACATGGAGCTAAAAGCACTCGAGTCTATGGAAGCACAGACCGATGGTATTTTTCATTTTTTTTTTTTTTAAGCTATATATAACAACTTGGAACCGCGAACATATTTCGAACACAATGGATAACACCCAACTCACAACAAACTAAAAAAAAAAAACAAATTGGGGGAACATGCCCGAAAGCAACCTAGACACATCACAAACCGTAGCCAAGGCAGAATAAGTTGGGACCTTGTTCTACCCTAATCAAACCAACCCACAATGAACCGAACTAGCAACCACTGTTCTAAGGATATAGTTACCTGAAAAACTCCTACAACGAAAAGAAAAAACACTAGAGGAATTTACACTCTTTACTATCCGATATGATTTATATTACACTTATATACATCTTATATTTTTATTTATAAAATGTCTAAACCAAGTTAAAAATTTTACAATTATACCTGAGATCCTTAATGAAATTTAAATCCTTAATTTAGTGAGAATTTAGATCCTTAATTAACCCAAACCCACAAATCTCATCCATATTTCGTTAGGTAAAAAACGAGCTGTTCGAGAAGACTTCTTCAAAAATCGATTTTCACAGTTAAGCAATCGAAAAATTGTTAAGCAATCGATTTTCTCATGATCCATATGCCGATGAAGCTTGATCTCACGCAGAGTCCTCTTAGCATCAATTTTATTATCAAAATTGTGAATAGTATTGCTTGTTCTTCTTTCTTGGGATTAATGATTCTGCTTGTTATTCTTTTTTCACTTTTTATGTTTTTATTTATTTATTTATTTATTAATTTTGTGAAATTTAAATAAGCTTTATGTGAATCTTTGTTAATTCCCCTGAGGTAATTCGCGAGATCTCTGAGAATTTTACTTCTATGAATTAATTTCTTCTTTGCGGTTATTGTTTGTTGGAACTTAGATATCAGATAAAGCAACAATTTGTTATATGGTTTGGTTATATGTAACGTGTATAGGCAGTATATGTTCAGTATATGTACATTTTAGGGATATGTACAGTTATTATACATATAGTTTATGTTTGGTATATTGATTTATGTACAAATTATTTTGTGAATGGATATTTTTTGGGAATTGATGTTTTTTTTTATTATTTATAGTTTATGTTCGGTATATTAGAATATTTTTTGTTAGAAAACGAATTTGACAAAGCATAAACTTTTTTTTTTTTTTT
>CACSLK010031421.1:20258940-20281672 GCA_902706635.1 Striga hermonthica | reverse complement strand
TTTTTTTTTTTTTTTATATGTATGGTTTATATTCAGTATATTCTCGGTATATGATAAAGAAATTTATCGCGAGACATAATTTTTATGTATAAAATCAATTTATATTTAGCATAAACTGATTGAAACATATACTGAATATATACTAACATAAACACAATATATACCACATGACAACTGCGTGAATTAAGGAATTCCAGTTGCGCACATATACTGAATATATACTAACATAAACGCAATATATACCACCTGAGGTATATATTGCGTCTACATAAACTCAATATATACTGAATATATACTAACATAAACTCAATATATACCACCTGACAACTAGTGAATTACAAAACATATTTTTATTTCTCCTATAAAAAACGTGTGCGAATTAAGGAATTAAAATGGTCAGTTATTTATTTTCATTTCTCTCTCTTAATCAATGGCATAAAAAGAGGAATAGAAGTGTGAAGATATGGTAACTTACTTTAGGTATTAAGTTATATAAATAAGGTATTTTAGGTAGAAACATAAATATTTTTACTAATTAATTTAAAATCACATAGCATACATAAAAATTTCCCAAAACACTACAGAAAAACCAGAAAATCACTCTAACAAGTAACAAGGAAACATCAAACAAACTCCAAGCCACCAACTCCATTAAGACCTACAACAATAAATTCCATCCACCCTCATTGTGCAGCTGATCACCATCTTGTCTGGTATCCTCTCCTACTGAAATAGCTAATGATTTCGTGCCTTCCAAAGCTATCATAGTAAGTACGTTGTTAGTTGAATCGTTGTCTACGCTACCTCAGACTTGTCAATAGAGAAAATCTGTGTCCACCAAACTTTGAAAGAGAAACTTTAAGTTGGGATACCACTCCAGTTTATTGGACATGTGTCCCACATTTTCCTGGCCTGTCCCACTTCTCCAATGCTCAATTTTCAGTATTATTAAATTTGAACACATGTATTTTTTTTTTTCGAAACGACAGTAACTATACTCATAAAATGAAGTTCAAATGGTACACGGGATCCAGTGGATCACAATCCTAAGAGGATCAGAGGAGAGCTTGTAGCTTCCTAGAAAACAAAAAAAACACAATCAGGCAATAGTAACAGCCGTAAGAAATGACGGATTCCTGTTACTCGCCAAATAAAATCAACCAACAATAAACTAATCAAGCTAACTAATACATGACAATAAAAGAAAACTAGCCACTGCAAATGCCTAGCTAGGAAAAAAAGGTTAGAAGATCAAAGAGAAGAAAATTCTACCCATTCTTTAACTGCATTGATGACAATGATCATCTCCGGAGTGCATAGCTTTTGAAAAATCCATAAATTCCTTGTCTTTTATAGTTGCCATAATATGTAGGTGGAAAGTTGCAGTCCGTCTCAAAAGATTTATCAGCTTTGATTGAGCAAAGATCTGTCCACCAGTGTATGGAGCTGCTCTTGAAACTAGCTGGCCCATCCCAATGAACAGGAGATAGGCTCCACACTCTTTGAGCTCTTGGGCAAGTGAAGAGGACATGTTCTGTTGTTTCAGGCTCTTGGCCACAGAGCATGCATATGGTATCAACTTTGAGTCCTCTCTTATGCAAGTTAACAGCCACAGGAAGAATACCACTATAGCTTCTCCAAATGAAGTGCTTTACCTTGCCCTTTATTTTGAGCTTCCAACTTCTGTTTCTCATTCTTCTTAGGCTTGCAGAATTTGAGCTGCCTTCTGGAATGTCTAGCTGCAAAATTTTATTAGAAATTAAGTGAGCATAAGTGGAAGCCACTATGAAAGTCTGTTTAGGATTAAGTGGCCATGTGGCTTTATCTTGGAGGTGTCTACTCAATGTTTTAATTTGGAGAATTGCTTGATATTCTGAATGGGGAAAGCATCTTGTTAGTAGATCCTCCCTCCAAGACACACCATCTTCAACAATAAGTTCAGACACACCATTCTCAATCAAAGGATTAATGTTTAATCTACATGAACTAAATGTTAAAATAATAGGACTTTCATTTGAATTGTTACCTCCAATGCATCAATTCAACAACTATACAATTTGTATATGTGGATTTATTCATTTATTAATAAAATAAAAGAGCATATTAGAAAAAAAAAATCACAAATCTCAATAATTATATGCATATTGTTATTTTTGTTGATTCAGATATGCAATTATTATTTAATCAATAATTTATTAGTTACAATATATATAATCACACAGTAAATATTTTTTAATCGGTCCAGAAGAAATCCACATATCATTAAAATTGCAAGGACTCGACAAACAAATATCATGAACACAAATATTTTACTTTTCAAGACATTATTATTGATATATATTTTTTTTTTAAATTTTAGTTGTAACTCATCAAATGACTCTAATGTATTCAAATAAATTCTCAAAAATTTTCTTAGATTGATGGAAGGGTGGAATTTTTTCAAGTTTATGAAAAGGTCAAAATTTTACCGTATTTGTGTCAAATAATTACGCTTGAGTATGTCAACATTAAGTTTTTACACATAAGCATGAAAAGGGCCCATAATAATCCAATGCATTGGAGGATAAATTATTCACACGCTTTCTATCTAAATGAGATGGATAATTTTTTACTCTATCAGAAGAATGCATTAGAGATGATCTTATCTAAAGTTCTGGAAAAATTCATTATTTGATACTAAATCTTAGAGACAGATTTTGGCGGAGTAGTGTAGATATTGTTTCTGTGTACGTATTATACTAAATATATTGAATAATGTTGGTAGATAAGAAAAATACCAGTTAAAATTATTTTTACTTTAATACTTAAAAAACTTTAGAGGGAAAAGCTGGCTTTTCCATACTAGGGTTTTTTTTTTTTTTTTTTTTTTTAATGATTATAGATGTGAGTCTATCAATGATAGAAAGCTAGTGCTGATAGTAGAATGAAATTGACCAAGTATTATCTTGGTGTTAGGTGTGGGTAATAGGGTGAAATTTACCAATTTGTAATAGAGGTATTAGTGATTAAAATTTGATAAACTAGTAAAAATATATTTTTATTTTGGCAAAAATGATAAATATATGGAAAATTGAAAAACTAAAAAGGAGTACACTTGAGGTTTCAACTGACACCACAATAATCAGCACAAAGGTTAGATCCAACCCTTAAAATCATATGGTTAACCAAAGGAGTAAAAATCACCTGCAGAGTACGTAAAACTCCAAAATGGAGACACAACAATTTCAAAACGGAGTTATAACTATAACCCCATAGAATAAACTCAGACGCGACAAACAACAAAAGTGAAACACTTAAAAAATAAACAACTTACATCTAATTACAATAAAGCCCCCTCACTATCAACTACAAAAGCCTAATCTCTTCAGCGAAAGAGACAACCAGAAATAATCCAAGTAGAATGAAGCCAGACTAAATCTAGCTACTCCAAACTCCTGAACTCAGCAGACTAAGTGATGCGGATAGTTAATAAATATTATTATTATTACTATAATTATTATTATTATCATTATTATTATTATTATTATCATTATTATTATTATTATTATTATTATTATTATTATTATTTAGTAGATTGGTGAAGAAGTTAGGTTTAGGGCTTTAGGAGTCTTATTTAAAGACTCCTTCTTCTTTGTTATTTGGGGAGTTGATTATTGAATAAAAATATGAATTGATTGTGTGTTTTATCGAGAGAGTATCTCGTGTATCTTTCTCATTCGTATACTTCCCTACATCAGTTGGTATTAGCAGTCAGTACGATTCGCGATGCCGCCGGGACGACAAGATGCCGCAAACAAACAACGTGATGCAACCTTCAACTATCGGTTTCAACAGATTGACTACCGATTTCAAGAGTTGGACGTGCGTTTCACGAATTGGTTTGCCGATATTTCGACGGGGATTGAGGATTTGCATTTGACGCTTAACAACGTGGTTGTTTCGGAATTGCAAATGAACCGCGATGGGGCTGTGGGCCGTGGCTTTTGCGGGGGAGACCAAGGCGGAAGTGGGGAATGCAACCATGTCCACGACAGTGGTCCCCGCTACCTCTGAACGGCTTCGTGGACGGCGACGACCAACGCAGCGACATGGGCTGGCGCGAGGAGGCAACCTCTGCTGGCGGATATCGTGCCCGACATGATTGAAGACTTGATCGCGAATATGGTCATTGGGCGGGCCCGTTTTGGGTCGACATCCCCGAATACGATAGAGAGCAACTTGATGGGCCATTGTACGACGGTCCGCCTATTTTCGATGAGGAGCCTCCGGGGCCAGAGGATTTCATTGTGGAGTGTACTTCGCCTTTTCAACAACACCAACAAAGACTGTAACCAACCTTTTTTTGGGAGAGAGTGTGCATGCCAGGGGCGTAGGTCATGCTCCTATCCCAATCGATGATTTTTCACTTCACAAGCTGGTAGATGCAATTATTTGTATGCTACATCCTGAGGTTAAGCAAAGTGCAATTGAACTGGCACAAGCAATGGAAGATGACGATGGGGTATTCTGACACGTCAAGTTATTGACCATTCAGGTGGTGTTGAATTTTTTAGTTTTATGATGCTCGGGGGTGTTTGGGTTGGAAGTAGGGGTTCTAGTTGTGTGGGTCGGCTAGAGTGGACGTTGGGAGACACCAACTTTCGTGATCGATAGGGGGAAACGTCGGATGATATTGCTCTGGGTACGACTCCGGTGACGGCATGTTTAGTGCGGCTTCGATGGCGCAACCTTCCAAACCAGAGGAGAATGATGCAGATAGTTAATAAATATTATTATTATTATTATTATTATTATTATTATTATTATTATTGTTATTATTATTATTATTATTATTATATAGTAGATTAGTGAACAAGTTAGGTTTAGGGCTTTATGAGTCTTATTTAAAGACTTCTTCTTCTTCTTCTTCGTTATCTGGGGAGTTGATTTGGAAATGAAAAAAAGATATTGTTGAGTTTTACGTATTTTACGAGAAAGTATCTCGTTTACTCGTTTCATCATTCACACTCGTACGTTTCCCTACATCACTAAGACTAACTTGACTCAAAACAACAAGGTCTAATCTTCCTTTCAAATTGATCACCATAAGACAACAAGCCCAGGATCCGGCAGTCGACACCCTCCACCGCTTCTTCACGTCACAAAAGGCAACATACTTGAGGGGTAACTGCCCAAGACAACCATAGAAATCGGGCGGTTCTGGGGGAGACGCCCTCGCCGACACTAGCTCGGGCCACAATGAGAGCGGCGACCTTCGCCAGAAGCCTCGATCTAGCACCCAAATCGACAACCTGAACTTCTTGACGAACTCGTCTGGAGGGGGAGCACCGAAGCACGAAGGGCTGAGGCAATGGCCGTGTTGACGAGCCAAATTCGGTCATCCCGCAGAGGAGGCGGATCCGCGGCGACATCAAAGAGGTGGAACCGCGGCGGCAGGGTAGAACCTAAAAGAAGATACTTTGAGATATGAGAGAAAAAGGGGACCCTAGTTTTTTTTTTCGATGGATGTGATAAACTAGTACAAATCAAAATCAGATTCTAGTTCTTTTGGTTTGTCTTTCTTTGCTTCTTTACTAGTACGAACCCCGTGCGATGCACGGGTAAGAGATATTTATTAATATTTATAAATTAAAAATTTCAATGTTATCTGAAATTTAAATTGTGCAAAAATCACATAGAACATGTTTATTTAAAATTAGTACACGACCCGACAACGAAACGTAGTTTGAGTGGTAAGACGTTTCACATATGACCAATAAGTCATGAGTTCGAGTAACTGAGTAGGGGAACTGAGAACACTATTGATCCTCCTTAAGAAGAAAAAAAAAGAAAAAAAAGGTAAAATTCTACACAACCCTACGATGTATATGTAATTGATAATAAAATACATTATATTCATTTCAAAATAAGTGTTATTTAAAATTTTTATTCAGAAATTCGATTTGACTACAATGTGATTCTATAAAATAATTATTTTGGTAAAATTTTATCATATATCTAAAAATAAATATTTATATGAATAATAAGTATAATTCACAGTAACTAACAAAATTGAATCTTTTACCATAAAACATAACTACAGATTCTTAATTACCCATGTGAGAGACGGATGAAATCTGGTAAAATGCAATCGAGCAGCATGAAATCACACTGTAGCTATAAAAATTGAATATTTTACAATAAGTCATAAGTAATCCCACAAATTAAGGGAAGCGTTTAATGCTTTTCCATTTTACTGAATAAAATAATTCAAAAACTTACCCACATTAGTAAGTATTTAATACTAACAGAATTTGACCTGCCATTTTAGAAAAAGGGTTATTCTTTATATATATATATATATATATATATATTTCTTTTAGTTATATTTCTACTTTGCCTTTCTTTTTCTTCCTTATAAAACTAAAGATATGAAATAAACGGGAAAAATTTATTTGGAATATATACTTTTACAATTCTTACACTTTAGGAAAAAGTGAATAACAAAGAAGAACACGGTAAAGAACATCATAAACTCGAAAGGGACGACTGATATCAACTAGAATGAAATTTTACTAGTTTTTTACTAGTAAAGTGGACTCATTTTACTAGATTTGTATTCAACTGCACCATATGCCCCCTCCGCTAAATCCCATGTGCTTCCTGCACCTACAGGACCTTGTCGGCCATTACTTGAAAGGCTCGCTAGAATTAAAAAAAAAAAAAAAGTTGAAGGAAAATATTGCCAGTCTATAATTACTGTGGCAGTTCCCATGCAGGTAGAGGGAAAATTTTTTAGAGGGAAAATTTTCCTTCTCATGCACTGTATTGAGACGCACCATATTTTATTTTTTATCCCTCGACGTACCAGTTTTTTGGGTTACAATTATTGCATTAGCTTCATCCAATATTCATGGCTATTAGTAATAAACACCCCACGAAAAAAAGAAAAAATATAGAAAAACTCAACATTGGATACAATTAAAACGTCCGTAAATAGGATTTTCGGTCATCATTTCCTTACAAAATACATTCTTCAAGCACAAAACAACAAGAGACGTACAAGTTTTCATGACCAAATATATTTAACTAGAGCTACAAGACATAACATTCCAAAAACTGCCAAAAATAGAAAAAAACAAGTTGGGCAAGCAATTAGAAAATGTTGTGAGACAAGTTGACGAGGGTATGTTTGTCATGGACCTTGTCGTTGAGGTCTACGTGTCTCTACAATGTGAAACAGGTCACTTTGTCTGCTGTTTTGTGCAGCATCTCGCGTTGTCTCGTGAGTATTGAAACTCTCTTGCGAATTACCTTCTCGGTTCATATCAATTGTCCATATGAAACTTCTATGGTATTGTTGTCTGTCTGGACATCGAAAAAAGTACTTACCATAATTTTTTTCGGTACGTATCATGAAACGCTTCATAGGACCTTTGCCACAAGAACACATTGGCGGTTGGGAAAACAAGGTGTAGTTGAGTTATTTTTTTTTTATTTTTTTTTCCTGGTGTAATGAGTTTAGGTTTACTCCATTTTATAGATTGAGAAAATAAAAAAAATATTGAAGTAAGTTGTGCTATTCATTTGCACCCATGAACAAAAAATCTATACCCCTCTTATAATTGATATATATATGTGTATATATATATATATATATATATATATATATATATATATATATTTGCAGCCTGCAGGGGAATCTTCCCCTCTCAAGTCCTTTCACTCCATGTATAAAAAAAACGTGTTGTCATGCACTTGTACTGTGGTTCTTTGGAAAAATTTTCCATTTTTTCAGTTTTAGTTTTTTTTATTTTTTAGGACACTAGTGCACATTGGGTAATGAAAAGAACTGTATGTATCAATAGTTTTGATGAACATTTTTTACTTGTAGATAATGTGTGCGTAAAAAAAACAACATAACCTTTACGTAATGGAGCTGTAGAAATATGTTTTGTCAATTTTGGGCAAGTCAAGAATTCTTTGAAAAAAAAATCAAACATTACATATTAGGACTGTCATCACTTTGAACCAATTTTTATTTAAGTGCCACAATAAACGAAAAACTGCAAATAATTCTAATGTCTAGGCCTTCTTCATGCAACCATACGACTAACTTCCACCTCGTAATCCGCACATATTTGGTCCAAGGTCGAAAACTTTGGGTGCCTCTTGAATATTAGGTAATCTTCAAGGATTATGTGGGCAAATGTTGTCTTCAAAGTATCCCACAAAGGCACTCTAAAATGAACATAATATTCGGCTAGCGGCCAGTGCTGGAATACCTAAATTATAGAATGGATAAGAAAATATTTTGATAATAAGGCAAAGTTGTTTTTAAATTAGGCAGGAATTGAAATAAAAATAAGCGTCTTATATGGTTCGCGGTTTCCCTTTGGTAGTCATCAAGATAGACCTTGTTCAAGGTTACATCGCAAACAATATCGTCTTGTTCTATCAAAAAGTTAAAAGTACGGTGCCTATCCTTCAATATCTTGAACGTGACATAACATTCCATGAAAGTGAGGTCGTGAGAGATCTCTGTGACGCACACATCGTAAAATTGGTTGAATGCTTGCTCAATCTGTAACTCGTGTGAAATTGCTTCCAATCGAATAAAACATTGAAATATCATACAGAAGCGCTCTTCGTTGCACTTTCCATTTCTTTAAAAACCTTCGCGTATAAAATTGAAGTGCTCAGCCTTTGTGTTTATTTGTGGCAAATTCATGATTTTGTTGTAACTCTTGAGTTGAGTGATTGAAGTTTGAAAATGCCCGAAAACTATGAGTGTATTTATAAGTGGAGAATAGAGTGTGATTGGCAAGACCATTGCATGGGTTGACAAATCCTACACGTGGGCGAATAATTGGGGCTATCCATTTGTGTGTGAAATATTGTTTTAGACACTGTGCCTCATTTTGTACCCATTTTTTTTCCTCCTATAATCACAAGGACAACAATTTCTTGTATATTATTAAGACTTAATTTTTTTTAGCCTATTCACTTTGTGTTATTTTTGTTACGTGAACACATGCATAATATTGAAGATAAACACTATGAACGTGAATTATAACATAATAGGAGACTACTCATGACTGAATTATAACATAATAGGAGACTACTCATGACTATTATCTATGATTACACAACATGTCCTCAAACATCATCACATAGTTTTGTTACACGTAAAAATTCGAGTTCACCCTCAACACAAATTACAACAACGTAACCTACAAACACAAATACACCAACGTAACCTCGAAACAAATACAAACATAAGGGATTAATGTGAAGCACCATGCAGAGCCTTCAACCATTTCAGTATCATCCACAAAGTCTCGAGCATCCCAATTTTGCTTCAATATTTTCCATGGCCTTCAACAATTTGTAATTCATATATGCTCTCCTCAAAGTCTAAAATTACACTACTTAAGTCGGTGGGCACGTTTCGAACATGGGAATGCCAAAACGGTTTTGCAAATCGCGTTCAACTTGAGTGTCCGTGAGGACTGTGACTACAAAATCCGTTAAGGATGTGTGGTCGAACCACAGACAATTGTCGGTCATAATGTCCTCAGCACACACGAATTCTAGCCACTCATCATAAAAACCACCCGAAAAAGATTACCTCTCATTGTGACGTTATACCTATGTCCCTCTCCGGTCGTAAGGGTGCACTCAACAGGTATAAGGTGACTATATTGATGGTTCAGAGTATCTGGAAGCTTCTGCAATGCACGTAACAAAATCCGAATTCAAGATTTATGTCTTATTTTACCCAATCAATTGGTGCACCAAAAAAAAAAAAAAAAAAAATGAACAAGAAACATACCGATGTTCGTTTCTTCGGATTAACAATGTAATCGAAAAACCTTTCAATGGCGACTTTCCCAGAGACAACCAATTCAGTGGGAGTCATTGCGAAATGGGAGTTCCAATACCTGAATCGAAAGACACACTCAACAAGGACATGATTGTGTTTTCTCCGTAACATTGGAGATCAATTAATGGCCATGATAGTTGGATTATAATTCTTAGTTTATTATTGCTTATTAATCATGCATGTTCTTATGTGATTGCTTATGTGCTAATCGGATTATTAGGAGCATGTTTAGGAAAATTCCGTAAAACAAAAATTATATTAAGCGTGTAATGGGTTGAAATAAATTATATCCAAGGCCTCCATTATAGGTTTGTCAGTGTAGTGATTTAATTCGAGCCCAAATGACGTTTTATTTCACAGTTCACAGAGACGAATCTCCTTCGGGATGGTTGAGTGAGCTATTTCAAAAGCGTACAGGTCACCCAAAGGTGGACGTATAATTTTGGTAGTAAACTTAGGACCAATTAATGGGTTACACTTAAAGTGCAAATAATTACGATATTCCCAAAGGAAAAAGTCGTTTTTATTCTTTTACAAGTTAATTGCGCTGGCCAAAAGATGGACTAACTATTAGTTAATTACTGCTTGGCAGTATGTTAAGCTAGTGGAATTTATACCTCCTCTTGCGAATGTTTGAACCGTTGACGTCCACACTCCGGTGCTTTGAGTTGTTGGTGAATTTATTTGAATATTGTTACATGTGTTTGCATGATCCCAAGAATTCAAAGTGTCTTTCAATCCGTTTTCCGTAATTCCCAAAGAAAACAAATTTGTTGGTCCTAATTATATTGACTGGAAAAGGAACTTGGATATTGTGTTAACTGTTGAGGGGTAAAAATTTGCTACTATTAAGGCTTGTCCGGCTGTGCCTGCTGACAATGCACCAGACCAAGAAAAAGAGGAGTATGCTCGGTGAAAAAAGGCTAACGAGATGGCGAAGTGTTACATCTTGGCATCTTTGTCAAATGTACTTCAACATCAACATCAGTCTATGAACACTGCAGCAAAGATGCTTCTCAATCTCAAGGAGTTATTTGGTCATCAGTCGCAGGCTGCCCGACAAGAAGCCATGAGGGTTCTGATGAACATGACCATGCGTGAGGGCACTCCAGTAAGGGAACATGTTCTTGCTATGATGGCCCAGCTGAAGGAGGTGAAGGTTCTTGGGGCTTTTATTGACGGGGAAACCCAGGTCGATATAGTGCTCCAGTCTTTGCTGAAGAGCTTCGAGCAATTCTGGTTTTATTACAACATGAATAAAATGTTGATGACTCTTCCGGAACTTGTCTCTGAACTTCAGTCGGCAGAGGTCCTGTTTCGTTAGAAGATCCAATCTATGGTGGCCCAGTGGGGTGAAGCTTCCACTTCTAAGGCTCCTAAGGGCAAGAAGAGGAAGAAGTCCACAGGAAACGGCAAGGCGGTCATGAACAACGCGCAACCTCGACAGAAGGCGAAGAAGCCGAAAGGCAAGTGCCACAGATGCCAGTAGAAAGGACACTGGAAGGCAGACTGTCTTCTCCTCAAGAAGTTCCACAAAGGTTCATCTTTTTCTTTATTCGTTAAAACATGTTTAGCGGTGTTATCTACTAGAACCTGGTGTGTAGATACGGGAGCCACTGATCATGTCTGCAATTCATTGCAGGGGTTCCAGGAGACCAAACGGATTATGGAAGGAGAAGTTACCATCTACTTGGGCAATGGTAGTAGATCGTCTGCAGTTGCAGTGGGAGACGTCTATTTAGATTTTGTCTTAGATAGGTTTCTAGTTTTGAAAGATTGTCTTTATGTTCCTAGCTTTAGAAAGAATTTGATTTCAGTTTCTAAGTTGTTTATGAACAATTTTTCTGCTACTTTCAATAATAAACTTGTTATTCGTTTTGATAAAAAGTTCATATGTTCTGGTTCATCAGTTGACAATATATACATTCTAGAATCTAAGTCATCTCCACTGCAACAGAAATAATTACTTAATTCATCATCTAATCTGAATAAGAGAAAGGAACCTTCCAAAATGAACAAAACATATCTTTGGCATCTAAGACTTGGTCATGTTAACCTTAGGAGGATTCAAAGGTTGGTAGTAGATGGGCCCTTGGGGTCGTTAGAAGTGGAGGCTTTTCCAACTTGTGAGCCTTGCCTAGAAGGCAAAATGACTAAGAAGGTTTTTAGTTCAAAGGGGCATAGAGCCGAAGATGTGTTAGGGCTAGTTCATTCCGATCTATGTGGTCCTATGAGTGTTCAAGTGAGAGGTGGTTTCGAATACTTCGTTACGTTTATCGATGATTACTCAAGATATGGGTACATTTTCCTTCTGCCCCGCAAGTCTGAATGCTTTGAGAAGTTCTTAGAGTATAAGGCAGTTGTGGAAAAGCAGTTAGAAAAAATTACCAAGTCACTACGATCAGATCGTGGTGGCGAATATCTCTCGAATGAATTTAGGAATTACTTGACGGACAATGGGATTACATCTCAGCTGACTGCGCCTGGTACGCCTCAGCAGAATGGCATAGCATAATGAAGGAATAGGACTTTTATGGAAATGGTCAGGGCAATGATGAGTTATAGTACTTTACCAGATTCGTTTTGGGGATATGCCTTAGAAACAACAGTATATATTCTGAATAGAGTACCTTCTTAATCAGTACCATCTACAACATTGGTGTTGTGGTCTGGGCATAAGCCCAGTCTAAAGCATCTCAGGATTTGGGGTAGTCCAGCACATGTGCTGAGAACCAATACTGATAAGTTGGAACCGAGAATAGAAGTAAGGCTGTTTGTGGGATATCCTAAGGAAATGAAAGGTGGTCTATTTTATAGTCTCGAGGACCAGAACGTAACCGTTAGCACGAATGTTAGGTTCTTGGAAGAAGACTATGCTTTAGATCATAAGCACAGTAGTAGACATGTCCTCGAGGAGTTAAAGGGAGTGAGTACCTTAATACCGAGTGCACCTGATGTTACACCACAAAGTACTGTAACACGTTTCACTGATGATGCACCTGAGCAGGTAGTACCTCATCGTAGTGGGAGGGTTGTCCAGCAGCCCGAACGGTTCATGGGTCTGGGAGAGTCTTCAGAGGCCGTCCCGGACGTTCTTGAATCCGACCCATGGTTATACAATGAGGCACTCCAAGATCGGGAAGTAGAGTCTTGGCAAAAGGCAATAAAATCTGAAATAGAGTCTATGGACTCAAATCAGTCTGGGAACTTGTAGAACCACCCATGTAACGCCCCACTTTTATTTGACGAAAATCAGAATAAATTTTTCAAAATTTATTTCAAAATAGTTGAGGCGCTACTCATTTCCAAAACAATTTCCAATCATATCATAAATGAATCTCCCAAACGAGTTCAATAATCAAGTCAACACCCAAACCGGGTTCATCAATAACAGCAACTCCCAAAACTGGGTTCCTCAAATTCATAAATACTAGGGAGTACACTTCCTATCAATAATCCAATATTCAACATAAATCAGAAATGCATAAATAACACTAAGCAGTTTCAAACAGCGGAAACAAAGTCAATAACATGACCACCACTCACCTTCTCTTGTCGTGCCAGCAAACACTAACCTGCATCCATGAAGAGCAGGTGGGGATGAGCACAGAAGGAAACAATAGTGCTCACCACTATGAAATAAATGTTAACCTCAATAATAAACAGTATCAATAATCAAAGGTATGGTCGTAGCATGTATACAAAGCATTAATCTATCCCAATCTCCCATCAATAATCAATAAACACTCTCATGTGCACACCTATAGTAATAGACTACTGTCGGCTATATATCGAATGGCCCCTGGCCTCACATCGAGTGCCTAGCCAATAGGAGTAAATGCACCTCGATGGCCCTTGGCCTTACACGGGGATCACCAGCCAAGGCTCAGGCCCTGACTGCCAACAATAATAAAGGAGACTACCCAACGGGTACGTTCTATAGCTACGGGAATAACCGTTCGACGGCCGCACAGCTCACATCGAAGGTTACATGTTCTACATGCATACTTTGATCATACCACAAGCAAAACAATAATAACAGTATTAACATTTACAACATATTAAATTTTTCAAATGAAACCCACTTGGACTGTAGAGAATGATGGTGAATGCACGCTCAAACAAAGACGAGGGCTCGACTCCTCTTAATCTACAAATTATGGATTAATTATTATTATTGGTTTTTATTTGGTTGATTAAGGAACAAAAACCGACAAGGCAAACAAGGCACATAAACAATTGATCAGACAAAAAAATAAATAAAATAAGACAGGTAGGCAGATAAATAAATTAGTTAAAGGCAATTTGAGCATATCGAATAATCATTCTTTCCACATGAAAGAACTTACAACAAGAGGCTCAACCAATTCATAACACTCAAGGCTCAAACATGCTCTTATCATAATAAGGCAAAATGACATATAACCATGCTGCTTTTAATATAAATTCTTGAAACTCAAGCATGCTATTTTAACTCCATTCAAAACCTGAAACTGAGCATAACAATCAATGCTTTTCAGCTCATAAATAACATATAATAGCAGTATCAACAATTATAAACAAACTGGGCAAAGTGTCGACCAAAAATGTTTTTCTTATCAAAGCTTTTCTAACACATAAAATTGCAAATAGATACGACTTTGTTGAACTTTAATATCACCAAAATCACAATTTGGATAAGCGTCGATCAACACCGCGCTCGGTGCCTTGTCGATTCTTCTCTTCGTTCGTTGGGTCGAAAACCTCTTTTCTTTACACCGGAATAGAAAACCCTTCATTCTCTAGGTAATGTTATTTTTAACGAAATTACATGACTCCCAAGGTATGCTAATTCCTTCCAATGTCGCATCTTTGAAGAACATGCAGGAGAGCAAAGGTGAGAACTTCGAAATGCATGCAGTGGTGTCGAACTAGCTAGAGAAGACCAAAAGAAGTAGGGATTTGATTGATGGAACGCTCGTAGTCCTTGAATGGGCTTTCTTATCTTCTGTCAAGCGAGAGAAGGGAGTGAAAGGGATAGGCCCAGACTAAGAGAAAGAAGCTAATTCGAAAAGGTGTCAGGATCCCGGCTATTGTTTTTGCAGGAGGCTCTAGTTGCTAATTCTTTAGTTGTTGCTGTATCGGAATAACCCGCCGAGTGAAATTGGCCATTGTCTGGAACATGATATTGTAGGCGTGGCCTAGACTCAATAGGAACTGCACTTAGACTTGCCCGTTTGCGGGGGGACTGATTCGGGATCAACTCGGGAGAAGGCTGAATCCACTTGAAAGCCAATCAGGGAAGAAGCCCATCCTGACTTGACTATAACTAGTCTAAACGGGGGAAATATCCCCATCTCTCCGAACCCTGACGGTTGAGACTCAGATACAACCCTCCCCTTAGAAGACTTTATCCCATATCCCGGGAGGTAGTTTTAGTTACGCTACGGGTGCCATTAATCCGCTAGGCTTTTGAAGGCGGGCAATGACCAATTCGTTAGCTATTTGCATGCCACTGGTTTTTATTCATTCACTTGGAACTCACAGGACTGGCGCCTCTGAAAGCGCTGCCCCAGCAGAGGCGAAGGGATAGACTTTCCCAAGATCTGATCCTTCCCTCGCTGAATTTTATCCCGTAAGTAACTTCGTTCCCCAGCCCAGACTTCTGTGAACTTTCCTTCACTGCGCTTCACTTTATTTGTTCCACTGAGGGGCGCAGGCAGGTATGCTCTTCTCTTTTCCTTCGTAAGTGGTCGATAAATGCTGATGATAGAGAGCACACTTAAAGCACACCGATTTGTCAAGCCCAAGCCGGGTCAGTTTGCCCAAAGAGCTGTTCTCCTGCATCGTTGATAGCTGGCTGTTACAGAAGGCCAAACGAAGCAAACCTTTCATTTGGCTACGCAGAATGGAACTTTTCGTGTCGGACCCAACGAACAAAGCGAAGCGAAGTTCAGTCATAGAAGCCTCTCCCCCGTCGGATTGGAGCTTGCAGACCGGCCCTTTGTCGGGAGGTCGCAATTAGGATCAGTAGGCTTCTTTTTTTTTAGGAAAAAACAGACTTTTATTGATTCATGTCCCTAAGAGCGGCAGAACTGCACCCTACTATACGTCACCTTATACTTGACCCTAGCTTCAATCTAACCTGAATGGCTCAGATCGTGATTTTCAAATACCTGGACTAAAATGGACAAAAAGAAGTCGATTCACTAAGATATTATCCAAGTTCTACTCTTATGCTTGTCTATTTAAAAAAAATATAACCAAAAAAAGCATTTAACACATAATCCTCAATTAACCAAGGTCCAAAAGTACACAAACTTAACAAAATTCTCTCAAACACAAGACTTCAACACATCCAATGACTTTACAGTTCTTCACCAGGTCCAAATTCATCAATCTACACAATTATACACACTAATAAAACACACAAATTCAACCACAATTACATCCTTGATATCCAAAAGGTCTGAATGTCTTCATAACATAGAAAGTACTAAAATCAAAACATCACTCAACAGCACATTCTCAACATATGCAAATCATATTCACTTTCACATAGCAAACAACATTATTTCTCTAAAATTCACAACCTGCCAACACTTCCAAAAATAGTTTCTAAACATTTAAAAGGAAGGTTAAGTCTTGCACCTTGTTCTATGAATTTACTAATCGGGCTCGAAAGAGGGAAACTGAACAGCCTCGAACGGTTCTCGGCTCTCGGCTAAGGATCGACCCATTTCTCTTCTCGCACGGGACCCGAAAGGGCTGCCGTTGTTCTAACACAGGACCCTAAAGGGATGCCACTGCCATGTTCAAAGGTCGTCTGGCTGATCCTCGGCTTTCGGTTCTTGGCACTCGGCTCTCAATGTTCTGCTATTCGACAACAAAGGTGCTGTCCTTGGGCGCTTGGTGATGGGTAGAACAACCGTGTTCTCTATTCGATGGCCCGGGTCTGCTCGTGGCCTGAACGCGAGTAACCGACGGCAGCTCACGATCGGAGGTTGAGACTTTCCTGGGAAACGCGACCACAACGATGGCGGAGGGCAGCGTTTTTGAGCTCACAACGAAAGTGTTGGGTTCTGTTAGGAACTTCAAACAACATGCACAACATTGAACTTTATCGAAATAAATCCTAACGCAGCGGAATCTATAGTTAGGATATGGACGTTTACTTTTTTAAAATTTTGCCGACTATGAGACGATGTAGAGTACCGTTGGTGAAGTTCGTCTGAACACCACAACCTAATGGGTGGATAGGTTTGGCCTTTAGTTGATTCTAATCAACTCGTCAAATGGATCACGAACGGACGGTGTGTGGGTCTCGGTCGTCGGGTGCAGCGGGCGATCGTGCGCGTCGGGCGCGAACAGCGTGCGGGCTACTGGCGTGACGGGCAGATCGTTGGCGGGGCGCCTCGGGCGCTGAGCAAACACGCGGGACTGCTGGGAACGCGGGACGGGCGCTGCGAGCAGGTGTGCGTGTCGCGGACGTGCGCTGGCGGAGTCCTATGCCTACGCGAACTGGCGCTGGGCGTCTGTCAGCACGCTGGGCGTCTGTCAGCACGCGTCTGTCGAACCACACTACCTCAATATAAGACATGGAGTATGTATTGCATAAATAAATAAACTACAAACATATGTACTTTGACTGAAACATGATTGCCAGATCAAAATGGAATTGATAGAATTTGCAAAACATAGCTTTTACAGCATACCTCTAACAATCTCCCACTTATGCTTTATAAGCTCATGGCTAAACAAAAATAACCACAATTTCTTTCAATCTAATTCTCAAAGACTAGTCTACTATGTTGCACTAACATCTGACTCCCATTCCTTCTACGTGTCTTGTAAAGACTTTCGCCGGTAGGCTCTTCGTAAAAGGATCTACTAGGTTGTCCTTTGATTGTATCTTGGCAACAACAACTTCTCCTCGTCCAACGATTTCTCGTATCAGGTGGTACTTGCGCTCTATGTGTTTACTCGCTTTATGAGTCCGTGGTTCCTTCGAATTTGCTACTGCTCCGCTGTTATCACAGAACATTGTGATTGCAGCGGGCAAACTCGATACCACATCAAGGTCGAGGAGAAAATTCCTGAGCCAGACATCTTCTTTCGCTGCCTCTGAGGCTGCTACATACTCAACCTCCATGGTTGAGTCCGCCACGCATTTCTGCTTGACACTCCTCCATACTATGGCTCCTCCTCCTAAAGTAAGCACAAACCCTGAGGTTGACTTGCTTTCGTCCCGGTCTGCCTGGAAGTCATAATCGGTGTAACCCAACGGAAGCAATTCATCTTCCTGGTAAATCAACATGTACTCCTTAGTCCTACGTAGGTACTTGAGTATATGCTTTACCGCAGACCAATGTTCCGGTCCTGGCTTACTCTGATATCTTGCTACCATGCCCACGACATAACAAATATCAGGTCGCGTGCACAACATAGCATACATGAGACTTCCTACTGCCGATGCATAAGGAACTGCCTTCATGTCCTCTATCTCTTGAGGCGTCTTCGGGGACATCCTCTTAGATAGAGGTATTCCGTGCCGAAAGGGTAAATCCCCTTTCTTGGAATCCTGCATGTTGAAACGCTTTAGGACAGTGTCTATGTATGTGGATTGGGATAGGCACAACTTTCTCTTCTCTCGGTCGTGAATGACCTTGATTCCGAGAACATGTCCTACTTCTCCCAAATCCTTTATATCAAACTGCTTAGATAACCATACCTTTACGTCTGACAACATCTTTACACTGTTTCTAATGAGAAGAATATCATCCACGTACAGCACTAGAAACACCACCACGTTTCCATCACATTTCTTGTACACACAGTGCTCATCCGGACATTGGGTAAATCCATACGATTGGACAACCTCGTCAAAACAGATGTTCCAAGACCTCGAAGCCTGCTTCAGCCCATAAATGGACCTCTTCAGCTTGCAGACCAGATGCTCTTGGCCCTTTGCAACGAATCCTTCTGGTTGCTGCATATAGATGTCCTCGTCCAAATTCCTGTTAAGGAAAGCGGTCTTAACATCCATTTGCCAAATCTCATAATCCATATGAGCGGCCACAACCAAGAAAATCCTGATGGATTTGAGCATGGTTACCGGTGAAAAAGTTCCCTCATAATCGATCCCTTCTTTCTGAGTGTACCCTTTCGCAACAAGCCTAGCTTTGAAGGTCTCATCCTTCCCATCTGATCCTCTCTTTCTCTTATAGACCCACTTGCATCCAATGGCGCGAACGCCACTGGGTGGCTCTACAAGATCCCAGACCTGATTAGTTTCCATTGACTCTATTTCAGATATCATCGCCTTTTGCCAAGACTCTGCGTCCCGATCTTGGAGTGCCTCATTGTATGTCCATGGGTCGGATTCAAGAACGTCCGGGACGGCCTCAGAAGACTCTCCCAGACCCATGAACCGTTCGGGTTGCCGGACAACCCTCCCACTACGACGAAGTACTACTTGCTCAGGTGCATCATCAGCGATACGTGTTGCAGTACTTTGTGGTGTAACATCTAGCACACCCGGTATTGAAGTACTCACTCCCTTTAACTCCTCAAGAACATGTCTACTACTGGGCTTATTATCTAATACATAGTCTTATTCCAAGAACCTAGCATTCATGCTAACGATTACTTTCTGGTCCTCGGGACTATAAAATAGACCACCTTTCGTTTCCTTAGGATATCCCACAAACAGCCTTACTTCTGATCTCGGTTCCAACTTATTAGTATCGCTTCTCAGCACATGTGCTGGACTACCCCAAATCCTGAGATGCCTTAGACTAGGCTTATGCCCAGACCACAACTCCAATGGTGTAGACGGTACTGATTTAGAAGGTACTCTATTCAGAATGTATACCGCTGTTTCTAGGGCATATCCCCAAAACGAATCTGGTAATGTACTATAACTCATCATTGCCCTAACCATTTCCATAAGAGTCCTGGTCCTCCGTTCTGCTACGCCATTCTGCTGAGGCGTGCTAGGCGCAGTCAGCTGAGATGTAATCCCTTTATCCGTCAAGTAGCTCCTAAATTCATTCGAGAGATATTCGCCACCACGATCCGATCGTAATGACTTGATACTTTTTCCTAACTGTTTCTCCACAACTGCCTTATACTCCAAGAACTTCTCAAAGCATTCAGACTTGCGGTGCAGAAGGAAAATGTATCCATATCTCGAGTAATCATTGATAAACGTAACGAAGTACTTGAAACCACCTCTCGCTTGAATACTCATAGGACCACATAGATCGGAATGAACTAGCCCTAACACATCTTCGACTCTATGCCCCTTTGAACTAAAAGCCCTCTTAGTCATTTTACCTTCCAGGCAAGACTCACAAGTTGGAAAAGCCTCGAATTCTAACGACCCCAAGGGCCCGTCTGCTACCAACCTTTGAATCCTCCTAAGGTTAATATGACCAAGTCTTAGATGCCAAAGATATGTTTCGTTCATTTTAGAAGGTTCTTCTCTCTTATTCAGATTAGATGATGAATTAAGTAATTGTTTCTGTTGCAGTGGAGATGACTTAGATTCTAAAATGTATAGATTGTCAACTAATGAACCAGAGCATATGAACTTTTTGCCAAAACGAATAACAACTTTATTATCAAACGTAGTGGAAAAACCGTTCATAAACAACTTAGAAACTGAAATCAAATTCTTTCTAAAACTGGGAACATAAAAACAATCTTTCAAAACTAGAAACCTATCTAAGCCAAAATCTAAATAGACGTCTCCCACTGCAACTGCTGACGCTCTACTAGCATCGCCCAAGTAGATGGTAACCTCTCCTTCCCTAAGTCGCTTGGTTTCCTGGAACCCCTGCAATGAATTGCAGACATGATCAGTGGCCCCTGTATCTACACACCAGGTACTGGTAGATAACACCGCTAAACATGTTTCAATGACTAAAGCAAAAGGAGTACCTTTTTCGGGTTTCTTGGGAAGAGGACAGTTTGCCTTCCAGTGTCCTTTCTGCTGACAGTTGTAGCACTTTCCTTTCGGCTTCTTCGCCTTTTGTCGAGGTTGCGCGTCACTCATGACCGCCTTTTCTTTTCCTACGGACTTCTTCCTCTTCTTGCCCTTAGGAGCCTTAGAAGTGGAAGCTTCTCCCTGCTGGGCCACCATGGCTTGGGTCTTATGACGAAACAGGCCCTCTGCCGCCTGAAGCTCAGCAACAAGTTCCGGAAGAGTCATCAACATCTTATTCATGTTGTAATTCAACCAGAATTGCTCGAAGCTCTTCGACAAAGACTGGAGCACTATATCGACCTGGGTTTCCCCATCAATAAAAGCCCCAAGAACCTCCAACTCATTCAGCTGGGCCATTATCGCAAGAACATGTTCCCTTACGGGAGTGCCCTCGCGCATGGTCGTGTTCATCAGAACCCTCATGGCTTCTTGTCGGGCAGCCCGCGACTGATGACCAAATAACTCCTTGAGATTGAGAAGCATCTCTGCTGCAGTGTTCATAGACTGATGTTGATGTTGAAGTACATTTGACAAAGATGCCAAGATGTAACACTTCGCCATCTCGTCAGCCTTTTTTCACCGAGCATACTCCTCTTTCTCTTGGTCTGGTGCATTATCAGCAGGCACAGCCGGACAAGCCTCAACAGTAGCAAATTTGTACCCTTCAGCAGTTAACACTATATCCAAGTTCCTTTTCCAGTCAATATAATTGAGACCAACAAGTTTGTTTTCTTTGAGAATTATGGACAACGGATTGAAAGAAATTTTGAATTCCTGGGATCATGCAAACATAGTCTTTACTCAGTCAAGTAGTTTTGAATTTATACATCAAATATTGATCCCATTAAACAACATTTGAATAAATTCACCAACACCTCAAAACACCGAATACCTGCAGGCCACGGAGTGTGGACGTCTACGGTTCAAACATTCGCAAGAGGAGGGATAAATCCCATTAGATTGACATACTGCCCAACAATACTCAACTAATAGTCGGTTTCATCTTTTGGCCAGCGCAATTATCTTTTTTTAAAAGAATAACTTTATAAGAGAATAAAAACGACCTTGTCCTTTGGGACTATCGTAATTATTTGCACTTTAAGCGTAACCCATTAATTGGTACTAAGTTTACTACCAAAATTATACGTCCACCTTTGGGTGACCCGTACGCTTTTGAAATAGCTCACTATAACCATCCCGAAGGAGATTCGTCCTTGTGAACTGTGAAATAAAACGTCCTTTGGGCTCGAATTAAATCACTTCACTGACAAACCTATAATGGAGGCCTTGGATGTAATTTATTTCAACCCATTACACATTTAATATAATTTTTATTTTCTGGGATTTTCTTAACATGTTTGTATTTGCACATAAGCAATCACGTAAAACATGCATGATTAATGAGCAATAATAAACTAGGAACTATAATCCAACTATCATGGCCATTAATCAATCTACAATGTTGCGGAGAAAACACAGTCCTGTCCTTGTTGAGTGTGCCCTTCGTTTCAGGTATTGGAACTCCCTCTTTCGCAGTGACTCCCACTGAATTGGTCGTCTCCGGGAAAGTCGCCATTGGATCAACACCATGGATTTCGTGTACGTGTTTATGCCTCGCCCCGTCAAGGTTGGTCCACGCCCTCCGGATCAATAACGAATAATATAAACAACAATTACATAATTCATCCTATGACCCACGCAGGAGCCGTACATGAGTTTCTATGAAAGCAATAAACTATGCGGTGTCCCACCGTGCGAGTAATTTATTACAAGCATTCACCAACCCAAAAAATTCCTTGACATGTCCAAGGCTTTAAAAACAGCATACATTCAACATGAATTAAAATCCATACATACGAGCCACAATAGTCGGATTCGAAACACCTGCAAAAACTTAT
>CACSLK010031421.1:20232563-20248762 GCA_902706635.1 Striga hermonthica | reverse complement strand
TCCAATTCTCAACCCACAACTCAATATCATCATCATGAGGTTAACAATAAAATCATATAAGGCTCAAAGGGGGTGACTAGTGATTGTTATTCATAGAAAAGAAAAGGAGAAAAAAAATACAAGGAATGCCTCAATCATATTCACGTTTCACAAATTCAATCGATTCATTTCAAAGTAGACTCAAAGCAAATCCTAGATGAATAAATTTTCAAACCAAACGTCTCTCAAGAAAACGAGTATGGCTCAAGCCTCACAAGGTAGAAAATGTCATTCAAACTAACCAAGCAAAATAGTCAAAATATGCCACTCGTTCTCAAAATCACAACTCCTTAACTTAATCAATCGATTATCAACTAGTCTTACAATACACCAAAGTCCAAGCTCAGAAAAACGAAATAAAAGAAAAATCCTAAAAACTAGACCGGTCCACCAAATAGTCACGTAAGCACGCAAAACTCCCCCACACTTAAAATCGGACAATGTCCCCATTGTCGATTCGCAGTGAATGAGAGTTTGACCATATAATAAACCGACTCGAAAACAAAGAAGCTATACAAAAATAAAATGGAAAGAAAAAGAAAACGTACGAAGCACAGTGACAAGTCACTGTGCGTCCGGTGGTGGCGATGGTGGATGCTGGTACTGCTGCGCCTCCCAGGTATCCCATCGGCTGTCATGGGCAGTCCAGTGCTCTTCGTTGATCCTTGTGAACTCTCTCCACTCCCTCTGCTGCTCCGCCCAACGTGCGTCGTTGGTCGCCACTAAGGACTGCCAATTGGCAGCATTCTGCTCCGTGTAAGCCGTCCAACGCGCATCGTGATGCTCTATGTAGGACTCGAGTCGCACATTGTGCGACGACACCTCAGCGTGGATGGCTCGATACTGCTCGTCATTCCGGGCCTGGTTCTCGTCGTACCGAGCTTGGAACGAGGAGAACCAAGCAGGAGCCTGCTGTGAAAATGTGCTCGGGTGTCCGTCCATCGACAAGGGAGGGTGATAAGTGTCGTGCTCGGGATGTGTGTCGGCCGCCGAGTCCTCTTCATCTCCGTCATGAGAGGCTGCTGGGGCTGGTCCGGCTGACGTGTCGGCTGCCGACTGGTCCTCAGGTAAAGGAATGCCCATCTCTCTACAGTAGGTTTTGTAGCTCTCTCACTCGCGGACGGGAAGAACAGCGCCGCCGGGCTTAAGGAAATGCCCATGATAGAGCTCCCGGTGCGAAATCGTGCAAGAATGAATCTTGGGCTCATCAATGTCTATCCCAAAGTGCTCGGCAAACTTGGATACGATATGCCCCAATGTCAGTCCACGCCTCGGGTCGTTTCGCACATCGAAGAGGGACTTCTTAAGGTACTGCAGCATACTAACCGACTTGTCCCTCGAAATCGACCAAATGATAAACACTTGCTGCTCACTCACTTTGTTTGACTCCTTCTTGCCGAATATCATATGAGAGATATACTTGTGGATCACGGCGTGAGCCACATCGGAGAGTAAGCCCGAAGAAGCCCCGACTCTCTTGAATTTCTCGCACGGTGAGATGGTCGGCCAATAGGGGTCGGCTTTCCATCCCATTGGGCTATGACGAGTCCCGATGGAGGCTTTGAACTTGAAAATATCTCGGAGCACTTTGTCGGTGACCTTGTACTCTTGCCCTTTTAGACGAGCCGTGAGGTACTTGCCATTGTCGTGCATGGCAACCGTGCTAAAGAACTCAAGGGTCAAGTTTCGGTAAGTGTATTGCTCCATTTCTTCGAACTCTACGAGGTCGAGTAGTGTAATGTATCGACTGAGATCGTCCTTAATGCCCAAGGTCTCGAAGTAATCCCAATCGAGGGTGCGTGGAGCCGCTAACGGTTTGCCGGCGAGCCTTTTATAAGCCGTGACCTCGTCCATTGATTGGACGTCGAAAGGCACCCCGTGTTGTTGAGCGAGAGACCGGTTGTCGGTTGGCGGGTCGGTATCGGAGCTCGTAGAGACTACCGCTCGAGACATGGACGCTGCGGGAGCCTTTTTCTTCGAAGCCCCGGTTGTTTTTCCCATGATTGTTGGTTCGGGCAAATCGTCGAACACTTGGTGTGCGGTGTTGGAGGTGAAGGGCTTTGGAACAATTTGGAGATGTTTTAGCTCGGAGTGGGCCTCCGCACGCCTCAACGATCAACCAATTCAGAGGAGGGAAAGTTAACCGTACCTTTCAAACGGATTTTGGCCGGAATTGGTCAATTCACCACGAGCTAGGGTTGTCGTGTTCTTGAGAAGAACAAGTGGTGGCCCCAATTAATGTCGAACTGAACGTTCTTTGCTGGATAGCCGCGGTCGGAAGTGGACGCCGGAGAAGGTTGAATGGCCGGACAGATGGAGGTCACGAACTCGGGTTCGGTGGTTTGGTTGTCGGGGTTTGGCTGTTTCCGAATTGCGGAGTTGAATTGGCGGGAGAAGGGACGCCGGGTGGTGATCGCTGCTTGAGTTCGGTCGGAGGACGTGGTCGGAGTGAGGTGGCCGTCGGTCGGTGGTTGGAGGATGAGATTGATGGTTGGGGTCACAGTTGCTTGAGAGAGATTAAGGTTAGGTGAAATTCTGATTTGTCCCGTTCCCCTTTTTTTTTTTAAGTACATCGGGGGGCTAGCGGCGCTATGGGGATAGCGCCGCTATGGCTGATAGTCAAGAACCCGCAGCCCATCGCTATGCCCTCGCTTCACCCTTAGCGCCGCTTTGCAACAATCCATAGCGCCGCTATGCTTATAGCGGCGCTAGTGCCTGATAGTTCGAAAACCATCTGAAGGTCGCTATGGCCCCGCTATCATCACGGCTCCGCTTTCAAATCCTTCAAAGCGCCGCTATGACCATAGCGGCGCTTACCTGCTACATGCTTTTTTTTTTAGTAACAGAAATATATATATATATATATATATACAAATGTACAAATAAGCTCAGTTTTAAGCCGGGAGCTCGACTTAAATTCGATCAAGGATACGGGGGTTCGTCGAGACTAAGGGTCTCGACATGGTGCTTCCCAAATTCTCCTTCGAAATAAGGCTTCACTCTTTGTCCATTCACAACAAATAGCTCGCCATTCGCGGGATTGCGAAGTCGAATGGCTCCAAGTGATAACACCTCATCTATGATATAAGGCCCGCTTCACCTTGATTTGAGCTTTCCCGGAAAGAGACGAATGCGGGAATTGAACAAGAGCACCTTCATGCCGGGCACAAGATTCTTTCGAACTATGGTAGCGTCATGAAGCCTTTTTGTCTTTTCTTTGTAGATTTTGGAGTTCTCGTAGGCTTCGTTCCTCAATTCTTCGAGCTCCGAGAGTTGCAACATCCTTTCTTTTCCAGCGGCATCAAGATCAAAATTCATTCGTTTAATTGCCCAAAATGCCTTGTGCTCGATCTCGACCGGAAGGTGGCACGTTTTTCCATAGACTAGTCGAAAAGGGCTCATCCCCAAAACTCCTTTGTAAGCTGTCCTTTGGGCCCACAGTGCATCATCAAGCCGACTCGACCAGTCCTTCCTAGACGAATTCACTGCCTTCTCGAGAATGGTCTTTATCTGCTTATTACTCGTTTCTGCCTGGCCCGATGTTTGAGGATGATAAGGAGTGGCCACCTTATGAGAAATACCGTATTTCTTCATCAGCTTCTCAAAGACACGGTTGCAAAAATGCTTCTCTCCATCACTCACAATAGCCCGTGGAAAACCAAACCTGCTCAAAATATGTCCTCGCAAAAACTTGATAACCACATTAGCATCACATGTCCGTGTGGGGATAGCCTCAACCCACTTGGACACGTAATCTACAACAAGAAGAATGTATTCAAAGCCAAAAGATTTGGGAAATGGTCCCATAAAGTCAATACCCCAAACATCAAAAATTTCAATTTGTAAATTGTTCACAAGAGGCATTTCATTCCTAGGACCAATGTTCCCAAGTCTTTGGCATCTATCACAAGATTTGCGAAAACTATGAGCGTCTCTAAAGAGAGTTGGCCAAAACAAACCTGATTGGAGGACTTTGAAAGCGGTCTTACGGCCCCCAAAGTGTCCTCCGCATTGAAACTCATGACAAAAGGCCAGGACATCCGGTTGTTCTTCTTCGGGTACACACCTCCGAAGGATTTCATCTTTTCCCATCTTGAAAAGGAATGGGTCGTCCCAAAAATAGCTCCTACACATCAAAACAAACCGTTTCCTCTCTTGGGAAGAGAGGTTAGCCAACAAAACACCATCTGACAAATAGTTCACTATGTCTGCATACCAAGGAACACTAACCACTTCATTTGCATGCTCATATGGAAAATCATCATTTATGCCTACATGCTCATGCAATGCAAATGAAGGATCAGAAGGAACAATGCGAGACAAGTGGTCAGCAACAACATTTTCACAACCCTTCCTATCTCGAATTTCGACATCGAACTCTTGCAACAACAAAATCCACCTAATAAGCCTAGGTTTCGATTGTGTTTTACTCAAAAGATACCTAAGAGCTGCATGATCAGAATGCACAATCACTTTAGACCCCAAGATGTAGGACCTAAATTTTTCAAGAGAAAACACAACAGCTAATAACTCTTTTTCAGTGGTCGTGTAATTCCATTGGGCACCATTTAGGGTCAAGCTAGCATAATAAATTACACGAAGCAATTTATCAATTCGTTGGCCCAAAACGGCTCCCACAGCAAGGTTTGATGCATCACACATAATCTCAAAGGGCAAAGACCAGTCAGGTGCAATCACAATAGGAGCAGTCACAAGCTTATTTTTCAATTTATCAAAAGCCTCAACACATGCATTATCAAACACAAATGGCACATTATTAGCAAGCAAGTGACACAAAGGCTGGCTGATTTTTGAAAAATCTTTAATAAATCTCCTATAAAAGCCAGCATGACCCAAAAAACTTCTAACTCCTTTAACATTTACAGGAGGGGGGAGTTTCTCAATCACATCAATTTTTGCCTTATCCACTTCAATTCCACGACTAGATATCACATGACCCAACACAACTCCACTTGTCACCATAAAGTGACTTTTCTCCCAACTCAATGTCAAGTTAGACTCAATACACCTCTCGAGGACACGAGACAAATTATGGAGACAATTAGAAAATGAAGTGCCAAAGATAGAAAAGTCATCCATGAATACCTGTAAGCAATCCTCGAGCATGTCGGAGAAAATGGAGAACATGCACCGTTGGAAGGTACCGGGTGCATTGCAAAGGCCGAAAGGCATCCATCTGAAAGCAAATGTGCCGAATGGGCAAGTGAAGGTTGTCTTGGGCTGATCCTCTGGAGCTATGGCCACTTGGTAGTAGCCCGAAAGACCGTCGAGGAAACAATAGAACTGGTGGCCCGAGAGACGATCGAGAATTTGATCAATGAATGGCAACGGAAAATGGTCCTTCTTTGTCACGACGTTGAGTCGCCGGTAGTCAATGCACATTCGCCACCCGGTAGTGATACGGGTGGGGACCATCTCTTTCTTCTCATTCTCGATCACCGTGATGCCCCCTTTCTTCGGCACCACATGGATGGGACTGACCCACTCACTGTCGGCCACTGGATAAATGAGCCCCTCGGAGTATAGCTTCAGCACTTCTTTTTTCACTACTTCCATCATGTTCGGGTTGAGCCGCCGCTGGCTATCCCGAAATGGCTTGGCACCCTCTTCCAAAATGATCCGGTGCATACACGTCGAAGGGCTGATGCCCTTAATGTCTCATAGGCCCCAACCGATGGCCTTTTGATTCTTCTTAAGCACCTCGATCAGCTCCTTCTCTTCGTCTTGATTAAGCTCGGCAAATATGATAACCGGCTTTTGTTTCTCATCATCGAGGAAAACGTACTTGAGGTGACGAGGCAACTCTTTCAACTCTAGCATTGGTGGGGCCTTCAATCTCGGTTCTTCGACCTCCATCAGTTCAATAAACGGTCCTTCTTCCTCTTCGAGATCGGGCATCAATCTCTCTTCCAACTCTCGAACAGCAATCTCCTCCACAAACGGGTCACTCGCATCAATAAAGGCGCATTCCTCCACATAGTTCGCCGAAGGGCCAGATGTGGCCTCTCGGACAGAGATAGACACGGACTCACCTAGGACCGTCATGTTCAAGGTCCCGTTCTTGACATCAATGAGGGTGTTGGTGGTGGCCATAAATTGCCTGCCGAGAAGGATGGTATGGTCCTTCCCATTCTCGTGAACGTCTCCCACATCGAGCACTACAAAGTCCACCGGGACGATGAGCTTTCCCACACGAACAAGAACATCTTCCACCACTCCCTTAGGGTATCGAATGGAACGGTCAGCAAGTTGAAGGCACATACGGGTTGATGTCAAATTTCCTAGACCGAGCCGCTGGAAGATAGAAAACGGCATAAGATTGATTCCCGCTCCGAGGTCAAGCATCCCCGAAGCTTCCTTCCCGTTTCCGAGGGCTATTTTGATCACGAAGCTCCCAGGATCTCGTTCATTCTTAGGTAAGTCATGCTGCATTGCACTTGCCGCCTCATAGACCACCACTTTCTCCCCATCGCCGAACTTTCTCTACTTTGTGACCAAGTCTTTGAAGAACTTCACATACGAGGGCATATTCTTGATCACCTCTAAGAGGGGCAAGTTTACGTTGACCTTCGAGAGCATAATGTAAAGATCCCGGAATTGTTGTTCTTGCTTCTCGTCTCGCAGTCGGCTTGGAAAAGGGATGCGTGGTTTGTAAGGATTTGGAGACTTGTGCAGCATTGAGTCGTCCGTCGGCTTCTCTACATTGGCTTCCTTTCTCTTCACATCCTCCCCTGCTTCTTTGAGCTGAGTGGTTGGCTTAGGGTCGTCGGGCTCGGGCATTCTTACTTTGTTATCCACTTCCTTCCCGCTCCTCAACACCGTTATTGCCTTGGCTTGCTCGGGTTGACTCGGAAGTTTCCCTTTGTCGGACTCGGCCTCCATATTCCCGACTCTCGTGGCAAGTTGGCCCACTTGCATCTCAAGACGCTTAATAGACGAGTCCTGGTTGGTGATGAACTGCATGATCTTGTCCAGCTTGTCATCTTGGTTTGACGAGCTTGAACCGGACCCTTGGGCTGGCTGTTGAGGTTGTTGTTGTTGTTGGTAGTTCGGACGAGGGATGAAATTGGGATGGGATTGCTGCTGCATGAGGTTGGGACGAGGCTGTTGTTGGTTGAAGCTTGGACGAGGTGGCTGGAGAATGTTGTTGTTGTTGGACCACGAGAAGTGTGGGTGATTTCTCCATCCCGGATTGTAAGTGTTGGAGAAGGGGTCGTTGGGCTGCCGGTTCTCATATCCTTGAAGAGCATTGACGTCGGCATATTGCTCTCCAAGGTCCTGATCGAATGCCGATGGACACACCTCTGACCGGTGCCCTTGGGCTCCACACGCCCCGCAAGTATCCACTGCCATAGTCTGAACTGGCTACATTGTCCGAGCATTCATTAGCCGCATTTGTTCTGTAAGCTCAGCTATCTGGTGGGCCATCATGTCTTGCCTCGGAGATGCTTCATTCACCACCGCTCTTTTCCCTCGACTGCTCTTTTGAGACGAGCTAGAACTCAACGCCTCAAAGATATCCATCATCTCCTCCGCTGTTCTCGCCCCAATGTCTCCACCCGCTGCATTGTCCACCATGTATTGAAGGTTCTGGTGGAGAGAATCATAGAAGCCATTCATCAAAAGGGCTGGAGGAAGATTGTGATGTGGGCACTGCCTCTGTAGGTCCTTGAAGCGTTCCCACGCTTCGTGAAGTGGCTCGTGCGGCTGTTGGGCAAAAGAGACAATTTGGGACCGCAGCTCTTGAGTCTTTTGGTGAGAGTAGTACCTCCCGATGAACTTTGAGTACACTTGCTCCCAAGTGGTAAGAGAGTCTGGAGCAAGTGTCATCAGCCACGCCTTAGCCCGATCCTTGAGTGTTTCCGGAAAACACCTCATTTTCAACTGGTCCTCATTTAATCCGTGGAGTGGAAACGTTTGGAGGACATTGTAGAATTCACGCATGAAGTGAAGTGGATCTTCGTTGGGAAGACCATGGAAGGACGAGAGTTAGTTGTAGTGGATGGTTTTAAGCTCGTAGTTCCGAGCTGCTGTCCCCAGTCTGATGCATGAAGTCACTGGCCCAATCACCGGTTGAGCCAAATCTCGAAGGAGAGACTTAGGAGGATTGTTGACCTCCTCATCTTGTTCATTCTGTGCCATATCGGTTTGGTCTTCTGATGTAGATGATACCGGTGCGAGACTATCTAGTAAGTCTCGTAGGTCCTGTTGCATGGATTCGTTGTCTGGGATGATTACACGACCACTCCTGGTACGCATAAACACAAACAACAAAAACGTCACAGGCACTAGATAGATACAAAATGAACGAAGAGAGATCAGATAAAGAGAACAATAAAACTAGACAAAGAAAACAAAACAAAAGAAACACAAAAACAAGAAATCACAAAAAATAAGAGAAACACTGAAAATAAATGAATAGGCGCACAAAATAAGTCCTAAACCTTCCCCGGCAACGGTGCCAATTTTGTTGTAAATATTTTTAACCGGAGTAGAACCCAAGGATTCGACACCGGGTCGTGTCACAAGGAAGGTTAGCCGGATTATTTTGCACGGTTATTCAACACACGAAAATAAGAAACAAGTCCTAAACATTCTAATTCAAATTTGGGGTTTTTGATTATCAACTACGAATAATAAGAACAAGCTAACAATCTCAAACTTGCAATTCAAAGTTTAAACTCAAATAATGATAAAGGGGCTAGGGTATCGGGGATATCGCTTCCGGTTCTCAAAACAATTTACGAACAATCAACTATTCAACCAAAGGACTCAAGAATTAACTCATCTAGAGGTTCAATCTCAATATCTCATGAAACAAGAGAATAAACGTAAACAAATCAATCACGAATCAATTAGCATATAGACAATACGTCACCGAACAAGTCTATTATTAACGAGCCTAGGTCGAACGATTTCTCCCCTTTCGGTTTCAAAATCGATTAATTAGATTGAGATGGTGATAAAAAATCTAAACCCTAGGTTATGCACAACTCGAAAAGATTGAGCAAATTAATCAAACGCATACATGAAATCGAACCGGAACGATTATCCCCTAACCCTAGCTAATGAATTTAGCTACTCATTGCAATCTCAACACCAACATCCATAATCAAACCAACCATAATATTCATAAACAAAATGAAGAGAGATGCTTACGATTAATAACAAATCCAATGTCAAGAGAAAGCAACGAACAACTGAAATCCGAGCTAAAATTGGAGTTTTTATGCTCCAAAATCAAATCCAAGATGAAACCAAGTTAAAAGTATGTTTTTGGGATGAGAAACTATGAAAAACGAGGTCTGGGAATGTTCAAAAGTGAAGGAAACGCGATCCCTTAACCCTCCAATTCGAAATTCAGAGAAAATAGCCGCTGTTACAAAACGGGGCATAGCGGCGCTATGGGGAAAGCGCCGCTATGGCTGGAGATGCTGCCCTTCTGCCCCTCGCAATGGTGTCCAGCGCCGCTTCCTCAACAGGCCATAGCGGCACTATGGGCATAGCGGCGCTATGGTCTGGGCTGCTCAAAAAATTTGTTCACCTGAACTCACGTGCTCTCGGCTAGCGTCTCTCGGGCCCTTCCCGAGCTAAAACTCAATCCTCGCATGTTCTAGACGCATGAACCGATGCATAACTCCTAAGAGCCGGAACCGAATACCGCTATCATCAACTGAACCTGAAACCACCACAACCGGAAACACACGAAAAACAAGAAAATAGGGGGAAAAACAAAGAAAATACTAAACACGGCATAATAAAGATAAAAACACAAGAAACGACTAAATGGACCAAAAATACCTAGGAAAAGACCTAAAACAGAGGAAACGACACACAAAATAGCAAAGAGAAAAGCAACAAAAACGGGACAAACAGCGAGGGGTGGATGTTGGGTGGATATCGCGCACATGGGACGGCCGCGAGCGGGCAAAGGCGCGAGCGGCGACGAGCGCAGCACAGCGTGCGAACGAGCAAGGCGCGGTGCGCGGGGCGTTGGGCGACACGCACGAGATAGTCACGCGGGCGAAGGGTGCGATCGCGTGCACACTTAAAGGGCGAGGCAAGACCAGGGCAGCAAGCCTAGTCCTCATAGGAATAGGCAAAGTGGATGCGGGCCCGAGGTATGATCCTTCAAGCAATAGAAATGGCGCACGCAGGGCGCGAGGCCTTAATCCTCCAGGCAAGAGGATAGGCGGGCGAAGACGGCGCAGCCTTAGTCCTATAGGACTAAGGCGAGGCGCAAGGCGGTGGGCCCTAGGCGGCGCAAGAGAGAGAGAGAGGAGGAGGTTGGGGAGTCTTCTACTTGGAGTGCAAGACAAGACTTATGCTTGGAGTGCAAGACAAGGCTTCAAGATCCCCTAGATATTTAGTTTTCTTATTGCTTCATGATATCTAGATTGTTTAGGTTACATAATATTTTATTGCTTTAATAGAGTTATAGGTAGAATAGGACTAGATCTAGTTCATGCTTATATAAAGGCCATTCCCCCATGTTATTTTTCATCATCAAATTTATCAATAGAAATCAAAACTTTTGTTCATTCTCTTTGCTTTAGTTTTTCACCAAAATTCTATTGCAATTATATTCGTTTAGAGGGGTGCGGTTTGTGAACCTCAGGGCAACTATCGGCGATTCAAGGCACTGGTTTGTGGCTTATCGGCAGTCGGGACACGTGATCTTCATCATTGATGCTTTCATTGAGAAGTGTTAGATCATGTGTCTTTTTCCCATCCCATTCCCTTTCTTTTCCTCCCCTTATTTTTTCGTCCATATCAAAAAAAAGAAAAAATCTTCAAAACGAGTCCAGGAAACAAAGAGCGAAAGCAAGAGAAGAAAGCCATGGCCAACAAGGAGATGAAGGACAAGATCGATAATCTCGATATTCAAGTCCGAAGCATGAGCGAAGCTATGAAAGGAAGGCTTGGATCACTCGATGAAGGCCAAAACAACACTAATGCTGCCATGGCATGACTAGGTGTTGCGTGGGTTTCAACAGCAGCAGCAGCAGCGGCAACACGACGCACCGCCACCACCACCACCACCCCCTAGGCGCGAACCTCTCAGGCACGCGCACGAACGACAACACCAGCACGAGTGCGAGCGCGAGCAATGGCGGGAGGACCAACAGCGCGAGGAGGAAGAGCGAGAAGAGGACGGCTTCGACCGACGGTCCCAGGCGTCCAGCTATCACGATCGCCCGAAGCCCGAGAAGCCGAGGATCACGCTGTCCACCTTTACCGGCGCAGATCTCGATGCATGGCTCAACCGGGCTGCCCAATATTTCGAGCTGAATGAGAACGAAGAAAATGACCGGGTAAGGTACGCTGCTTACTATCTTGATGGAGAGGACAACGTATGGTGGCAATGGCTCACGAGCATCTACCGCAGCCGACAACAATTCATCAGGTGGGACGACTTCGAGCGCGAGTTACTCACGTATTTTGGAACATCCGACTACCATATTTAAGATGAGGCACTATCACGCATACATCAAACCGGCAGCTTACGCGACTATCTAAAAGAGTTCGAACGATTGGCATGTCGCGTGCGAGGCTGGCCCGAGACTGCATTGGTGGGAGCATTCATAGGAGGGTTGAAGTTCGACCTAGCTGCAGAGGTGCACTTAGAGCGGCCCGAATCGATGCACGTGAAGGTTGCTCGACGTCGAGACGACCACCTCGCCGCCACTCGAAGGGGACGGGTAGACGTACGATACCCCAAGACACGACGGGCACAACCGGATGCGAGCAATATGATTCCGAATGGCCGACCACCAGATAGCTCTCGACCAACCAATAGCGCGCGACCACCGGGACCGAAAGTCAAGCGCTTGTTGCTCGAGGAGATAAGACGCTGGCGTGAGAAGGGGCTTTGCTACAAGTGCGAAGAAAAATTTACACCGGGCCACCAATGCAAGCAAGCCTTTGTGATAGAAGTCGTCGACTTGGACGAAGAAGTACCCGTGATCGATGAGCACGAAGAGAACAAGATCAAGGTCGCGGTGGTCGGGAAGAGGCCGAGATCTCAATGCATGCGATGGCTGGTACTCGAGGACCGAGGACGATGCGGCTATCGGTGTTGCTCAAGGACCATCGTATAGTCGTGCTCGTGGAAAACGGGTCGTTACACAACTTCATCAGCGCCACGCTGTCTCAGAAGTTGAAGTTGCCAACAACGATGTTAAGCCATTCGAGGTTCGAGTAGCCAATGGCGAATGACTAAGGTGCACCGAGTATTACCGCGGGGTGCCGATCAAATTTCAAGGAGTCACCATCAAAGCCGATCTCTATGCGCTACCCTTGGTTGGACCCGGCGTTGTGTTGGGAGTACAATGGCTCGAGGGATTAGGAGAAGTGACCACCAACTATCGAACCGGGGTCATGAAGTTCGACTCAGGAGAGCACTGGGTCACGTTAAAGGCAAACAAGGACTGTGGGACCAAGGAGGTTGGTCTCGAGAGTATAGAGCGGGTTTGGCATGTGGGCGGCCAGATCTTCACCGTCGAGGAGGCAAGCGCACATGCGGGCACGGTCGAGCCAGTAAAGTACAAGGACCCCGCACTATTCGACGACTATTTCAAAGAGGTGGAGCAAGTCTCGACAGATTATGATGGCCCGCTCATTTTCGACGTGTACCCCGAGGATGAACTCATGGACGTCGAAGTAGTCGAGGCAACCGAGGTCGAATGGGAGGTGCCCGAGGTTTGGACGGTCGAGCAACAGCAGTCTGAGATAGGCAAGTTGGTTAGAGCAACTGACCGCATATTAGGCGAGTCCGACAGAGGAGAAGACCGGGTCGACGAAAAAGGTGAGGAGCCTATCTTTCTGTTTGAATTCTCGAAATGTTTTAAGGACTTGAAGGCCAACGAGTACAAGTCGAAAGATTATGAAGGACCACCTATTTTCGATGTATACCCCGATGAACACTTTGTCGAGGTCGAAAGAACTTTGGTCGAGTCCAAGGAAGCCCAAGTCGTCGGAGTGAAGGAGGAGATTTGGGTTGTAGTCGAAGAGGACCGCGGTAAAGAGACGCTTGCTAAGAACGAGGTGAGGACGCCCCAATTAATGGTCAATGTCGAGTCCTTGAGGACAAGGACATTCTCAAATGGGGTGGGGATGATGCGTAAGTGGGTTTCGACCCCCGAAGAAGAGAAGGTCCGAAGGCCGATACTATCCGAGAAGGCCGAGCAAAGGGCCGAAATAAGGCTTGCATGGCCTAGGTAATGTGCACGAGCCCGTATACGAGGCTGCCGACGTGCGCAATGGCATAGGAGGTCAAACATGCAAGGGTCTACCACGATAAGGAGGTCAAGTAAGAAGCTCGAGAGATCGAGTCTTGAAGGGTCGAGGTCGACGCTAGCACAGCTGAATGCGGGAGGGTCGAAGCTGCAGCAGATCGACGCGCTAGTAGGTCGAACAATTGGTCGACGTTCCAGGAGTCGAACACGAGCATCGCACTACGGGCAGTGCGCATATGAAGTGCAAGGCTTAGGGCGCTTGAGGGAGGACTACGCGTAGTGGACCGTGGTCAAGTGTACGATAGCAGGCCCAGGCGACGCGGTCGACTGGTGCAAGGCGTGTTCGAGGGAGCAACACGCACGGCGCTTGGAGGCTAAGGCCCCTGGTGTTTACATTGCTGGAGAGACGAGCAGTGCGCGAGGGGTGGATATTGGGTGGATAGCGCGCACATAGGACGGCCGCGAGCGGGCGAAGGCGCGAGCGACGACGAGCGCGACACAGCACGTGAACGAGCAAGGCGCGGTGCGCGGGGCATTGGGCGGCATGTACGAGATAGTCACGCTGGCGAAGAGTGCGATCGCGTGCACACTCGAACGGCGAGGCAAGACCAGGGCAGAAAGCCTAGTCCTCATAGGAATAGGCAAAGTGGATACGGGCCCGAGGCATGATTTTTCAAGGAATAGGAATGGCGCATGCAGGGCGCGAGGCCTTAATCCTCGAGGCAAGAGGACATGCGGGCGAAGACGGCGCACCCTTAGTCCTATAGGACTAAGGCGAGGCGCAAGGCGGCGGGCCCTAGGCAGCGCAAGAGGGAGAGAGAGAGAGAGAGAGAAAGGAGGTTGGGGAGTCTTCTACTTGGAGTGCAAGACAAGACTTATGCTTGGAGTGCAAGACAAGGCTTCAAGATCCCCTAGATATTTAGTTTCCTTATTGCTTTATGATATCTAGATTGTTTAGGTTACTTAGTATTTTATTACTTTAATAGAGTTATAGTTAGAATAGGACTAGATCTAGTTGGTGCCTATATAAAGGCCATTCCCCCATGTTATTTTTTATCATCAAAATTATCAATAGAAATTAGAACTTTTGTTCATTCTCTTTGCTTTAGTTTTTTCACCAAATTTCTATTGCAATTATATTCGTTTAGAGGGGTGTAGTTTGTGAACCTCTATGCAATTATTGGCGATTCTAGACACTGGTTTGTGGCTTATCGGAATTCGAGACACACTATCTTCATCACCAGCGCCCGACGCGCAATGCCAGCGTGATACGGAAGTGGGTATTGACCCCCGATGATGAGAAAGGCCGAGGGCCGAGGCTATTGGAGAAGGCCAAGAAAAGCGAGCAAACAAGGCTTGCATGGCCTAGGAGACGTGCACGAGCCCGTATACGAGGGTGTCGACGTGCACAATGGCATAGGAGGTCAAGCAAGAGGTTCGAGAGATCGAGGCTTGAAGGGTCGAGCGCATGGATGTGCGCCAGGGAGCAACGCGCACGACGCTTGGAGGCTAAGGTCTCGGGCGTTTACATTGCGAAGGAGACGAGTGGTGCGCGAGGGGTGGATGTTTGGTGGACAGCGCGCACGTGGGACGACCGTAAGGAAGGGCGCGAACATGCGCATTGGCGTAGACGCGCATGGCGCTTGGAGATTAGGCGAAGTGGTGCGCAGGGGGAGGATGTCGGGAGATTGAGGCGCACGAGGGATTGCAACAAATGGACAAGCACGCATCGGGCGCTGGACGATACGCGGACAGCGCTGAGAGCACGAAGGCGCACAATAGACGAATGGAGCTCTGAGGCGCTGAGCGGGACACGCGAGCCAGTGGACAGGTGCGGGAATATCGCGGGGTTATCGAGCGTGGGTAGCAGCCGCGCGGTTGACAAGGACACGTGGGAGCAGGCGGCGCATGGGCGAGCCGCGTGCGCAGTTGGCGATGCGTGTGGGATGGGCAAAGACCTAGGCCTAGTAGGCTTAGGCAAGATGGGCGACACGCACGAGATAGTCACGCGGGCGAAGGGTGCGATCGCGTGCGCACCCGAAGGGCGAGGCAAGGCCAAGGCAGCAAGCCTAGTCCTCATAGGAATAGGCATGGCGCGAATCCTAGACCCCGCAGGACTAGGAAAAGCAGTTGAGTATCGTGATGTTCGTGAAGGATCGGTGACGGGAGTAATCCTCGGAAGATCAGGCAACGTAGCCGGGAGCATATTCCTAGTAGGAATAGGCAAGGTGGATATGGGCTCGAAGTCTGATCCTTCAAGGAATAGGAATAGCGTACACAAGGCGCGAGACCTTACTCCTCGAGGCAAGCGGATAGGCGGGCGTAGGAGACGCGACCTTAGTCCTCGAGGATTAAGTCAAGGTGGCGTGAGGCGGTGGAGAAGGCCTAGGTGGCGTGAAAGAGAGAGAGAGGAGGTTGGAAAGTCTTCTACTTGGAGTGCAAGATAAGACTACTTGGAGTGCAAGCCAAGGCATTAGATCCCCTAGCTATTTGGTTTCCTTATTGCATTATAAGATCTAGATTGTTTAGGTTACTTAATATTTTATTGCTTTATTATTTTCCTAGGTAGATTAGACTTAGACAAATCTTGTGCCTATATAAAGGCCCTTCCTATATGTTATTTTTATTCATTCAATCATCCAAGAAGTCAATAGAAATCTAGAACTTTGTTCTTCCAACTTTGCTTTAGTCTTTTCACCAGAATACTATTGCAATTTTATTCATTTCAATAGGCGCGGTTGTGGCTAGAGAAACACTATCGGCGATTCAAGGCGCGGGTTAGCGGCTTATCGGCAGTCGAAACACACGATCCTCATCATTGGTGCTTTCATTGAGAGGTGTTGATCGTGTGTTTTTCTTCTACCCCATTCCCTTTCTTTTTCGTTTCAATTTTTTCGTCCC
>CACSLK010031421.1:20222085-20232524 GCA_902706635.1 Striga hermonthica | reverse complement strand
AAAAAAATTCGTTCATCATCATCATCTTCAACCACGAGTCCACAAAGCAAAGAGCGAAGAGAGGAAAGAAAAGCCATGGCCAACAAAGAGATGAAGGATAAAATTGATAATCTTGACATCCAGATGCGAAGTATGAGCGAGGTTATGGAAGGAAGGCTTGGATCGCTTGACGAAAGTCAAAACAACACCAACGCCGTTGTCACACGACTCGAACAGCGATTGGAGGAAGTCCTGCGCGCGATCCAGCAGCAACCCCCACATCACCGCGACGATCCCCCAAGGCGCGAACCGCGCCGGCACGCCGAGCATGCCGATCGCACACCATCACCACGACGCGAGGATCGATGCGAGCAACGGCGCGCGCGCGAACAGGACGAGGACCGGCGACGCGAGGGTTACGAACACGAGAAGGAGTTCGATCAGCGGTCGCAGGCGTCCACCTACCGTGAACGGCCTAAGCCCGACAAGCCGAGGTTCGTGATGTCCATCTTCACGGGTAGTGATCCGGAGGCATGGCTCAACCGTATTTTGCAATATTTTGAACTGAATGAAACCGAAGGCCACGATCGAGTAAGGTACGCAGCATTCTATCTGGATGGAGAGGCCAACGTATGGTGGCAATGGCTCTCTAGAATCTACCGTAGGAGGCAACAGGTCATTACATGGGCTGACTTTGAGAGAGAGTTGCTTACGCGTTTCGGTACGTCTGATTATCATAATTACAACGAGGCTCTTGCACGCATACGACAGACCGGAAACTTGCGTGAATATATTAAGGAGTTCGAACGTCTAGCATTCCGCGTGCAAGATTGGCCCGAAGACGCATTGGTAGGAGCGTTCATTGGCGGCCTAAAGTTTGATCTAGCCGCTGAGGTGCGCTTAGAGCGTCCTGAGACAATGCATGCCGCCATGGAGGTTGCTCGATGCCGAGAAGATCATCTTGTGGCAACTCGAAGGGGACGGGCGGATGCACGCTACCCCGAGATGCGACGCGCACAACCGGACGCAAGCAATATGTTTCCGAGCGGCCGACCACCCGATAGTTCTCGACCACTAGTCACGGAGGTTAAGAGACTGACGCCTGAGGAAATAAAGCGCCGACGCGAGAAGGGACTCTGTTTCAAGTGCGACGAGAAATTTACGCCTAGCCATCACTGCAAGCAGGCCTTTGTCATCCACGTCATAGACCCGAATGAGGAAGAGCCCGAGGTCGAGAATGATTGGGAGCAAGAAGTCGAGATTGGGGTTCCCGAAGAGGAGGCCGAAATCTCGATGCATGCGATGGCTGGTACAAGAGGACCGACGACGATGCGGCTACCGGCGTTGGTCAAGGACCATCGTGTAGTCGTGCTAGTGGACAACGGATCATCGCACAACTTCATCAACGCCGATCTATCTCAGAAACTTAAGTTGCGAACAACAAAGGTAGAGCCATTCGAGGTTCGAGTAGCCAATGGTGAACGGCTAAGGTGCACTGAGTCTTATCGCAGGGTGCCGATCAAATTTCAAGGACTCACCATCAAAGATGATCTCTATGCGCTACCCTTGGTGGGACCCGACGTTGTGTTAGGAGTACAATGGCTCGAAGGTTTAGGAAAGGTGACCACCGACTACCGGATGGGAGTCATGGAGTTCGACTCAGGAGAGCACCGGGTCACGTTAAAAGCAAGCAAAGACAGCAGAGCCAAGGAGTTTGGTCTCAAGAGTATTGAGCGGGTTCGGCATGGGGGCGGTCAGATCTTTACCGTCAAGGAAGTAGGCGCATACGCGAGCATGGTCGAGCATGTCTCGACAGAATATGATGGCCCACCTATCTTCGACGTGTACCCCGAGGATGAACTCATGGACGACGAAGTAGTCGAGGAAGCTGAGATCAAGGAAACTGAGGTCGAAGGTGAGGTGCCCGAGATTTGGACGATTGAACAGCAGCAATTCAAGAAACGCGAGTTGGTTAGAGCATCCGACCATGTATTAGGCGAGTCAGACAAGGAAGAAGGCCGTGACGACGCAAAGTGTAAGGAGCCTATCCTTATGTTTGAATTCTCAAAATATTTTAAGGACCCAAAAGTCGACGAGTACATAAAGGAGTCGACGGGTTATAAAGGACCGCCTATCTTTGATGTATATCCCGATGAGTACTTTGTCGAGGATGAAGGCAATTGGGCTGAGTCCAAAGAAGACGTTGTGGTCGAGGTGATGACGCCCCAATTAATGGTCGATGACGAGTCCTTGAGGACAAGGACATTCTTAAAGGGGGCGGGAATGATACGGAAGTGGGTATTGACCCCCGATGATGAGAAAGGCCGAGGGTCGAGGCTATTGGCAAGGCCAAGAAAAGCGAGCAAACAAGGCTTGCATGGCCTAGGAGACGTGCACGAGCCCGTATACGAGGGTGTCGACGTGCACAATGGCATAGGAGGTCAAGCAAGAGGTTCGAGAGATCGAGGCTTGAAGGGTCGAGCGCATGGATGTGCGCCAGGGAGCAACGCGCACGACACTTGGAGGCTAAGGTCTCGGGCATTTACATTGCGAAGGAGACGAGTGGTGCGCGAGGGGTGGATGTTTGGTGGACAGCGCGCAAGTGGGACGACCGTAAGGAAGGGCGCGAACATGCGCATTGGCGTAGATACGCATGGCGCTTGGAGATTAGGCGAAGTGGTGCGCAGGGGGAGGATGTCGGGAGGTTGAGGCGCACGAGGGATTGCAGCAAATGGACAAGCACGCATCGGGCGCTGGACGATACGCGGACAGCGCTGAGCGCACGAAGGCGCACAATAGACGAACGAAGCTCTGGGGCGCTGAGTGGGACACGCGGGCCAGTGGACAGGTGCGGGAATATCGCGGGGTTATCGAGCGTGGGTAGCAGCCGCGCGGTTGACAAGGACACGCGGGAGAAGGCGGTGCATGGGCGAGCCGCGTGCGCAGTTGGCGACGCGTGTGGGATGGGCAAAGACCTAGGCCTAGTAGGCTTAGGCAAGCTGGGCGACACGCACTAGATAGTCACGCGGGCGAAGGGTGCAATCGCGTGCGCACCCGAAGGGCGAGGCAAGGCCAAGGCAGCAAGCCTAGTCCTCATAGGAATAGGCATGGAGCGAATCCTAGACCCCACAGGACTAGGAAAAGCAGTTGAGTATCGTGATGTGCGTGAAGGATCGGTGACGGGAGTAATCCTCGGAAGATCAGGGCACCTTCGAGTGGTTCTCTCATTGCCGACTGTTTAAATTTATGTTTGGTTTTTTTTATCATTTGTGATATAGAATATTATACTAGACCGGGTTAATGGATAAAACAAATACATATTGGAGGATAAGCCCACTAAGACATCTAAGCATAACGATATGGGCCAAGCCCAACTTGGGCCCAAAAGGTATCTTATTCTCTCATTCTCTCTTCATTCATTTACTACAATTCTCTCTCTATCATCTGATAGAGTACTGACTTAGGCATCGGAGGCCCGACGCCGGGATCCCCCGGCGTTGGGTTCTTGCAGGTGCGGAGGTCGTTCGAGTTGAAGGAGCCCGGGTGAAATCTATTTCACTTCACTAGCGCCTTCTGTTGGTCCCGTTCAAAAAGTCAAGCGGAGTTCCGACTAAAAAAATTGGAAAACCTTCTTCATCTCCATCGGCCGCCGGAAAACGTGCTTCGATCCAAAAATCGTTTACATCATCAGATAGATCTCCTCGAGGTGAATCTACTTTTAAAATTTCATGCAAAAATTCATTCAGGAAGACCTTCAATTTCGTGGTCAAAGTTTCCAGATCTAGCAAAAGTTTGGTCAAAATCGGACATTCAAACCCATTTTTCTGGTGATTCGAGAGGGCTATGAAAAATCCAAGGGTACCACCAGAATCCTCTCGGCGAGGCGAATCTCCATATGCTGAACTTATCCGCACGCCGCCGTCCGTCGCCGCCGTCCAAAGTTGTCCGATTGGAAAAATTCATACACCATCACGAAGCTTTCCTCTTGCTCGTTCTACCCTTAAAGTTTCGTGCAAAAATTCCTCCGGGAAGGCCATCAATTCGCCGGTAAAAGTGTGTAGATCTAAAAAAAATTTGGTCAACTCTGGTCATCTTCTCCATTTTTTCGGCGATTTCACGCGAGTCACGACAAACAAAGCACACCATTGGAACCACCGTGCCGGGGCGCACGCACGGACGGGCATTTCCACCGAAGTCGGTGAGGTTTGGCCGGCGGAGATTTTTCCGACAGCTTCCAGCCGTTGCACGTGCAGCTTTCAGCCTAACCCGCGTGGGAGCCCAGTGCAGCAGTCCAGGCGAGCTCGCGTCCTCTAGCCCAGCGTGGAGGCCCATGTCCCGCGGCCCAGGAGATGGTCAGCATGGCCCGTCTACAAGCGGACCAGTAGCAATTGATTGTAGCCCGACAGAGGAGCCACGCAAAAAGATCCTTCAGCCCAGCAACACCGCGCGCGGGCCGCTTCCGGCCCATGAAGCCCGCGCGCTCATAGTCATCAGCCCGCGCCAGCCCGCGCTTTAGCCCACGTCCAGCCCGGAGCCCAACCAGCTTCCTGCACAACTCCAGCCCGCGGAGCCCGCGTGTCAGCCCACATCGGGTAGCCCATCTCTATCAGATCTCGACTCACGTGCGGCCCACTTCTTCCCAGCCTCTAGCAGACCCAGTTCCACAACCCAGCATTCCCAACGTGGCCCTTTGAGCGCCCAGACCGCCTCTAGTCAGTCCAGTGCGTGCCAAACCGCCTCCAGTCGGCCCAACAGCATGGATTCCAGGCCCAATACCACTCAATCGCGGCCCAACACCACTTATGCGACCCATTTTGCCTCCAAACTCCCCCAATTTGGTCCAACAAGCCCTATTTTCTACCAAAAATTAATTCGAGATGAATAAAGCGAACGAAAAGGTAATTTGGGATATGATTCTCATGATGAAGGTATGGATAGATTTAAATTTAGAGCTTGAGGATTTTTTAATTGGTGCAAAATGGAGAATACTCGGCTTATTCATGGAACTATTTGGTTTATTCGTGGAGGATTATGTGGTTTATGCGTGGATATTATTTGATTTGATCGAGGATACATTATTTAATTAATTCATGAGGATTATGCGACATTTCCGTGAAAATTATTTGACTTAATTGAGGCGATTACTTGATTGGATAGGAGAGATATTATTTTGTTCGGAGTGATATTTGATTTGTTCGAGGAGACATTGTTTTGTTTGAGGAGATATTATACATCTTGTTCATGGATATATTGGAGTTGTTCGGGATTATTGGATTTACTTGTGGATGATTATTTGATTTGCTCGAGCAATTATTGGATTTATTTGTGGATATATTTGATTTGCTCGAGCGATTATTGGATTTATTTGTGAAAAATTATTTGGTTTGCTCGAGCAATTATGAGATTTATTTGTGGATGATTATTTGACTTAATTGAGGTTATTACTTGATTTGTTCGAGGAGACATTGTTTTGTTCGAGGAGATATTATATATTTTGTTTGTGGATATATTGGAGTTGTTCATGGGTATATTTGATTTGTTCATGATTATATTTGATTTGATCGGGAAATTATCAGATTTGATCGTGGATACATTTGATTTGTTCGTTAATATATTTGATTGAAAACAAATGTGGGTTTCGAATTAAGGATATTTTAGAATTGTGTTTATCGTGTTTTTTGGCGCACTTATCGATGGTCTCGAGGATGTGGATTAATATTATAGGATTCGATATTTTGATATATTGAGAACCTCTCATTTGAATTTTCATGTGAAAACGTGGAATTTTGCCGAATTGATTATTCATAATTTTAAACATGTCGAGCATGTCTTAAGTCGAGGAGATGGTGATATTTGTATTTGATCTTGTTTTTATTGCGTGGAGCATTGCAAAATGGATAACTTGAATATAATGTGAATAAATGATATCTCTCTGAATTCTTGTCGAGGAAACAACGAAATAACCCGAGTCTTGACGAGCTATGGCGGAGGAGCTGTTGAGTGTCGAGGACAAAATGAACGAGCATGAGTCCATCAAAGTTGGGTGATAATGAAGGACGAGCATGGATGATGTCGATCACAGGTGGCAATATCAAAGGCAGAAATCATTCTCTTTTGGAAAGGTAAGACAATTTGGAGTGGCCGTGTGTGATCAACACGTGGTTTATGGACGCATTGAGTCCTTTAGCACTATTTTTTTAAAGATGTTCATTGTCTAAGTACTTTGGGCGAATTGTTGAAGAAATTGTGATGCATATGGATATGGTTGGGATTATAATTTGGATGACTAACAAAATGATCGGGTGTTATTATATCTTGTTGTGTTTGATGTTTTCCTTTTCAACCTCAGTGGCAGGTCGAAGAATTCGAGCACAGGTCATCATGTACAACCAGGAAAGGATGGTCGAAAAATATGCTTGATTCTTTATCTTGCTCGATACAATTATGAATATTATGGGACTAACGAAAATGATCAATTACTATCATATCTTTTTGCTCGATGTGCTCCCATTTGACCTCAGTGGCATGTCAAAAGGTTCGAAGTAAAAAAATCCACCATGACTAAGGCCTCCGGGCTGGATGGTCGCTTGTTTAGTACACCCCTTGGGATGGGCAGGTTCGTCTCCTGTTTCGAACATCCATCGGATTGGGTGGGAAAGTGCCTGAAGAAAAAAAAAATCCACCATGACTAAGACCTCTGGGATGGGTGGTCGCTTGTTTCGGAAGGCCCCCCCTGGGGTCGGCAAGTGCCTGAAGACAAATTCCACCATGACTAAGGCCTTCGGGCTGGGTGGTCACTTGTTTAGTACACCCATTCGGATGGGCAGGCTGGCCCCCTGTTTCGAACATCCCTCGGATTGGGTGGGCAAGTGCCTGAAGAAAAAAAATCCACCATCACTAAGGCCTCCCGGCTGAGTGGTCTCTTGTTTCGGAAGGCCCCCCGGGGGTCGGCAAGTGCCTGAAGAAAAATTCCACCATGACTAAGGCCTCCGGGCTGGGTGGTCGCTTGTTTAGTACACCCCTTTGGATGGGCAGGTTGACCCCCTGTTTTGAACATTCCTCGGATTGGATGGGCAAGTGCGAAGACATGGATAGCTCGAACAGACCTCTTAGGCAGGTCGATTATTTCTATTTGGTTCTATTTGGTCTGGTATTATTGTATATTTGTTCCTAACCCCAGTGGCAGGTTGAGGGAGTTCACTATGGATAATTCGAGCAGTATGAAGACAAAATCCACCATGACTAAGCCTCCGGGCTGGGTGGTCGCTTGTTTAGTACACCCCTTGGGATGGGCAGGTTGGTCGAAAAGCTCATGCCTTCGGGCTAGGTGGCCTCCTGTTTCGAACATTCCTCAGATTGGGTGGGCAAGTGCGAAGACACGGGTAGCTCGAGCAGTTTAATGGATTTATTTGATTTGATTTTGTGGTAATTGTGCTTTTGACCTCAGTGGCAGGTCGATCAAGCTCGTTACGGATAGCTCGAGCAGGTTAATGGATGTATTTGATTTGCTTTCGTGGTATTTGTGCTTTTGACCTCAGTGGCAGGTCGATCAAGCTCGTTATGGATAGCTCGAGCAGGTTAATGGATTTATTTGATTTGATTTTGTGGTATTTGTGCTTTTGACCTCAGTGGCAGGTCGATCAAGCTCATTACGAATAACTCGAGCAGGTTAATGTTTTTATTTGATTTGGTTTTGTGGAATTCGTGCTTTTGACCTCAATGGCAGGTCGATCAGCTCATTATGGATAGCTCGAGCAGGTTAATGGTTTTATTTGATTTGGTTTTGTGGAATTTGTGCTTTTGACCTCAGTGGCAGGTCGATCAAGCTCGTTACGAATAACTCGAGCAGATTAATGGTTTTATTTGATTTGGTTTTGTGGAATTTATGCTTTTGACCTCACTGGCAGGTCGATCAAGCTCGTTATGAATAACTCGAGCAAGTTAATGATATTTATTTGGTTTGGTTTTGTGAAATTCATGCTTTTAACCCCAATGGCAGGTTGATCAAGCTCGTTACGAATAACTCGAACAGGTTAATGATATTTATTTGGTTTGGTTTTGTGAAATTCGTGCTTTTAACCTCAGTGGCAGGTCGATCAAGCTCGTTACGAATAACTCGAGCAGGTTAATGATACTTATTTGATTTGGTTTTGTGGAATTCGTGATTTTAACCTCAGTGGCAGGTCGATCAAGCTCGTTCCGAATAACTCGGGCAAGTTAACGGTTTATTTGATTTGGTTTGCGGTATTTGTGCTTTTGACCTCAGTGGCAGGTCGATCACGCTCATTACGGATAGCTCGAGTAGGTTTATGGATTTGTTTAATTTGATTTTGTGGTATTTGTGCTTTTAACCTCAGTGGCAGATCGATCAAGTTCACTATGGACAGCTCGAGCAGGTTAACAGTTTATTTGATTTGGTTTTGTGGTATTTGCATTTTTTATCCCAGTGGCAGGTCGATCAAACTCGTTACAGATATCTTGAGCAGGTCAATGGTTTTATTCGATTTTGGTTTTGTGGCATTTGTGCTTTTGACCTCAGTGGCAGGTCAATCAGATTCATTACGGATAGCTCGAGCAGACCTCGGTGGCAGGTCGATGATCTTTATTTGATTATGTTTTCGTCGAATATATTTTTCGATTTCTAGGGGCAAAGTGATGGGATCCATTACAGATAGCTCGCGTAGATCTCGGTGGCAGGTCAATGATCTTTATTTGATTCCTGTTTTTTTAGATTTATGCTTTGGACCTCAGTGGAAGGTAGATGAGATTCTTTGCGGCACAAGCAGGTTGATGGTTTTTGCTTGGTTTGGTCTTGTCAAAATTATTTCTCAACCTCGGTGGCAGGTCGAGGATATTCATAACTGCCGGAGCAGGTTGATTGCATCTTATTTTGGTTTTATCGACTTCAAGGGCAGGTAGATGGGATTCATTACGGCACGAGCAGGCTGATGGTTTTGGCTTGGTTTGGTCTTGTCGAATTTATTTTCGACCTCGGTGGCAGGTCGAGTGAATTCATTTATAGTAGTTCACGAAGTCAGGTCGTTCGGGTTTTTAGAAGATGTACAACAGGCTTGAATTTTAAAATTTTAAACTGGGGGCGCGATAGGATGAGGTAACCGGAAAGGCCTATCATTAGGAGGAGAGAGCTCGAACAAGGGATTGAAAAAGTAGAAGATTTAAGTTCAAATTTTCAAATTCAAGACTTTGGGAGATCGGACATATGGTTTTCGACCTCATCAGCGGTCTCTTGATTTTCGGTTCTCGATTCTCGGTTTTCGATTCTCTATTTTCGACCTCAGCAGTCTCTCGAATCTTGGCTTTCGACCTCATTGGCGGATACCCAATTATTGGTTTCGACCTCAGCGGTCTCTCGATTCTCGGTTCTGGTTACCTCAGCGATTTCTCGATTCTCGGTTCTCGATTCTCGATTTCCGACCTCAGCGGTCTCTCGACTCTCGACTTTCGACATCATCGGCGGTTACTCAATTTTTGGTTTTCGACCTTAGCAGTCTCTCAATTCTCGATTTTCGACCTCAGTGGTCTATCCGTTCTTGGTTTTCAACCTCAGTTGTCATTCGGCTTTTGGCTTTCGGTTTTTCGACCTCGGTCGAAGGACCTTCAATTATTTATCTCAGTGGATGGTCATTCGATTTTCGACCCATTACGGCCTCTCGGTGCTCATTGAAAGTTTTATGATTATTTGGTGATCGAGAACTTATGCAAATTATAACCTCAGAGGCAGGTTGACGGAAACGGCTAGAAGAGACATTTCACTCTTGGATCGAATCATGATTACTCGACCAGAGTGGGGGGCTAGATGATATATGATATTATACTAGACCGGGTTAATGGATAAAACGAATATATATTGGAGGATAAGCCCACTAAGACATCTAAGCATAACGATATGGGCCAAGCCCAACTTGGTCCCAAAAGGTACACTCCCCCTATAAAAAGGGGCCAAGATATCTCATTCTCTCATTCTCTCTTCATTCATTTACTACCATTTCTCTCTCTATCATCTGATCGAGTACTGACTTAGGCATCGGAGGCCCGACGCTAGGATCCCCCGGGGTTGGTTTCTTGCAGGTGCGGAGACCGTTCGAGTTGAAGGAGTCCGAGTGAAATCTATTTCACTTCAATTTGTGTGAACATTATGTAATTGTTTGTGTTGAATGAATGAGATCTTCTATCGTTTGGAAAGAAAGAAAAGATTAATGATGTCTTGTATCTTTTTTTTTTTTAAATTATCTGGCTTTTCCTCTATGGAATTTCAACACAAAATTAAAAATAAAATATTATTTTATATTTGTTTATCAAATAATTCATTTCACTAAATCAACGGAAAATTCCTTATAAATCCCTAATCCACAATTTCACTTCCTTGTCAGTCCCTCCACATTTAAACTTCATCTCTACTCCTTAACACTAATTTCTCTTTCAAGATTACTCCCCATATA
>CACSLK010031421.1:20207293-20221928 GCA_902706635.1 Striga hermonthica | reverse complement strand
TTCCTCAGCTCCCTCTCTCTATTCCCGTCTCGTTCTCTCTTTCTCGCCGGCCTCTCAATTCCCCTCTCTCTCTTGCAAAACTCCATCGCAGTCGCCTTCCTTTCTCTCTTTTTTCCCGTAGGACGTTCGTCTCCCTCTATCTTTTTTCCCATCGCTTCGTCTCTCTCTCTGTCTCAATCGTCGTTCGTCTCTCTCCAGTGGGAAGCAATGGTCGGCTCAGAAAAAAAAATCTCCATACAACAGGCCCAAACCGTCCTCCTCGTCACCCACCAAAGAATTAACAAGGGTAATTATTTTTGGAGGTTTTTTTCCTAATTTTAGGGCTTTTTTCAATTTAGGGATTTGCTCACATTTTTTTTTGTCTTGATTTTGATAATTTTAGGGCTTGCTCAATTATGTTGGGGGTAAATTATGGGGTTTGCTCAATTCTGTTGATGATTTAAAAAATCATAGGATTCTCTCATATATAATGCTACATATGCACACAATTTCTTTTCGCAGGTGCTATTAAACTAAATTGGCCCAAGAATATAGGGAGATTAAGAAAAGTGGTGTTTTTGTGTGGGTGTTGGTAATTAAATTTATAGGGAAAACATGGATTTGCTTTGTTTGTAGACCCAAACCCCTAAACACACCATCACACACATATTCATACAAGATATGGTCTCAAACTATTTTTTTTTTTTATTTTTGATTTATCTCTTTGAGTTTTGAAGGTTATGTTCGGGTATATTGGTGATGTCTTAATTTGTGGAGAGTGATTTGAGTGACAGAGATTAATTTGACAGAAATAATGTGTTTCGATGTCTTAATACAATAATATTAAATTGTAAGATTGTGTAATTTTTAAATCATGTGTATGTGTAGGCTTGGTTATACGAGCGTGTGCATTCTCTGGGAAAACGGTCAACACTCGAGGAGATTCTCCGTCTATTTCGATGGACGGGGAGCAATTTGTCGTCCACAGTGGAAGGGTGTTTAAAATCCCTTCAGAAAATAATGAGGCATAAGGTAATTTATATAAGTTTATAGTATTATGTTTTCCCTTCTTCTTCTTTTTATTTTTTCCGTTAACCGATATTGTTCTTAAATCATTATGATTTGTTTTGCATCTGTATTCGGTATCGCATGTGTTTGTCGAGCGTGCCTGTGTGGAGACCCAGGTTTTCTTTAATTTTGGTCGAGAATTTATGTTTCAGCATAGTACTTAAGTCCATAGATTATGTGCTCGTTTATCTTTTATTTAGAACTCTACTGTAGCAAGTGAATATTTATTGTCCATAGCATGGATAAGTTCATGATGAGGCTGATTCAATTTGTATTGGTAACTTTTTCTTTTAGATTATCATGGAACTATTCAAATCTTAGATGAATAAACTAATTTCGGTTATTGACAGATGATTATGTACCTTGTTGTAGAAATTATTCTATTGATTTTCTTGCTTAATGCTAGGAGTTACAACAAAGGACATAGCATGGTACTATTACGAATATAGTAAGAGAACCGGATGGTTCTATTTAGGCTTAAGACCTATTGTTCCAGTTATAATTAAAGTGACAAATTGTTAGAACAATAACTCCAGTAATAACGAAGATCAAAGCGTGCCAATGGTATTAAATTGCTTCGTCATACAATTTATCTTGCTTTTGTGCTCCATCATCTTTTCATAGGTACAAGTATCTCTATTTTTCGTTCCCTTTAATTTTTTTTCCTTCATGTACAGGGGACATTGGAGACCCGTTTACTTGCCATGGTTTGTCAGGAGAATTTGTGGTTTGTAGTTTGATGGTTTGATGGCTGATTGTGGACAAAGTGGATGATGGTGTGATGTTGTGAAATCTTCCTTGATGGTGTGAAGTTGTGGATAATGGGTTGTGGTTTGTGGACAAGTAGTCTGACATGCGCGTCGCGACGCGGCAAATTTATATTTATAATAGTTTTCCTCAACAAACCTCTACTAACTAGTAGTACTGGTGAGTATGGGTCAATCCCATGAGGAGCAGGAATTAAGTCGTGACAATTTTCGTATTAATCGAATTGAAACTAAGAAATCAGTAAAATGGGGGGATTGGTTTCTAAAACTAAAAATAAGAAAATAAAATAAAAATCAAATAAAATAAAAGAAGTCAGTTTTCGGTTCAGTTATCACCCAATCTAAATCTACCACTAATTAATTTCGACGCCTTCTTTAAATTGCTAATGAATTACCGACCCTAGCTAACAACAAGCTCTGTTAACCGAATTTTCCCTTACTAAATATTTAATCGAAATAGGCTCTTCGACTAAACCTAACAACTGGACAACCTAGAATAAGCTCTCTAGATTTAACTCACTAGCAACATTAATCGCTAAGAAAATAGATCAGTCTAAGCAATGGACGCAAAAGTTCGGACCATTTAACTTATGTTCAAGCTACCCTAGGGATGCACGACCCCTAGTTTACTACTAACGAAACGAGACAATAACAATTACGGATTAAAGCCCTAAATCTAACAATTAAACTATGAACATCAACGTAGCTGGCCAAATTAAATCAAACACCATAATTCATAAACACTAAACACAGATAGCATGAATCGACTCAGCAACAAAAATAAATACGGCATCTCAACTAACCAACAATAAACATAAATCCTTCAATTCATAGATAAATTAAAGTTAGGGTTCAAACATCCCCTAAAACTGGATAAAAATTTAGCCTAGCATACTAAGAAAAATAAATAAAAGATAAAAAGAGAGAAGATAAAATTCTCCCTCGTGTGCGGGTGCAGCTTCCCTCCGCGTGTGTAGCCTCTTCCCAGTCCGTGCGTGAGTTTCTATCTGCCTCTGTTCTCTCCTTTCTGTGTATGGCGTCTCCCGGCTTTTTTGCAATTAATTCCTCTCAAAGAAATTCTCCTCATGTGGCAGCTCTCCAACGAGACTAAATAATTCACCCTCAATACTTCAATTAGCCTTGAATTTCCCAAGTATTCAGCTTGCGTAGATCCTTGTCATTCAATTTGGACTTTTGATTTAATTAATAGAGCCCAATTGTGGCCTATTTTTGCCAGGTATGAAGCACCATCACATTAGTCCATTCAAATTTTCGGTTGGCACCTCGTCTCCCAAAAACTCCAATATTCTGAAAATAAACCATAAAAATCAAAGTATATGAATCCATCCAAATAATAAATAAGTCGAAAAATATAAACGTGCGAATAAATTAAGCATATGAAAATACACTATTAAACATATAAAACGTGCACATTTTTCGACCTATCATAGTCTAATAGTTTGATTGTTTGATGGATGATCGTAATTTTGTGGATGGTGGTTTGTGCACAAAATAGTTTAATGGATGATGTTTTGGATTTTTTTTTTATTTGATTCCTAATGATACTTGTTTTCTTAACGAAAATTGATTATTCCAATTTTTGGTCAACATTTACAAAACGTAGTACCAGACATAGAGTAAGATAGTACCAGTTTTATATTGTTGTAGTACCTGGTATTGTGTCTTTAATACCACTTATAAATGAATACATAAAAACACCGAATTTCGGTTTCAAATGATGTTTATATGACCTACGATCACTCTCACATTAGTTTATATGAGATTTAAAATATTTTTAATTAATTTTAATCATTTAATGGTCATATGGTACCACATCTTATTCTGCTTGGTACCTGATTTCGATCGAATAGTACCTACCTTTTTGAACAAAAATTGATTATTTCAATTCTGCTCAACATTTACAACACGTAGTACCAGTCATAGTGTGAGACAGTACCACATTATGGAGAGTTAGTATCACATATCATGTCCCTAGTACCACTTGTAATAAACACATAAGAAGACCGGATTTCGGTCGCAAATAATGTTTATACAACCCATGATCACTCTGGCATTAGTTTATATAAGATTTTAAATTTTTTTGATGGAGCTTAATCGCAAATTGGTCATAAACTCGATACACTAATGAGAAAGTACTACTACTAGACTTCATTTCATTGAATGACACACTTCATCTCATATAAATCATCATACATGACTACTTCAAATTCTATCTATATGTTTTCAATTCCTCTTTTTTCATCCAAATCAAGTGTGAATGATCCATGTGTCATGATAGACAAGAAGGATTAAAGAAATCGCGTTTTTTATAATAGTACCGGTTTTGGGAAATATGGTACCACATCTTATTCTATTTGATACCTGGTATCGATCGAATAGTACCTACTTTTTTGAACAAAAATTGATTATTTCAATTCTGCTCAACGTTTAAAACACGTAGTACCAGTCATAGAGTGAGGCAATACCATATTATGGAGAGTTAGTATCAGATATCATGTCCATAGTACCACTTGTAATGAACACATAAGAAGATCAAATTTCGGTCACAAATAATGTTTATACTAGCCATGATCACTCTGACATTAGTTTATATAAGATTTTAAATTTTTTTGATTGAGCTTAATCGAAAATTGGTCATAAACTTGATACACTAATGGGAAAACACTACTACTAGACTTCATTTCATTGAATGACACACTTCATCTCATAGAAATCATCATACATGACTACTTCAAATTCTATCTATATGTTTTCAATTCCACTTTTTTCTTCCAAATCAAGTGTGAACGATCCACTTGTCATGGTAAACATGAAAGATTTCGCGTTATTTTTTTTTATAATAGTACCAGTTTTTGGAAATATGATACCTCATCTTATTCTGCTCGGTACCTGATTTCGATCGAATAGTACCTACTTTTTTGAACAAAAATTGATTATTTCAATTCTGCTCAACATTTACAAAACGTAGTACCAATTAGAGTTTGAGGCAGTACCACATTATGGAGAGTTAGTACCAGATATCCTGTGCCCAGTACCACTTATAATGAACACATAAGAAGACCGAATTTCGGTCGCAAATGATGTTTATACAACCCATAATCACTCTGACATTAGTTTATATAAGATTTTAAATGTTTTTTATTGATCTTAATCGCAAATTGGTCATAAACTCGACACACTAATGAGGAAACACTACTACTAGACTTCATTTCATTCAATGACACACTTCTTCTCATAGAAATCATCATACATGACTATTTCAAATTCTATCTATATGTTTTCAATTTCACTTTTTTCATTCAAATCATGTGTGAACGATCCACGTGTCATGGCAGACATGAAGGATTAAAGAAATCGCATTTTTTATAATAGTACCGGTTTTGGGAAATATGGTACCGCATCTTATTCTGCATGGTACCTGATTTCGATCGAATAGTACTTACTGTTGTGAAGAAAAATTGATTATTTCAATTCTGCTCAACATTTACAAAACGTAGTACCAGTCAGAGTTTGAGGCAGTACCACATTATGGAGAGTTAGTACCAGATATTCTGTCTGTAGTACCATTTGTAATGAACACATAAGAAGACCGAATTTCGGTCGCAAATGATGTTTATACGACCCATAATCACTCTGACATTAGTTTATATAAGATTTGATATTTGGTTAATTAAGTTCGATCACTCAACACACTAATGGAAAAACACCTTAATTCAACTCATAGAATGGTACCAATTTCTACGAAAATAATACCACTTTTTCTTCTACGTAGTACCTGTTATTGATCGATTAGTACCAACTTTTGTGAAGAAAAATTGATTATTTCAATTCTGGTCAACATTTACAAAAAATAGTACCAGTCATAGTATACTATATTCTAATTTATGGCACGATAGTACCAGATATCATGTCCCTAGTACCATTTGTAATTAACAAATAAGAAGACCGAATTTCGGTGGCAAATGATGTTTATACGACCCATAATCACTCTGACATTAGTTTCTATGATATTTGATATTTGGTTAATTAAGTTTAATCGTAAATTGGTCACGAACTCGACACACTAATGGAAAAACACTACTTATTACACTTCAACTCATTGACTGGTACCAGTTTTGATGGATATAATACCGTTTTTTCTTCTACGAAGTACCTATTATTGATCAATTAGTACCAACTTTCTGGAATGAAAATGTAATACACCAATTAAAACTTCACAAAACCATCACCTATATTGCAGTATGAAATGCCAGTATATTATACAAAAAATCATAAAGTGTCATTTACTACCCACTCTTTGGAATGAAGATGAGTACACAAGTATGGACGAGATTGCATTTTCGGATGGCAAACTGGTGATCCCCTTTGTATAACGATGCATATACTCTCCATTCACAATCCGAGAATCGATTGATTTATCTTGAATGGCTCCAAGAATCTGTCCCTCTCCTTTGATGCAATATCTCCAAGAATCGATCGATTTATCTTGCAATAACGGCTCCGATTCTCCATCCGAGAAATCAAAAGGAGGTACGTTTTCCCTGTGTTAATGTTGAAAAATTAATGAAGATACAAATACACCATATTTCAATAGTAAATTCATTAATAATATAAAAGCAACATTACCGGCTCATGTTCATCGGTCTATCATCCCGTCTTTCATTTCTTCCAATGACCGGGCTTTCATTTCTTTCAATGGCAACTATATCTACAATATTTATTTTCCAATAAAGATGTAGCCGAATCATGTCTCTTACATCCTCATCATCAAACAAATTAACTCTCTTTTTTTCTTTCGGCGCAATATAGTTTAACATGACGGTTTTCCAACTAAAATTCGGCCACCTCTTACCAATGAGAGTATACACTTCGTCAAGCGTTGATGCAAGGCTCATAGAGAATACATACAATTCATTTTTGTAGGTTGAACTCTCTAATATATCACTTTGTTCTCCTTCCATGTTTCTATTAAAAATTGGATAAAAAACAAAACAACTTTACATTTTTCCCACTAGATATGGTACCAAACAGTTAGAAGTGTGGTACTATATAAACAATCAGAGGTACCAAAATAAAAAATAGTGGTACAATGATTATTCTAATCTTATTTTTTTTTTTTTTTTGTTTTATGGTGAATAACACCTAACATAGCCTAAAAATAACATAAATTTGGTATACATGAAGAGCAAATTAACATAGCCTAACAATGACATAAATTAGGGTAAATATGAACAACACTAATCAAACTTCAATCCATAACAAATTAACCAAAAATATATGAATTAAAGATGATTTTTGGACTCCAAAGTTCTCATGTAATACATATATTACTTACTACATCAAGTTTTCGTAGGAAAAAAGGCTCAATGTTGCCGGATAAATATCAATTTTTGCCGAGAGAAGTTTGTCGTCAGAATAATTTAGTTGCCTTGGTTTGTTGCCGCCGGACTTGTTCTCTCCGGATACAATTAATTAAAGGGTGGCTGGGATGGGAACGGGGAGGGGCGAAGAACTGAGAAGAGAAAAAAATGGGGTGACCATATGGATGGGAAAAAGTGGGGAGGGAATGGGAAAAAGTGGAGAAGGGGTAGTAGGGGGTGACTTCTTTTAAAATTATATTAGTTGTGTAATAGTTGTGTAAGAAAAATAATAAATTAATAATAAAGGGAGTATGTTAGTGGGATTATGTAATAAAGGTTTTTTTTATTTATTTTAATAGGAGAGATTTAAGAAGAAGTTTATTAAGGGGTAGGGAGCTAAAAAAAGAAATAAAGGTATAGGAAATAAAGAGGAAAATGAAAAAGGAAAGGAAAAGAAATCAAGAAATGGTCAAGAAGCAAGAATAGTAATTAATTTTTTCGTATATTTCCACCTCACATGAGCATTTGATTCCCCGTCTCCGAAAGGGTTAATTATGTTCCCACTCAAACTCGTTCGCTCTCTCATCTCCGGCGATGACGTCACCAACAACCCCCTCCTCCTCCGCATCCACCACGACCACCTCGAAGAAAACGACGACGCCATCAACTCATCGTCCAAATCGAGAAGAAGAATACCTCTAATGCTCTTCAATCCAACTCAAGAACTGGTCAAGGACACCTACCGATTGGCCTCGATCGCCCGAGCCATCGGCATGGATTTCCACCCTAACGCCTCCCTCTCCCACATCATCTTTTCATGGCCATCGCCGCCCGGCGCCTCATCATCACGCACATCAACATCATCGTCGTCGGCATCATCATCATCATCATCTTCTTCGTCCTCCTCACATTTCGCCTGGTCCCTGCAAAACGACACCGTCGCCCTACCCTTCCCCTCCTTCGCCACCGCGTCCCTCTCCAACCTCCGCCTATTCGCCGCCCTCTCCAGGGGCCACTTCAAGCTGGCCTTCCTGAAAAACAATTGCGCCCCTTTCGAAAAAATTGAGGCCTTGAGCAATAATAACTGGCATTGCAGCTCGTACTCCCTGTACTCTTCGCGTACAGGTGAGAGAATTGACTCAATTGATGATCTCTCTAGGGCTTTGCTTGGGAGCGGATGGACCCTTTTCAGGACCAACATCAGTAGAACAAAAAAATCCCGAGAATTTCTCGATAGGGCGATTTATTTGTACCGGAAATCGGACGTGAACAAAATTTCTAGTGCGAAACCGGCGATCGAGGACGGAAATGGAGATTCCAGGGATTGCGGTAGGGTTAGGGAGCTGAGGTTGCCTCCATTGGATTTCAGAAATGTCCCTCTGAGGATTCTGCAGTATATTCTTCTGATGACTGATGATATTTTCTTCCTCGCCTAGTATGTTTGAGTGAGTAATTTTACCTTATTTCAATTTGTTACTGTTCTGTTTCTCTAGTTTGGTTCTCTCAGTGGGTTGCATAGTTGATTTTTCTTTGGTGATTGTATTTTGTTGGTAAAGTTTTAAACCTATAATCATTGTCCGGTTGAGATAGATTTGCATATGTAATAATGTGATAATCCAACTATTAAGGAAGTGTACGAAGAAACCAAGAAAGAAAAGTTTTCCCCTGCTTCTTGTCTGTGGGTGTTCACTATTCTTTGTGTTTATGCTCAATAGGAATGGATATGGGGGATCTGATTCATTTTTCGGTTGCAGCTTATGTTCGTACCGGTGGTACAGGGAACTATGTCCCAATTGTTAAAATGAAAAAAAAAAGGGGGGCTGAGCTATAATAATTAGCACTTTAGTTCTTTTTCTCATTGTGTAATAATGTGGCTGCTATGTTTGATGAATTTGTTGTAAACCTTAAAAGAAAGAAAGTATATCCCTGTACTAGTATTCTTCTTTGTGATGATCAATGGGACACAGCTTATCATTTTCTTGATAGTAATGTAAATTATGTCGCATCTTTAACTTTATTATCCTGTCTGTCGAATGTCATTTACTTAAACGTTTTGTTTCTTGGGATATGTATTTATTTGGCTCTATGATGGTTACTCAAGTGGATGAGGGACGGTTGTCATGATGGTTCTGCACCAAAATGGGGCTCTACGGCATCTGCTTCATAAGATTGATTTATATAAGATTTAAGTTTCGACAATTATTTTTTACAAATTCGGATACAAATTTCTTTTAGGTTGTTTTTGCAATGTAATAAATCGATGGATGTCAAGTACTGGGGCTCCTACCTTGTGCTATATTTAGTCTCTTTCCCACGTCTTTCCCTCAAATCCATATATTTTAGTTCAACTGAAGTTTCAAAAGTGAAAAACAGTACGCATTGAAGACCAAATATAGTTGCGTCCTTTTGTTTCTTCGTCTTGGGCATTTCTTGCTGTTTACATAATATATAAATGTTACTTGGGTTATTATCATGAATTTGCACCTCCTACATCTGTTGTTTCCCTTGATGCTATCTGCAACTTGGAAGGTTGCGTTTGTAAGAGATAAAGATTTCGTTCATCTGAAATTGGATCTCAGTTGCTTAAAAAAAATTAAAAGAAAATCTTTTTTGGAAGTCTCGTTAGGAAAACAAATCCATAGAAACCTTGGCTTGCGTTGGCATGACCACAAATTTATATGATATATTTTGTCGCGCAATTTATTATTTCTTATTTATTTGGAATCCACATAGGAACTGCTTAAACTGTGATGTCAAAGGCTATATAATATTGTTTTTCATATTTTATGCAGTACCCGGTCAGGATTTGAGGATGAGGTTGCATCCCCATATGTGGGCGCATTCAAAGGTCGATTGAACTTACTGTTTCAAGCAGACTTACTCAGTCATGGCATTAGTTTTAACTGCAGACGGGCATGGAATTGTGAATATAGAGTTATGTTACCATAAGTGGAAGGGTTCATGGAGCATCATCCGAAACTTGAAGGAGTTGAGAATAGATGCTCGTCATCGACTGTACTATCTAAAGTAGAATATAGTATTTGCAGATTAGGATCAGAAATCTCCTTATCATGCTGGCAATGTAATGTAGCTCCTTTAGATAGAGTTATAATCTTGAATTCAGAAATACCCCTCAAGATTCATAATCTTGATGTTATATTATATGCAAATAGTTCAACTCACGCGGCAAAGTGCGCATGTAATCTGTACTATCTGCTATCTAACAAGGGGTTATACGTTCAGGTATCCTTTGTACATACATACTTGAAATCAAGTACCTAACAAGGTGTTCGAGCAAAACCCATGCTCATTCACCACTATCACCATAACCAGATCAAAGTCCACCACACCCTTGCGGCATGCACTCTTCTAACCGCAATTCCTTTGCGTCGACAGCATCTCGATTAATATCTTCTCGGCACTTAATCTTAATCAAGTCTTGTTGATGTGCGGTTTACATTGACGCGCTTATGTAGTTTAGTACGTCATCGGCACCAAAATGCCTATAGTAACTGAAAAACTGAGTGATTGATCACCAAAAAGTAATAAGTGAGCTCATTATTACCTTATTAAGAGCACTGTGCTTCATTTTCTAGGTAAAAATCGATCAATCTATACTATGTAAAAGTAAAAATAATAATTACATGTGATGATCATGCCATCTTTGATTGTATCTTTTTGGTTTGGCGGTTGACTTGTTGTATATGTTGAAGTAGATTGGTATAAAGGATTTTGCACATTCACATTTTGGTCGGCGAAACTTGGAGGCCCGTTGATCCCGCTGGGTGTAATACTAAATTAACACATGTTGGATAAATAGTTGAGCCAAGAGTAGTCAACGGGTCCCATGTGCTTCAATTCTACTTTTGAAGAACACAACTCCGTTTTCAATTGTAAGGGCAAATCGGTCCGTCTATAAATCGTCATTTTATATTATTTACATTTGTTGAAATAGTATAATGTAAAATAACAAAATATGGGCATATGCTGACAAAAAAGAAAAGTTCCGAAGATTTTGTTATGACAGTAATGATAGGGAAGCCAACAGTTGGCAGGGAAGCCAACAGTTGGCTCCGTTACGGAGCCAACAGTTGGCTCCGTTACGGAGCCAACTGCAAATAAGACAGCTTCATGTGGGGCTGTCTCACGTCACTTTAATGTGGAACAGCCCCACATGGAGTTATACAATTGTCAGCCCCAAATGGAGTTATGTAATTATATAACTCCATGTGGTTCCACATGGAGTTATATAATTATATAAGAGGAAATAGCTATTTTCACCCCGTTCTGAAGTCATACTAAGTTTTTCACACCACCCAATAAAAAACTAAGTTTTACACCCCAAAAAGTACGAAGACATATGTGATGAACTATGCGCTAAATAGGCGACAGGTATGAGCATGAGCGAGAAAATTATGAGTTAAAGTATGCGACTGTTCTACGATGAATATTCGGAGATTCGATGTACGATTCGGTCAATCGCGGTCCGTCGCCCATTAAATAATTATTTTTGTTAGGCGAATGAATCTGCGACTATTAGTCAAAAAATCTTTCTGCGACACAACTGCGACATACCAACGTCGCATAGTATTCGCAGAGTTGGTGCATAATAAGTTTAATAAGTTTATTTCGTGTTTCTTTCATCTTTCAGTTATGCGAGGGTGTATTCGAATTGCCACCTTCGCACTTCTACTCGAAAGTTTATTTTTTATTTTTTCATCTTTCAGTTATTTCAGTTATGCGATGAAGTATGCGATTTTTCGCATATTCGTCGCATACCACCTTCGGACTTCTACTTTAAAGTTTATTTTTCTATTTCTTTCATCTCTCAGTTACGCGATGGGGTATGCGGATTTCCGCATATTGCTCGCATACCACCTACGCACTTCTATTCAAAAATTTATTTTTTATTTCTTTCATCTTTCAGTTATTTCCGTGATGCGATGGGTATGCGAATTTACGCATATTGCTCGTATACCACCACCGTACTTCTACTCGAAAAATTTTATTTTGTATTTCTTTCATCTTTCAGTTATTTCAGTTATGCGATGGGGTATGCGAATTGCCGCATACCACCTTCGCACTTCTATGCGAAAATTTATTTTTTATTTCTTTCATCTTTCAGTTATTTCAGTTATGAGATGGTGTATGCGAATTGCCGCATATTGCTCCCATACCACCTTCGCACGTCTACTCGAAAGTTTATTTTTTATTTCTTTCATTTTTCAACGTTTAATTTAGTTCAACTTTTTTTCTTTCAGGTATGAGAAAATAGAAATGCCACATACATACAACAAACAACAAAATTATAATAAAATACAAAAATAATAATAATAATAATTATAATAATAAAAATGTATTACATGAATCATTAAAGAACTGGGACGGTAATTGTGTCTGGTTCTGTACTAAACTGAAAATTTTTTAGAGCAATTTTGTGCCTCATTGCTTTAACCAACTGATAGTTAGACTTCTTGAAACGCATCGTCCTCGTGAGCAATGTTCGTACCATCTCCACAGCGCATACACCACAAGAAATTTTATCATGTTGCAAGATAGTATTTTTGGGGTCCATGAATTCCAATTCGAACTTTTGGTTCATTCCCTCGACTTCCGCATACGTCGCAATCACTGGAATTAGATTTTGGATTTTTTGCAGTCCTTTGATGCGATTTTCGCGAATGTGCTCGTTCTTCTTTTCTAAATACGTATGCCTTAGAGAGTCAAACACACGTATCGTCCCCTTGTGTAACGAGATTTTGACAGTCACGTAGTGGCCGGTCAAATTCACTACTCCAATAATCTGTTGCATTGAGTTGTGAGAAATTCACTAATTTTTTAGGAAATATTGTAATATTAATTGATTCGGAATTATTGAAAACTTACATATTGAATCTTCCTCCAAGGACACGGATTACCCCAACCGCTGACCCCCTCAGTCGCAATACGAATCAAAGAATTGAGGATCTCCGAGTCCGGGTCCAGTCCCCCCTTATTGAACTCCTTCTCCAAGTCCTCCAGCATCATCTATATAAAATACAACATAATAGTAATAAATAATAATGTTATTAATATATTTATTAATAAAAATGGAATGACAAGGAAAAGAGAGAGGATTAAAATAATCTCACAAAAAACATAGTTGGCACGATGGTGTAAGTGCCCAACATATCTACCCGTGGCTGGAAGTCCAAAAAGAGTGGATTGCTTTGCATAATCCCCAAGTATGCATCAGCGTTCTGTTTTATAAAGTCAAACCAAACATCATCCATCAATTCATTTTTATATGTTAAGATATGACAAGACAAACATATACATACCTCGTTATACATCGTTTCATTCGGATTAACCAGCAGCTGAAACCACTCCTTGTCCACCGCATATGGAATGCCGACATTCCTCCTATTAAATAATATAATTGAAAGTTATTTTTTTTAAATATAAACAATTAAAGATCTTTTGGATGTACTTACAATTCAATATTCTTGGATTTCAGGAACCGTTCAAACTCGCCCTCATTTTTGGAATACTGTCTGTTCTCCTCGAGTCGAAATGGACTTACAACAGCACGTCCTGGTCGTCTTTGTCGATCAACTTTAATCTCCAAAGACAAGGACTGCGGAGAAGAAGTGGACTGCAACACCGGTGTCTCGAGGAGGAGATTGAGGACGGGTGTCCCGGGGAGGGGATTGGGGACGCGTGTCTCGGAGGTGGAGGTGGTATCGACGACTGTCTCGGGGAGGGGATTGGGGACGGCTATCTTGGAGGGGGTGGCGGCGGCTGTCTCAGAGGTGGGAGTGGAGGAACGCTGTCTCTTACGGGAGGGGGGTGGGGGAATGCTGGCCCTCATGGGAGGTGGAGGGGGAATCAACAACGACTGTCTCGATGGGGGGATTGGGGATGGCTGTCTTGGAAATGGGAGTGAAGGAACGCTGTCTCTTACGAGAGGGGTGGGGGAATGCTGGCTTTCATGGGAGGGGGAACGTTGTCTCGTCGAGGGGTTGGTGGCGGAACACTGTCTCGTTGAGTTGACGGCTGGCTTGGACTGGTGAGGAGGCTGTCCCAGATGGGGGTGGGACAGATTGGCCAACTCCTGTCGAATAATAGTCGGCACCTCCCGTAGAATGGTTACCAATACGGAACCACATCTCGTTCGATTTCTGACCGACACGAGTCACCTCGCGTGAAAGAACCCCATGCATAGCCTTTGCAGATACATTGGCATTATCATCAAACTGGAGGAACGGACCAAAGACCGAGCCCTGCAAAGCAGTCAAGGCCCCTTCAACGTGGCCCAACTTGTTCTTGATATCAGAACATATAGACCGCCGGCTGTAAACGTTGATTTTCAGCCCTTGATAATTACCGATCAGTTCTGGTCTCTTGTACGACCACGAATCCTAAACAAATCGCATTATTGTTGTTATTGTTAATTATTCA
>CACSLK010031421.1:20190369-20202553 GCA_902706635.1 Striga hermonthica | reverse complement strand
CTATTGTCAATCAATTTCATATTAAACCATATTTATCTACATACCTTAACTCATAATCCACATTTTATCTAAAATTGAGCTTGAACCGTAATTTCATTTCACTGCTCTACTAATTCACTGGGCGGGATTTTTTTCCTCCTTAATTTCAGGTATGCGAAAGATATGCGATTGTAATCGCACATTGTTCGCCATGCTGCGAAATAAACGTTGGCAGGTTGCGTCTTTTCATCTCGCAAAATGACAGTTATTTTACGGAAAAGGTCGCCTCTTCTCCGAAACGACGTCCCCTCAGTCTTCGGCGCATTAAAAATAATTAATTATATTTTACGTACTTTTTTTTAACCAAATATGCTAAATCAAATGCAATTGATTGTCAATACGTTATGCGAATGAAGTGCGATTCATCGCATTTGTTCGCAGTTCTGCGAATTTGAAGAGTCGCCTCTTCTCCGAAACGTCCCCTCAGCCTTCGACGCATAATAACGGCGCGCATATCAAGGAGAATATAAATCTTCTTGAGTATATCTTCTTTAACCAGATATGCGAATTCATTTATTGTCAATACGTTATGCAAATGAAGTGCGATTCATCGCATTTTGTTCGCAGTTCTACGAATTTGAAGAGTCGCTCCGAACCGTCCCCTCAAGTCTTTGGCAAATTAATAACGGCGCGCGTATCAAGGAGGATAGATATCTTCTTGATTAACCAGATATGCAAAATCATTTATTGTCATAAAGTTATGCAAATGAAGTGCGATTCATCGCATTTTATTCGCAGTTCTGCGAATTTGAAGAGTCGCTCCGAAACGTCTTCTCAGTCTTTGGCAAATTAATAACGTCGCGCGTATCAAGGAGGATATATTCTTGAGTCTTCTATAAAAGGTAGCTGAGATGAGACAATTGAATTAGGATCAGGACCATTTTCTCAACATTCTTCAACTCTCGCTTTTCTCAACATGCCGGTCAATGAAGTCTCTTCATTGTACGGACATGTTGAGAAAAATCGAAGGTTGAATAATTGAGAGATGGGTATTGATCCTCCTTTTGTCTTTGAGGGTGCGCTCCCTTTCACTGTCGTAGCCTCCTCAATCTAGTATACCTCGGAAGTCCAAGCACTCTCCCTGGAGATCTCACGCCTTTCCAGGCACATGGTCGTCTCACATTGTAAGCTAAAAAACATTGGAGGCTGAAAAAGTTGTAGGTGACCATGTGTTTGGGTAGGCGTGGAATCTCCTGCGAATTGCTTGGTCTTCCGGGGTTTACTAGATTGAGGCGCCTACGACGGTGAAAGGGAGCACCCCTTCAAAGACGAAGGTGCTTGTTCTTTCGGGGTATACTAGATTGAGACGTTCAAATGTTTATCGAAAGTCAAACATGGCTTGGTGAACACGTTCATGTCGCGGACCAACTTGTTTAGCTTCCCATGTTCCTCCAGCTTCGGCACAGTCATCCAATTGGTCCTGTTCTTTGAAGCTGTTCTTTTTTTTTTTTTTTTGGTACATTTGAAGCTGTTCTTCAACTCGCTGTTGTAGCCTCCTCTATCTAGTAATTTATGTGACGTTGTAAGGTTACTTGTAAACTACTTCACAATCGATGTAAAATAGTTGAGTACATGTAAAATTGAGACGTACATGCGTCGCATATTATTCGCCTATAAAAAATTAGTTGATGTAAAGTAGTTGAGTCGATGCAAAATTACGACATATACGTCGCATATTATTCACAGAATTGGTGCATTTAATTACTCGAAACATTTCCGCATATACGTCGCATATTATACAACTCGCTTTTTTTTTAAGTTCTGTCGTCGAAAGAACCTGCGATTATTACTCGAAACATTTCTGCATAAAAAACGCATAACTCGAACTATAACGAATAACATATTTTTTTTATATTTGTTTTTGTAAATTTTATATTCCCCGACGTAAAAAATTGCGACATACAAACATCCCATATTTTCCGAATAGTTGGTAAATTTTGGAAAATGTCTTTGACTAAATTAATAATGAATTGAAAAAACTATTTGGTGAAAAAAAGCTGTGCGTAACACTTTTCGAAATGTGTTCGCATATTGATACATTTATGCGAGGTTTTATATGGATATGCGATTCTTATATATGCGATAACAATATGCATAATCGATAGTTATCTACTATCTACCCTTATAGATTTAATTATGCGAATCTTAAATTATGCGAACATATGCCGCATAATCCTAAATGATGCGAATCTTAACTTATGCGAACAATATGCGAAGCATTTTCGATTTGGATATGTGGTGCAGACAATCAATCAATGCGGTGCGTAACGTATGCGAATAATATGCGAAGCACTTTTGATTTTGATATGCGGTGCAGACAATCAATCAATGCGGTCCATATGGATATGCGAAAAAAATGGCAGATAGTCGTAAATTATGCGACTTTCGATTTGGATATACGATTCGTTAATTATGCGGTTGAAGACTAGGCGAATCATCCCAGTTGTGCGATTATTATGGGATGTGATATGGGAATCGCACAATCAACCCAATTGTGCGATTATTATGGGACATGTTATGCGAATCGCTCAATCAACCCAGTTTCACTAATTTTTGTTAGTCAATCGTGTGCAGGTCACAACTTAGGGCACCACCACAGTATTTTTCCCGTTAAAAGTATTATTTTCGTTAAATTGGTTTACAATTAAAAACTCCATCTTCATCTTAATTGTCATGGATTGGACGTGATGGACAAGATGATGATTTGTGACTTGTTTCTTTACATGTACGACATCTCCTCGGGCATCTTGTATGAGGAGTTGGCGCGTTTTGACCTTCTTCATTTGAAAAAAAGTCATTATCACCATCGTATAGAGGGCACTTCGCCTTGTTATGCCCGGTGACCCCGAACCGTGAGCACATCTGCTGACGCCGTACTCGACGTGATGATCCTTCTCCAGCGGAATAACGTTGAGTCCGTGGCCGACCTGCTTGTTTGGGATCATTTGGCGGAATTACCTTTTTACGCATAATTTTCGGGGGCAAGTGCCATTCATCTGGATGCGGGACGGGGCTAACGGTGCTTTCGTACATCCTTTCAACTGAGTAGGTTTTGTAATGGTCATTAAGGAAATCCATTATATCTAACCCGGCTTCCCTGTTATATATCGTAAATGCACATCATATTTATAGTAATTTTTTTTTTAAAGAAAAAAACGATAATGTTGTTTGGTAAACATTACCGAATAGCCGTAGATGCATGTAAGCAAGGTAGTAGATCTATTTCAAACACACGGCAATCACATGTTCTTGCCTCTAAATCTACCACGTAGGATCGTGTTTCTTCCATAACCCTATAACGTTGCATGTCGGGTGTGGTAATGGATAGAGTACGACCTTTCTCGAACAAAGGATCCAACCGCAATTGAGTCCACTGCGTTAGCGGATGATTGCGACTCTCGGCGGATGCACGCCGAACAACAAACCATTTCTCTATCGTTGCTCGAACACACTCCAACAACGAGCAAACGGGTAACATCCTGGCCCAACGGAGTTTGTTGTTCAAACTTTCGCATGAATTGGATGTCATGAATCCATAGCGCCGTACAGGTGTAAAACAACTCGCCCAAGCATTTACCGGAATTTCATTAGTTAGCTTTTTAAATGCTTCGGGTTTTAGGCTTCGGATGGATGACAAGTAACGATAGAAGTTTTCACGCCGATAACAATATGCCGCCTTGTAAAATATGCCCAAGACAGATTTCCCAAAAGACCTCATTTGTTTTGTGATGTGATAATAGCAAAATGAATGATGCGCCTCGGGGAACACTAATGGGACAGAATATATGATAGACTCATGTCTATCCGAGACGATGAGGAGGTTATCAGGACAACCATAGGCCCTTCTCAATTAAGTCAAAAACCAACTCCAAGTCTCACGACGCTCTACATCACCAATGCCAACTGCGAGGGGAAAGATTTGGTGATTCCCGTCCAATGTGGCTGCAACAAACATAATGCCCTTGTATTTTCCTTTCAAGTGGGTACCATCTATCACAATTACCGGGACACCAGCTCGTTGAAAGCCCTCAATGCTAGCTCCTAGAGCAAAGAACAAGTGTTGGAATACCTCGCCATCTCGTTGCAGTTCAACAATTGTACCTGGATTACGAACCTGCAACATGTGCAAGTAACCAGGAAGCCGCCCCCATGATTCTTCATGACCTCCATAAACTTTTTCAAAAGCACGGTGTCTTGCTCGGAGGACACATTGTAGCTGATCGACAAACCATGCTCCTCCCGCAATTGTACAATAATTCTCCGTGTAGATACCGTCTGGGGATTTGTCTGAATAGTTGATGCGTAAATATGAGCGAGAACCTTGGAATTAGCCGAACGGTGTCGATTGTGCGTCAAACTCCCTTCGCATGTATGCTCGAGTTTCAAAGTAGTGATTCTCCATACATCTCGGTTTGCCCTTGCACATAACTTATAAGAACACCCTTCATGCCGACAAACAGATTTTAACCTAGAAGTGTAGGATTTGGGTGTTCGACACTCAACTTTTTGTTGCAAGTGATACAGTTGAATGGCACAAATCAACTCTTCTTTCGAAAGAAAGACAGACCCCAAAGATAATTCTATATTGTTCGAGGGTAAGTGGATGGGTTGTCTATCTGATCCAGTTGTCGTGGGCGGCATAGGAAGGGACCACATTCGTGGCTCAACGTCGGATTGCCGGGTGCTACCTCGATTCATATATGCAAGACTTTCAACCTCAATATGGTCGGTGATTAATCTTAGCTCTTCAATATGCTCGCTATACCACGCCCTGAAAAGCTTGAACATTTGCTTCTCATGTACCTCTTTGTCTTCGTCGCCTGAGTCACCATTGTGCGTGTTGGTTTGGTCATCATTATTGTCATCGTCACGAGAATGACCTGGTTGGTTCGAACAACCCGCGGTTTGATCATCAGCGCCCCGAGAATATTCAGTATGTGTAACTAAACTAGGGCCTGCTTGATGTGAATATGGGGCCTCGTGGAAAAATGCAGAACTACCAACACCAAAAGAACTCGGAAATACACCTTGGGACGCCATCATTTGCCTGAAGCTTTGTTGCGCCGTCCCCGGAACACCTACATTTACTCGCTTCTCCAACTCCACGTAAATGTTGGGAGTTTTTTGTTCTTCAATCAGCTCTAAGATATCCTCACTGGATTCAATTTTCATCTTCACTTTTCGTTCCCTTCCATCAAATACTGCCCACAATAAGTACTCAAAATTACAAGGATCGGCCTTCAATAATGCTTGAACACGAGAAACTACTTCAGAATACATTTGTCGGCCGTAATTTATTCTCATCAGCTCTGCCACTCCACCAAGATATGAACCCCCAGAAAACGTACCACCATAGCTCACGCATACTCTGACACGGGTGCTAGCCATTCAAATAAGTGAACAACAAAAGGAATTAAAATGAAAGAAACAGAAAATTGCAGTAGAGAAGAATGGTGCAGTCGTTGAATTGTTAGAGATCATTGTTTTTTTGACTGCATGATAAATGCACAGACAAAATCCTCACCTGTGAAAAAGCAGTCAATTAATGAGGTGCGTAACTTATGCGACAGATATGCGATCAAATTCTGAATAGTCGTAAAATTTCCATGACGATATGGCCCTGCGAAAAAATGGCGCGTTATCGTCAATTAAATTATGCTTGATTCGATTTTGTTATGCGATTCTTCAATATGCGAGGGAAAAAATGTCGCACCATTGTCAATTATCCGGCGGATATATGCGAAAGTTTTCGCATACCAGTAAATTATGCGATTGACTTGGATATGCAATTTCCAGAAAATGCGAATTCAACCAATAATGCAAATGATATGCGAAACGTTTTCGCACAGTCATAAATTTGCAAGGTCGATATAGCCCTGCGAAATAAGGCGCATAATCATCGTAAATTATGTTGCATTCGATTTTGATATGCGATTCTTAAAACTGCGAAAGATATTCGCATATTTGTAAATTATGCGTTTGATGTGGATATGCGATTACAAAAATGCGAAATGTTTTCGCATAGTCATAAATTATGCGTCCGCTTGGATATGCGCTGGTTCATTTGGACATGCGACTGTAATATCGCATAGCATTTTGTGAGTTTTGGGGTGTAAAAGAAGTTATTTCATGGGGCGGTGTGTAAAAGAAAGAATAGATTTATAATGGGGTGAAGAAGATTTTGACCCATTATATAACACCATGTGGGACTGTTCCACATTAAAGTGATGTGGGACAGCCCCACATGGAGCTGTCTTATTGGCAGTTGGCTCCGTAACGGAGCCAACTGTTGGCTCCCTATCATTACTTTTTGTCATGCAGTAATGATAGGGAGCTAACAGTTGGCCCCGTTACGGAGCCAACTGCCAATTATATAACTCCATGTGGGGCTGTTCCAAAATACTTACCGCCCCCTTTTCGATATTTACCGCCCCCCAAAATACTTTTTTGCCCCTCAACCAAAAATCCTTTCTCTCTCCTCCTCTCTTTCTCTCTCTCGATTTTAGCTTTCCGACGTCCGAAAAAATGTCGGTGCCACCACGACGCGGAGGCAAGGGATTTTTCGTTCGATAGGTACATTTTTTTATTTAAATTTTCGAACGAAAAAAATTTTTGAATTTTTTTTTCTGTTGGTGGCCGGCCACCCTTGCCGGCCGAAAAAGGAATGGCCGGCCACCCTTGCCGGCCTAAAAACGAATGGCCGGCCAAGCTCAGCGCAGGGGGGTGCCGGCCAAGCTAGGCCGCATGTTTCGCGCCGGCCCCAGCCAATAGGCGCTGGCTTTTTCGGCCGGCCGACGGTGCTGCCGCTTGGAATGGCAGCCGGCCGCGCGTTTTCCGGCCGCCGTCGGCCGACCCTTTTTTTTTTAATTTTAAATTAATTGAAAATAATATAAAAAAAATTAAATATTTTGAAAATAATAAAAAATTATAATTGAATATATTATAAATAAATAATAGAAAATTATAAATAAAATTATTTAAAATATATAAATAAATTTATTTAATATATAAATATAGTAATTATTATAAATTGTATAAAATTATTACAATTGTTTAATTTTTCGAAAATAATATTAAAAAAAATTAATAAATTTTTATTTTTTATGTAGTATTAAAAAGTTTAAAAACTTTAAAAATTAACGAAAATAAGAAAATTAATTGAATATATTAAAATTAATTAAATATATTATAAATAGATAATTGAATATATTATAAATAAATAATAGAAAATTATAAATAAAATTATTTAAAATATATAAGTAAAATTATATAAAATAATATAAAATTATTTAAAATATAAAAATTAAATTTATTTATTATATAAATATAGTAATTATTATAAATTGTATAATATTATTAAAATTGTTTATTATTAATTATTAGTTTAATTTGTTGATTTAGAGTGATGGATCTGAGCGAGTTATGGAGTTTGGTCAGGTTGACGGTTCTGGACTCCGACACACGCAGAGTCGGTTTGTAGATGCCGACGCTCGTCGGGTGAGGGAGGCAAGGATCCGTGTGGCTCAGTTAGCTCAGGCTGAGATGGCTAGGAGATTGCCACCGATCGTTCCTTCGGAACCGAGTGGTCATCAGAGCGGTGGGCAGCCCAGCTCATCGATGGCTAGCATGGTGCCGACGAGGATACGTATTCGTCAGTCGTCGGCTCCAATCGACGAGAGTTCGGTCCACTATTATCAGCAGGACGATGACAAGGACGATGATGAGGGCGAGGAGCCTGACTCTGGAGATGAGCAGACCACGTCACTTCCTCCTCCCCCTGTACGACCGGTACGACCTGCTCCTCCACGACAGGCTGGGGGCCGTTTTGCGGGTACTGAATCCTCCTCTGGTAAATATTCTATGTACTTTAATTTTTTTACTTACCAACAGAAAAGGATTTATTCCGTTGGTAATATCAAAAAATTTATTCCTAACTTACAATACTTTAATGCACACATATAACATAACTTAAAATTTATTTTCATTTCATCTAACAAGGTGATTTTATTTTTAACTATCAAATCTACAATAGGATATGATTTTCCTAAAAATTTAACTATTCAAAAATTTATATTTTTTCTTTTTAAGTTATTAGTATAATTAAAAATAAAATCACTCACTACTATATTTTGTTCTTAATTTATTAGTATAATTTTAAAATATAATCAATGACTACTACATTTATATTTGAGCGTTAATGGAATAATTAGTTATTTATAGTTTATAAAAAAATCTTTTAATTAACTAAACAAGCAGTCACAATATGCCGTGTATATATCTATACTTATTTATTGTATTGTAAATGCAGGTTCGAGTAGCAAACGGGCTAAGAGTGATGAGCCTTGGATCGTTAAAGCCCCAGTACTCGGTGGCCCAGTAACGAGAGCGTTATCCCTAGCTTTCTAGGGCACGTGGCCTCTCGTATGATGTTGTCTGAGGCAGACCGGCATGTTAGAGGCATATTGAAATGCCAAAACAGGCATGCTGCGCACGCCACTTTGAAGGAGTGGCTCGCCGAGATGGATCCCGAGCCACGTGCTTTGATAGATTAGTCGGGGGGCTGTCACATCTGGCGGACTCCATGCATGCGCACCTGGACACTCCACTACTTTCTGCATTCGTGGAGCGCTGGCAGCCCGATACTAACTCTTTTCACCTGCCTTTTGGTGAAATGAGTATAATGTTGTACGATGTTCGGGCCATTTTGGGGATTCCCGTGGAGGGACGTGTAGCGGCAGGGGACCCGACCGCTGAGAGACTCCGTGCGTACTGCATGGAGATGCTGGGGGTGGACCAGAGAGAGCTGATGGACAGCTACTGGGATCACGGCGCGGTGACCATTGCCGCCGTTTCGAGCGCATTCAGGGGGCTGGACGAGTCTCGGTCGGCTGACCAGGAGGCAGTCGCATGGCTGTCGATGGCGATGGGTACCACCTTGTTCGCAGATAAGAGTGGTAACAGGATTAGTCCGAAGGTCATGCACGAGATTAGCGAGGACACGGCTAAAGTTCCGGAGTACTCCTGGGGCTCGGCTACACTGGCATACCTATACAGACAGTTAGGTATTGCCAGCAGGGGGGACTCCAAGGGATTGACTGGCTGTTTGGCTCTCCTGCAGACCTGAATTTTCGAGTACTTCCTGCCCATTTGCCCCCACGAGGCGCCTCGGCCAGTAGATGGCGCTGCCGCACGTTCTACCTGGTGGAGCACGGCGGTGACTCAGAGGTTCGCAGATCGCCTTCAGGGTTACCGTGTCGCCCTTGACCAGCTCAGGGTGGACCAGGTACGTGAATATTATAAGTGTTTATTTACATTTTGTTAAATATTATTTTTTAAAAAATATGAGTGTTATAATAAATGTTTTTGTGAAATTTTGACAGGTGAACTGGCTGTCGTACAACCGCAACCCCGCTGATATCGAGGCTAGGACCCTCTATGGCGGGTGAATTAGGTACCGCGACATCGTGGAGCCCTACAATCCTCTGCGGTTTTTGCGTCAGCTGGGCTACGTCCAGCGTATCCCTCCCAAGATCCATCGGCCATCCAGTGTAGTACGGGCTTGGGAGTCTAGGTTGTACAAGGTCGAGCACTCTGCAGAAGCTGCAGAGGATTCCTGGGACGAGTTCCCGCAGCTGTCGGCCGTCAACCTGGCTGCCTACACCCCCACCATAGTTACACCAGGGGAGGTCGATCCGGCGCACTCCGAGTGGTTTGCTCGGGTTTCTCGTCCGAAGCTGTTGGGTGGCGATCCCACGGAGCCTCTCCCAGTCCCTTCGCGAGTCGATGCCTCTTATGTAAGTCGTTTACTTAATTTTTTTTTCTCAATGTGTGCTTTCATTATAATATTTATTTATTGTAACTCTTTCGCTTTGTGGATAGTGGCTCCGACATTACGACGACGTCCTCTCTGTGTACATGCCGCGGGTCGAGCGTGTTGATCCTCATTTGGCTACGAAGTTCGCAGACGCTCTATCCGTAGTTAAGGCGGATTGGGAGAGAGCGACACGAAGTTGATGTTTGATGTAAATAATATTGTGTTTTTATTAATCTTTTTATTATTTACTGTACGCTCGACTTTTGGTTGAATTGTTTTTTTTTCATGTACGCTCCACTTTTGGTTGAATTGTTTTTTTTTATATGTCGTTACTCATTCACATTATGTTTTTATATTTTCGATATGCTATACTATATTATAATTTAAAAAATACATCAACTCAAAATCGAAGTCAATGACATAAATAAGTTCAAAATAACGAATAATCACAACCGAATATAATAAGAATATCAAGACCTAGGTGTATCACGAATCCTGATCCACGCAGCTATTCTACTGCTGTAGTAATCCTCCCAACCATTAACCGACCGATCTCGAAGTGCCGTCCAAAAAGGGCATATAGGCGGTATTGGATGGCCAGGAGTCAAATTAACACGAATGTAGTGTGGGTAACAACCAAGATGACACAAGACGATCTCTCGCTCCGGTCGTGTAGCCGTCGATGGTGCGACGAGCGACAGTACAGTAGAACTGTAAAAGATGGGATTGTCACCATGCTCACCCATGCCTAACAAGACGACAACTGCATTAAAAAATGTGGCAACGGGAAAGAGGTCGCACATATTTCCATCCAGTGGTTACGGCCACAAGGGCCCCCGTCCCAGCGTATTCGATTGAGTGTTGTGTCGATCCCGTCAAAGAAGATGGGCTCGTACCTCGGAGTGTTCCCCGAAATCTCATTTGTAATAATTTGTCTTACCAACCGGTACTTCTCCTGGTCACCAAAAATATAGCTCGCAATTGCCCGAAATCCGCAGTTCCCATCGTCGGACACATCCAAGTAGCTCTCTACGTAGTCGTGCACAATGTAGGGAATGCTATTCCAATACCGGTAACCGAAGAAGTCTGTCGAGAACGTCTCTATAATATCACAAACATTTCACGTCAGAATATATATAATCAAATTTATTTATGAACATAATTCAATGAAGTGATTAAAACACAAAGAAATTAAATTAGAATTCAACCTGTCGATCCTTCTGAACGCTGAGAAGACGAGCTTGTCGGTTCTTGTGACGAAGTGCTTTTACGGCCCACCGGACGACCTCTGTCCCGGTACTCCCAGACACATGGATCACGTTTCGTTTAATTTCTCTTTTTCGGTTGACCTCGCGTGTTTTCCTTCACTTCAGGTTCTCCATAACCTTGTTGGTCAGGGTGAAGCTGAGAGTAGATGTATTGATTCAAATGACGTACGGTCGCAGGATTGGCCACTTCGACCTCCTCCGCAAGGCTCCGAAAATACGACAGGTCGTCCACCCAACCGTCGATGGTCGTGCACCACTCGTGGATGGTCGTGCACTACTCGTGGATGATCGTGCACTACTCTGGGCATCTGTTCGTACAACCAAATTTAAAACATTAAACATCATAACCTATATATAAATTATATATATAAAAAAAAATCAGTACGTGAAGTATAAAATAAATAAACGAAAAAAAAATATTCAATTTAATATCACAACTATACATGGCACCTCAAGTGTTATCCAGAGCTCGTGAATGTCGTCCGTGGTAATTGTGTTATTAGCATTGCACGTCAAACTCATGTAACAGGCACAAGGAAGTCCATGCGTCCATTTGAGTACGCACCCGCAGCGCGTCGTAACCTCATCGCTCAAGTCTCGCATCCTCTTATACTCTTCGTTCAACAACTCCAAACAATAATGCGAGACCCTCAGTGTTAGCTACGAGAACGGAAATCTGGTGTAATGGTAACTTCGTTTGTTCTGGCACTCCTCCAATGTGGTCCTGATAATAGATTGCATGAGTGAAGTAATAATTAACTAGTATTCGATCCTGTGCACATGCACATATGCAAATAAAATTTTATATGTTATATGTATGTGTACGTAATATTTAAAATCATAAGTTAGATAATAGCATATCAAATTTTATAAATTTTATCATTAATAAAAATGAACGATAAACTATTAACTTACATATTAATTTTTATATCGAATGCAATTATATAATTTTTGCAATCTTTATTTAGTATGAAAAATTGTCTGGATAAAAAAAAATATTATTATTATAGTAATTGTGTTTGAAATTTTAATAAAAATTAAATAATTAATGTTAGTAAAAATA
>CACSLK010031421.1:20154424-20188328 GCA_902706635.1 Striga hermonthica | reverse complement strand
GGGGGGGGGGTGTTTAACAACACCCAAAAGTATGTTTAAGTTGAAGTTATTTGACAATTGTACTTTCCAGCATATTATCTATCATATCTAATAAGATTTTGCTAGCTTCGTAGTGGAATCAACCTTCTATATACAAAAAGTAAATCCTCCATATATATTATTCCCAAATCCTCCCTATATATTATTTCCGAATGCGCTGAGCCTACATGGCTGCTTCTGGTGCTTTGTAATACTACTTGGCAAAGAATCATGCTTCGTAATTAGGTTTCGACAAATTGATATATTAATAATTAATAATCTAGGTTCGGACATTCCATAAATATTAAATAGCTAACTTAGGTATTTTTATATCACTTGTACTAATATAATCCTTTAATTCTTTGTAATTTTACATAGTGAGACATAAGTGATTAATATATTCCTTACTTTTGATTTGTTTCCATCAATTGGTTATTTAATTGTAAATGTATTTTAAAAATTGATAACTTTTGTATTTTTTATCGGTTTTACATATATAATATATCAACTTAATCATCTTTTGATGATCTTCGATTTGGCATCCATATTGTATATATAAATAAATAAATTATATTTATTTTTATAATAATAACAAATAATAATATTTATTAAAATTCATTAGAATAATAAAATTATTTCTCATTTGATATATTTATGTTTAATGTAGTTATATGTTGTAAGTAAAAAATTATTATAATATAACACAAGTAAGTCGCACAAATAAAAAGTGTCATACTAAATATATAATAATATATATATTTTTATAAAGGTATTTAAATTTTCAATTACTTTTTCTCATTAATTTTAGATTTTAAGAAAAAATTAGCAAGTACCCGTGTAATACACGGGCGTTGTACTAGTCATACTATATTCTCTGATTACTTAAATAAATACTAATAATTTTATTAATATGTTATGGTTTACTCAATGTATATAGAAGGTTGACTCAATTATGGAGTCAACTGTTGCTTTCATAGCAAAACTGATGTAATAATAGACTTCAATGTACCAAAAACGTCTTATTTTAAGCGAGTTATTTGAAAGGGTGTTACTATTCACCGTTCTCTATTACTACTTATTGTCCTCCTTAAAGCCCGTTTTGCCCTTTTCAGTTTTTAAACAGAACTTCTCCATTCTCTCTACACTCTCTCTCTAGTCCACACGTCAGGTCGAGCTCTGAAAAATTCCAAAAACACTTCCGATAAATTACGGCGAGAGAATGTCGTCCGACCAGATGTGTTTCGCTGCGGCCGGCCAGCGGCGATCGCGGCCGACTTAATTTTCACGGCCATGCCAATTTTCGCCGCCTTAGGCGGCCGGCCAGGCCTTAGACGGACAGAATGTTCGGCCGACCAGACTTTGCCCGACCGTTATTGTCGATCGGCCGACGACAGGCTGGTCGGAAGCGGTCGTTGAATTTTTTTTCTGGTTTTTTTAAATTTAAATTATATTAGTATAAAAAATTATATTAGTATAATTAGTATAAATTATATTAGTAAATATCAGAAATGATACTAGTACAAAAATAATTATATTTGTACAAATTATTATGTTACAGATTATAATTGTTTATCTTATAAATTAGAATTTAATAACATTTTGTTAGAAGTTAGAAATATTGTGTTATAAATTAGAATTGATTGTGTTATGAAGTAGAATTTAGTATAATTATGTTAGAAGTTAGAAATTATTATGTTAAAATTAGAATTGATTGTTTTACAAATTAGAATTTAATACTATTTTCTTAGAAGTTAGAAATTATTATGTTATACATTAGAATTTATTGTCTTATTAAGTACAATTTAGTACTATTATTTTGAGAGTTTGAAATTATTGTGTTATAGATTACAATTTATTGTGTTATAAATTTGAATTTATTACTATTATGTTAGAAGTTAGAATTGATTATGTAATAAATACAATTTGCTATTATTATGTTAGAAGTTATAATTGATTATCTTGTAAAATTATTAACATACATCGTAATATATTGCAGGTGCCACTCGAAGATTTCGGAGGAGACGGTTTTGATTACAGGCCTGCTTTCACTACAGATGAGCTATTTGATAGTTGTGAAAAACTTGTTGAGTGGGAAAAACAATATGGCAATTATATATGGTTTCGAATGATCATCTCGAAACACGAAAAAAGAAGAAAAGCAGAAGGTTTTGAGGTGTAATCAAGGGGAACGTTGCAGAGGCAATGATAGGACAAAGATGTCACCCGGGTTCCCTTGACTCGGACGGCCACCGTACCTGCAAGAACCCAAAGTCTGGGACCCCGGGAGGGGTGCCCGGCTTTGGGCCTCCAACGCTTAAGCCAGTACTGGATTCATATGAGAATGCATAGAGAGAGAGTAGGGAGAGAGTGTAGAGAGAGAGTGTGTAGTCATGGAATGAGGAGAGGATAGAGGAAATGAGTACCTTCTCCCCCTTTTTATAGGGGGAGTGTACCTTATAGTTCAAGTTGGGCCTAGTCTAGGTTGGGCTCAGCCCATATTATTATATCAAGTGTCTTAGCCCATGCATAGGCATATTCTTCAATATATATCCATAAAAACCGTTTGGGTACGACATGCTATATCAGATACTACCGGTCGAGTCGGTAGTACTAGCCGTGGCTATATCATCTAGTCCCCCCCACTCTGGTCGAGTGAGCATAACTCGATCCAAGAGTGAAAAATAGAGCAACTCGCCACTGGAGTCAACACTGAACACCGAATGGTCGTAGAGGTCGAAAGTTAAGTGACCCACCACTGGGGTCAAGCATCGGAAGCCGGATGACCAATAAGAACAAAAATCGAGTGACCTGCTTCTGGGTCGAACACCAAAAACTGAATGACCCTTAAGGTCGAAGTCCACGACCCTCTGCTAGGGTCGAGGATCGAAAGCTGGATGATCATTGAGATTGAAACCCAAGTTACCCTCCTATGGAGTCAAAACCCAAAAGATCTGCATCAAGAGATCGAGAACCGAAACTGGGATCGAATGCCAAAAGATTTGTCTCTGAGATTGAGCACTGTGTTTGAGATTGAAAACCGAAAGATCTGCATCTGGGATTGAGCATCCAAGGGCCCGCATCTGAGGTCAAATACTATAAGCCCTAGCTCTAAGGTCGAGAGCTGAAATACATGTGTTTAAGATTGGTTACTGAATAACTCGATGCTACCTCCAAGTCGAGAACCAAATTGAGGTCAAAAATCCTAATCCAAGAACCGAATGACAGTTGAGGTTGAAAACCAAGAACCGATAGACCACTGAGGTCGAAAACCGAGAATTGAGAGACCACCGAGGTCGAAAACTAAAAATCATGTAATCGTCGATGAGGTTGAAAGCCAAGATTCGAGAGACTGCTGAGGTTAAAAACTGAAAACCGAGTAGTTGTCGATGAAGTCAAAAGTCGAGAATAGAGAGACCGCTGAGGTTGAAAGACCGTTGAGGTCGAAAACTGAAAACTGAGAGTCGAGAGACCGTTGAGGTCGAAAACCAAAAACTGAGTAATCGAGAGACCGCTGAGGTCGAAAGTCGAAAACCAAGAGTCGAGAGACCGTTGAGGTCGAAAGCCGAGAACTGGGAGTCGAGAGACCGTTGTGGTCGAAAGCCGAGAACTGAGAGTCGAGAGACCGTTGAGGTCAAAAACCGAAAGCCTGAGTAATCGAGAGACCGCTGAGGTCGAAAATTGAAAACAAAGAGTCGAGAGACCGTTGAGGTTGAAAGTCGAGAACTGAGAGTCAAGAGATCGTTGAGGTCAAAAACCGAAAATCGAGTAATTGAGAGACCGCTGAGGTCAAAAATCAAACACCAAGAGTCGAGAGACCGTTAAGGTCGAAAGCCGAGAACTGAGATTCGAGAGACCGTTGAGGTGAAAGTCGAGAACTGAGAGTCGAGAGACCTTTGAGGTCGAAAGACCGAGAACCCAGTAGTCGAAGAACCACTGAGGTCGAAAACCCTAATCCAAAACTGAGATCAAAAAACAAAAGACCTGCGTCCGAGGTCAAAAAACAAAAGACCTGCCTCTGAGGTCGAGAATCGAAAAACCTGTCTCTGAAGTCGACAACTGAAATACCTTCATCTGAAATCAATCTCAAAAGACCTGCCTCTAATGTCGAGAATCGAAAGACCTACATATGAGATCGAAACTCGAAAGACCTACCTTTGAGGTCGAAAATTGAATGACCTGGCTCTGAGGTCGAGTACCGAAATCGAGGTCGAATACCACAGGACCAATCCTCGAAGTCTTGAATTTGAAAATTTAAACTTATACATTCTGATTTCGCAGTTAATAATAAACCTTTCCGGTTACCTCATCTCATCGCCCCTGATTGGTCGGAAAAAGTGTGTATATTATATATTTATTAGCGTATTTTTATGTGCTTAATTTTGTCGCACTTATATGTCTTTCGACTTATTTATTTGTTAGATGAATTCTAGTTCTTTGATATTTTTATGTTTTATTTTTAGGATATGGAGTATTTTTATGGACAACGAGATGGACCAAAGAATTACTAGTGAGTTGGGCTAAGGCTAAGTGAATTTATTTGGAGACCTGGTAGATCACCTAAACAGACTGGGATAATACGGGCCCAACAAGGAATAAGTTGAATTGGTGGGCACTCCATATGATGGGAATTATTTTCCATAACAAAAAAAGGGTCACTCACGCAGGTGGATGGAAACTTTGGGAATTAAAGCCCAATGAATTATTTAGTCTTGCTGGGGAGGAATTATTTGGGATTGGAAAAAGCACTCCACATTGGGGGTATATTTATTTCGCACAGCAGATAAAGATAGCCGCCACGCAGAGAAAAGAGCAGAAATTATTCACGAACAGAGAGCAGAGACTGAACGAGAGGAGCCCGACGAATTGCGGAGGGAAGCCGCACCCGTACACGAGGGAGATAATTAATCTCTCTCTTTTAATTATTTTTTCCTTTTTATTATTTATTATGTTAGGCTAGTTTTATTTCTAGTTCCGGGGATGTCGAACCCTACGACTTGACGATGTTTGATTGATTTATGTGGTTGATTATTGAGTTGTCTTTTTGGGATTGTTTGTGTTATTTTGAATAATTAACCATGATGTGTTGAGTCTTGTTTAGATTGATCACCTAGATTAGGCTTTACATATCTACACCTGAATTAGGCCTTCAATCCGTAATTGTTGATGTGTTTAATTAGTAAGTGGTATCCGGAAGATGGTAACTACCGGGGATAACACGACCTATTTAAGTGAACGAATGCGGTTGAGTTCACTACTTAGTCTAGCCTATTTTTCTAATTCGTAAAGCGGCTGATTGTATTAAATCTAAGAAGCGTTTTCTAGACTGTACAAGAAGTCAGGTCTAATCGTAGAGCGTCTCGCGGTTAGATTAAAAATAAGGAAAAATTCGGGTAACAGACTGTGTCGTTGCCTAGGGCTAGTAATTTCATATGATGGCGAGATTTGATACCAGAATTGATTAGATGAGTCAGTCGAGGGTGTAGACGGAACCGTGAACTAGAAATTTCTTTTTATTTATTCTATTTATTTTTATTTTCTAATTTAGATTTTATTTTCTTTATTAGGATCTTAGTTTTAATTAAATCCCCCTCTTTTATCGCTTTTATAATTCAATTAATACAAGAAAATTAACGATTTGATACACACTCCCTGTGGGATCGACCCTTACTCGCCGCTACTACTAGTTAGTAGAGGTTAGTCGAGGAAAGTATAAATTTAATTTTGCCGCATTGCGACGCGCGGTAAAATTTTGGCGCCGTTATCGGGGAGTAGTGTTATTGAATTGTGATTTTTAAGTACCAATTGAATTATTATTTTTTTTTTTGGATTTTATTTTTATCATCTTTTACCCCTCTATTTTTCTTTGTTTTTATTTTTCTTGCATAATACTGGGCGCCCCCATACTGCTGGACAGACCCCCATACTCGCGAGAATAACTTGTCTTTGGGCGATTTTGATCGAGCTTGGCGCAATTTTTCGAGATGGCAGCCTATTATCACGACTTTTATACCCACCAGACACCTTACCAGTATGAGAGGGAGATACGAGGCCCGTGGATTGGATATCAAGGCGTAAGAGAACCTAATGGTTGGCGAAGGGAAGAGCAAGACTATTCATATCCCGATGAGTATCAATACCGCTTGAGAGAGCACTCAGACTCTTTCTATGGGTACTCCGAGCCACCAATTGCGCGAGATCCCAGCCCATCGCTCGAGGATATGATTGAGGCCTTGGCGTTGAACTCGTTGAAATTTCGACAAGAGTACTGCGAGCCATTAATTGAAAGGGATCCTGGTCCGTCACTTGAGGATATGATTATGAAGTTGACGACTAACACCCTTAACTTTCAGCAAAGTGTTGAGACGAGCCTCGAGAGCCAAGGGATGCGCATAAGGAATTTGCAAGGCCAAATGAGCCAATTGGCGGAACAAATGGACCGACTAGTGTGTCGGCTCGAAACGATTCCAATGAGTTCAAGCGTCACCCATTCGTGCAGCGAGGACCCCGAAGAGACTGAAGAGTGCACATACGAGCCGAAGAACGAAAAAATCACGAATATAGAGAAAGCAGAGTCGAAGCAGCAGAGTACTGGGGTACCACGTACTCGACTTGTTGGACCCAGTACTCGACCTGCTGGAGCCGAAAAGCGTACCGTTCTCCCCGCTCTTGTGCCGATAGAAGTTGAACCTTGTTTTATCTCTTCCAATATGAAGTGGGTATTGAGTAAAGATGCACTGAAGCATGTCTGGAGCCTTAATATCCAGCCCCTTGAGACGAACGAGCCGAACGAAAGGTGTAAGTGGGAGTTTAATGAGATTATGATCGTGATTGATCACGGGCAGCTACATATTCTTGAGCAACTAGCGTCATGGAGGAAAGATCCGGTGAAGCATCCAACGCTGAAAAGAATAAATTTCAATAAGCATGGGGCCGTGAGAATTGTGCCTCCTTTGAGGCCACCTCCGAAGCCGCCATGGGTCTTTTGATGAAAGAGAGCAATAATTCGGGCCAACGACAATAAAAAGAGGCTCTTGTTGGGAGGCAACCCAATGGTGTGCGTGGTTCGGTCGACTTCTTCCTCATTGACTAAGGTGAACTCGTTTCTTTTACCTCTGTTTTTGTGCTTTTGTGTTTATTTGAGTGTCAATGATTTATGCAAACTCTAAGTTTGGGAAGGTGGTTTCTTGGTGAGCATTCATGATTTATTATGTGATTATATTTTTGCCCCTTAGAGTTTGAGTTCTTATATTGTTTGCATGTTATTTTCTTGTGTTAGAGCATGAGATTGCATACGTGGAATTTTGCGATGATGACATGAGAGTTGGTTTGAATTTATTGTGCTAGTTTAAATGGCTTGAGTTAATTTTATTTGGTTAAATTCTTGAGGTGTTTTATTTTGGGGACAAAGGCATGAAGGTTGATATTTTTGTGACTTATTGTGGTGAGTTGGTTTTGAGACGATTTGTATTGTTGAGATGTGCTTGTGATTGCTTTAATCAATGTTGATTAAGTTTGGGGACTTGAAGTTGAAAGTTGGGGTTTCTATGTCTCATAGTTGAAAAAAAAAAAAAAGAATAATGAGGATGGTGGAATAATTGGTGGAGTTGAAAAGCCGTTTGGCACCAAAAAAATAAAAGAGTCATGGGCTGCAACAGCTGCCAATCCGCGGGGGCCCTAGTGTATAAATCCAATAATTCTTGTTTCGAGACAACCACGAAAGGCTAAAACCCGTGGGTTGTGACGGAGCTGCCGTTCCCTACTTAAAAAAATAATAAAAAAGAGAGAGAGAATAAAAAAAAAAAAAGAGTGAAAAAAAAAGAGTTTGGAGAATGAGACATTTAGACTTTGGCTAGAAACGGAAAGAAACTGGACTTGTTAGCAAAGAGAGGGGTGTCATTAGCTGCATTGATCGGTGCATTCGTTATAGAGATTGGCAAACTATGGTGGTCATTTGAATTGATACTTGATGTGCTTGAGTTCCTAAAATGATTTCATCTTGAGTCCGGATAAATTAGTTTGAGTTGTTTGAACTATGCATTTATGTGAGAATTGTGAGGCCCTGAGTAAAGTTCCACGTACTTGTTTTCTTACCCATTTATGTGCTTTTAGTTTTAAGTTGCTTGAGGACAAGCAACAGTTTAAGTTTGGGGAGATTTGATTGGTCGGAAAAAGTGTGTATATTATATATTTATTAGCGTATTTTTATATGCTTAATTTTGTCGTACTTATATGTCTTTCGACTTATTTATTTGTTAGATAGATTCTAGTTCTTTGATATTTTTATGTTTTATTTTTAGGATATGGAGTATTTTTATGGACAACGAGACGGACCAAAGAATTACTAGTGAGTTGGGCTAAGGCTAAGTGAATTTATTTGGAGACCTGGTAGATCACCTAAACAGACTGGGATAATACGGGCCCAACAAGGAATAAGTTGAATTGGTGGGCACTCCATATGATGGGAATTATTTTCCATAACAAAAAAAAGGGTCACTCACGCAGGTGGATGGAAACTTTGGGAATTAAAGCCCAATGAATTATTTAGTCTTGCTGGGGAGGAATTATTTGGGATTGGAAAAAGCACTCCACATTGGGGGTATATTTATTTCGCACAGCAGATAAAGATAGCCGCCACGCAGAGAAAAGAGCAGAAATTATTCACGAACAGAGAGCAGAGACTGAACGAGAGGAGCCCGACGAATTGCGGAGGGAAGCCGCACCCGTACACGAGGGAGATAATTAACCTCTCTCTTTTAATTATTTTTTCATTTTTATTATTTATTATGTTAGGCTAGTTTTATTTCTAGTTCCGGGGATGTCGAACCCTACGACTTGACGATGTTTGATTGATTTATGTGGTTGATTATTGAGTTGTCTTTTTGGGATTGTTTGTGTTATTTTGAATAATTAACCATGATGTGTTGAGTCTTGTTTAGATTGATCACCTAGATTAGGCTTTACATATCTACACCTGAATTAGGCCTTCAATCCGTAATTGTTGATGTGTTTAATTCGTAAGTGGTATCCAGAAGATGGTAACTACCGGGGATAACACGACCTATTTAAGTGAACGAATGCGGTTGAGTTCACTACTTAGTCTAGCCTATTTTCTAATTCGTAAAGCGGCTGATTGTATTAAATCTAAGAAGCGTTTTCTAGACTGTACAAGAAGTCAGGTCTAATCGTAGAGCGTCTCGCGGTTAGATTAAAAATAAGGAAAAATTCGGGTAACAGACCGTGTCGTTGCCTAGGGCTAGTAATTTCATAAGATGGCGAGATTTGATACCAAAATTGATTAGATGAGTCAGTCGAGGGTGTAGACGGAACCGTGAACTAGAAATTTCTTTTTATTTATTCTATTTATTTTTATTTTCTAATTTAGATTTTATTTTCTTTATTAGGATCTTAGTTTTAATTAAATCCCCCCTCTTTTATCGCTTTTATAATTCAATTAATACAAGAAAATTAACGATTTGATACACACTCCCTGTGGGATCGACCCTTACTCGCCGCTACTACTAGTTAGTAGAGGTTAGTCGAGGAAAATATAAATTTAATTTTGCCCCGTTGCGACGCGCGGTCAGCCCCCTAGTTCAAAATTTGAAATTCAAGCCTGTTTTGTATCCTCTCGAAGACTGAAAGACATGACTCCACTCTCACGTCGAAAAATCGCATTTGACAAAACGGAGCTCAAATAAAACCGTCAACTTGCTTGAGCAATAATAAATACACTCGACCTTCCACCGAGGTCGAAATACAAATTCGACAAAATCAAGCTCAAATTCTAATAATCGACCTGCTCAAGCAATAATGAATATACTCGATCTTCCACCGAGGTCGAAATACAAATTCGACAAAATCAAGCTCAAATTCTAATCATCGACCTGCTCAAGCAATAATGAATGTACTCGACCTTCTACTGAGGTCGAAATACAAATTCGACAAAATCAAGCTCAAATTCTAATCATCGACCTGCTCAAGCAATAATGAAAATACTCGACCTTCCACCAAGGTCGAAATACAATTTCGACAAAATCAAGCAAGAATCAACATCAACCTGCTCGAGCAATAATGAATATACTCGACCTTCCACCGAGGTCGAAATACAATTTCGACAAAATCTAGCAAGAATCAACATCAACCTGTTCGAGCAATAATGAATATACTCGACCTTCCACCGAGGTTGAAATACAATTTCGACAAAATCAAGCAAGAATCAACATCAACCTGCTCGAGCAATAATGAATATACTCGACCTTCCACCGAGGCCGAAAAACAATTTCAACAAAATCAAGCAAGAATCAACATCAACCTGCTCGAGCAATAATGAATATACTCGACCTTCTATCGAGGTTTGAATAGAAATACATCGAGCACAACAAAATATGATAACAATCGATTATCTAGGTTCGAACGCTTGTCCACCCTCGGAGGGGTGGCCGATACATATGACTATCTTCGCTCGATGGGTTTTTCCTTGAACTCATGCCCACCCTCGGAGGGGTGGTCGACACATACGACCATCTTCGCTCGATGGGTTTTAATCATGGTGGACCACCCAGCCCGGAGGCCTAGTCATGGTGGATTTGTCTTCTTCAACCACCCAGTCCGGAGGCCTTAATCATGGTGGACCACCCAGCCTAGAGGCCTTAGTCATGGTGGGTTTGTCTTCTTCGACCACCCAGCCCGGAAGCCTTAATCATGGTTGACCACCCAGCCCGTAGGCCTTAGTCCTGGTGGGTTTGTCTTCTTCGACCACCCAGCTCGGAGGCCTTAATCATGGTGGACCACCCAGCCCGGAGGCCTTAGTCATGGTGGGTTTTTTTTTTCCTCGGTCAGCTCGAGCACCTCTACCTGCCACAGGTCGAAGTCGAAAAGGAATTTCGACAAAATTAAACGAAAGTTTTTCAACTCGTCTTCTCCCCAACCCGTCGTGCGAGCTGGTCGAAGTCGAGCACTGACATTCGTTTTGTCGATATGAATAGTATTGTAAATATAGTTTGACTTGTTCGTAGTTAGTCTTGAGCCAATTTTTTTTTTTTTTTTTTTTTTTTTGAGAGTCCATTTAAAATGTGCAATTTTACCGTTGTCAATAAATTGAATTCATAGTTGTAGGCTTCATAGCCTTCTCGAGAATCTACTCGAGAAGCACAACTTCGCAGTTTTTCAGATCGAATTCATAGTCGTAGGCCTCGTAGCCTTTTCAAGAATCCACTCGTGTTACAACTTCGTAGTTGTTTAAATCGACTTCGTAGTCGTAGACTTCGTAGCTTAGTCGAGATTCCACTCGAGATACAACTTCGCAGTTGTTTAAATCGACTTCGTAGTCGTAAGCTTCGTAGCTTAGTCGAGATTCCACTCGAGATACAACTTCGTATTTTTTTAAATCGACTTTGTAGTCGTAATCTTCATAGCTTAGTCGAGATTCCACTCGAGATACAACTTCGTAGTTGTTTAACTCGACTTCGTAGTCGTAAGTTTCGTAGCTTAGTCCAGATTCCACTCGAGATACAACTTCGTAGTTGTTTAAGTCGACTTCGTAGTCGTAAGCTTCACAGCTTAGTCGAGATTCCACTCGAGATACAACTTCGTAGTTGTTTAAATAAACTTCGTAGTCGTAAGCTTCGTAGCTTAGTTGAGATTCCACTCGAGATACAATTTCGTAGTTGTTTAAATCGACTTCCTAGTCGTAAGCTTTGTAGCTTAGTCGAGATTCCACTCGAGATACAACTTCGTAGTTGTTTAAATCGACTTCGTAGTCGTAAGCTTCGTAGCTTAGTCGAGATTCCACTCGAGATACAACTTCGTAGTTGTTTAAATCGACTTCGCAGTCGTAATCTTCGTAGCTTAGTCGAGATTCCACTCGAGATACAACTTCGTAGTTGTTTAAATCGACTTCGTAGTCGTAAGCTTCGTAGCTTAGTCGAGATTCCACTCGAGATACAACTTCGTAGTTGCTTAAATCGACCTTCCACCGAGGTCAAAAAACAATTTCGACAGGATCAAACAAGAATCAACATCAACCTGCTCGATATTTTTTCAAGGTTTCACATATGCCACTTTTTCTGCATTTTGTCAATTATCCACACAATGATTCGAAACATTTCCATGTAAGCCATGATCCCAACAACATTTCTCCACTATATATTCGAATAATGTGCATTTCTTCAAGAAAGAGTGCTAAGAAATTGAATGCGTTGATGAATTATGCCGACCAAAATAGATGTCGAGAGTTGAGATTAATTGTGTACCTTAAAGTCGAGAATACCACTCGGAATTATCCTACCTCATCAAAAGAGACTTGATCTCTGTCTTCGAGATTACCACCGGTGATCAGCACCATCAAAACTTAACCTCCATTGTCATCTCACATTGATAGATTCGTGCTCGCTCATTTTGTCCTCGACACTCGAACATTTGTCTCAATAATTTGTCAAGATTTGCATCATCCCGTGGGTTCCTCGGCAAGAATTCAAAGAGATGGCGTTATCAACATTATATTCACGTCATTCATCTTATCATTTTTCACACGAGAAAAATAAGAGGTCAAATACGAACATTATCTTCTCGATTCAAGACATGTTCTAGCAATGACACGCTCAGAAAATTATGGGCAATTTAATTCAGATAAAATTCCACATGTGCTCATGAAAATCCAAATGAGAGACTCTGAATATATCAAAATAACCAATCATATATGAATTTAATTCATGTCCTCAAGCCCACCGGTGCGAGAGTGATAAACATACCCAATGCACGTCAAGCACGATTGCAAAATATTCTCAGTTCAAAGTTATGACCCGCATTTATCCTCAAATAAACAAATTTTCCATGAATAAATCGATTGACTCCACGAACATATGCAAATATTTGCTCGAATAGGTCGAGTAACATCTCCATGAATATATCAAGTATCATCTCAACACGCAGTTAAAATTTTTCAAGAGTAAATCCAGTCATATCTCGCGAGCAAGTCGAATAATCCCATGCATAAATTAAATAATATCCACGAACAAATCAAATATTATCTCACCACACGAATCAACTAATTCCACGAGCGAGTCCGATAATCTTCATGAATAATTCAAACAACTCCGAAGTGTAATTCAAGTAATTCTTACGAATTAATCATATCATGCTTGGTAATAAATCCAATGGTTCACGAATGGATCAAATAGTGTCCTCACGAATATATAGCAAATTATTCTCATGAGTAAGTCAAATAATTGCACGAATAAATCAAATAATTCCTCCACGGGTGTATCCGAATATTTTATCAATTTTCATCAATTTAAATCCTCAAGCCTCCAAATTTTCCAAAATTTAAATCAAATTATTTGTCTCATTTTTGCCAATTTAAATCCTTAAGCCCATTATTTAAAGAAACCACATACCTTTATCACGAGAATTCTATCTCGAATTACCTTACCGCCCGTGTCAAATCATCCCGAAGGAGCTATAAGCACAAAATGGGGATGCTAGAACAAGTAGGTAGCATTCTGGGCCACTGTTGGGCCAGATTTTCGAAATGGGTCGCGCTCCCTGCTGTTGAGGCGCATATTGGGTGCTGGAGGGCCGCACTGTTGGGCCTGGGGAATGTTGGAATTCGCGGGCTGAGGATTGGGCTTGGCGTGGTGAAAGAAGCGGGCTGGGAGGAGAGGGACGCGGGCTATAGCTGTCAGGAGGGCGAGCTAAGGCACGGGCTGCAGAAAGGGCCGGATGCGGACTGCGCGGGCCGTAGTACGTGATGCATGCGGGCTCCGCGGGCCGAATGCGGCCCGCGCACTCTCTTTCCTCTCCTACTGGGCTGGCGTGGACCGGGCCCTTCCTAACGATATTGGGCCGCAGTTGCTGGGCCCATCTCCTGCGCTGAGGACCGTGACTGGCGAGCTAGCTAACCTGGGCTGCTGGATCGTGGGTAATGGGCCGGGACTTAGGGCCACCTTCTCCCTGCGCAGAGAACAAAAATCCCGCCATGGCTGAACAGCCGCGACCATAGCGGCCGCCCTTCGTCGGGAATATTTCGCCGGCGAAAGCTCGCCGTTTCCGGCGAAATTGACGGCGAAGAGCGCACCTCAGTGGGGAGAATCCGATGGTATCCTTGGATTGAGGTGATTCGTCCGATATCGTCGGAAAATTAGAGGAGATAACCGGATTTTGACAATATTGTTCTTAGATCCACGAACTTTGACGGGCAAATTGATGGCCTTCCCGAAGGAATTTTTGCTCCAAATTTTAAGGGTAGAACGAGCATGAGGAGATCTTCGCAATGGTGTAAGAATTTTCTGAATCGGAGGATTTTTTTGCGGCAGCCGGTGGCTGCGGTGGTGGCGTTCGGCGGAGGTGGCGTTCGGCGGCGGGGGGCCGCGGCGCCCGGCGAAGGTCGGTTACTGTAGACTCGTCTCGACGAGAGGATTCTGGTGGTACCCTCCGATTTTCGATAGCCTTCCTGGATTGTCGGGAAAATGGATTTGAAGGATGATAGTTGACCGAAATTACTTGGATTTGGAAACTTTGACCGAAAAATCGACGGTCTTCCCGGATGAATTTTCGAACGAAATTTTAAGGGGAGATTCTCCTCGAGGAGATCTATCTAATGGTGTAAGAATATTTTCGATCCGGCTAGTTTGGCCGGAGGCCGGCGGCGGCGGCGGCGGCGGCCGACGGTGGTGCCGGTGGCGGCGACTGCTCGAGTTGAAGGAACTTTGTTCGAATTTTCAGACGGGACACCGTTTGGCTTCTCTAACGGTTCCCCACAGACGGCGCCAAAATGATAGGGCAAAGATGTCACCCGGGCTCCCTTGACTCGGACGACCACCGTACCTGCAAGAACCCAAAGTCCGGGACCCCGGGAGGGGTGCCCGACTTTGGGCCTCCGATACTTAAGTCAGTACTGGATTCATATGAGAATGTATAGAGAGAGAGAGTAGGGAGAGAGTGTAGAGAGAGAGTGTGTGTAGTCATGGAATGAGGAGAGGATAGAGGAAATGAGTACCTTCTCCCACTTTTTATAGGGGGAGTGTACCTTATAGTTCAAGTTGGGTCTGGCCTAGGTTGGGCTTAGCCCATATTATTATATCAAGTGTCTTAGCCCATGTATAGGCGTATTCTTCAATATATATCCAAAAAAACCATTCGGGTACGACATGCTATATCAGATACTACCGGTCGAGTCGGCAGTACTAGCCGTGGCTATATCAGGCAGTATAGGAGATTTAGTTAAGGTTGTTTTCTGACGTTCGAAAACTAAAGCGTCCAAATGCCCTTTTAAGATAAAAGTCAAATTGGTGAAAGAATCTAAAAAATGGTGTATCTGGATTCCTTCTGATGCTCAGAAGGGAATGCATAATCATGCAATGACTGTGTATCCTGAGGGTCATCGACATATAAGTGAACTTAGCACTTCGTCGAAAGAAATTGTCTGTGATATGACTGCCGCTCAGGAAAAAGCGGCAACAATTTTGGCTGCAATTCAGGAGAAAAACCCTGTAGACAATGCTACTCGCCGACATGTGTATAATTATAATCTTAATTTCGGAGGGATAGTTCGCAGGGTAGAGATGTGGTTGCCCATATTCTGCATTTGACTACGGTTAGCAAGTATATAGTTTACACAAATGTTGATCAAGACACACTGGCGTTGACACGTGTGTTTATGTCGCATCCTCAAGGAGCCAGTCTATTCCTTACATATTACAAGTATGTCGGTATATTACACACAGGCGCCTCGCCTCCATCGCCCAATGAGCAGAAGCATCTGCACAACGATTCTTCGTGTGTCGGAGTCCAGAACCATGATACTGGTCAAACTCTTCAGAGGTGGATCGTCGTAGAGATCCAACAACCAATCAACAATTTAAACAAATAATTAGTAAACCTTTTTAAATTCATTTATTTTATGAATTATTATCATATAATTACGATTATTAATAATATTTACACAAACTAATAAAAATATAATATTAATTATTATTATTCCATAAAATACATTATTAATTATTACAAGTAATTATTTTCCTAAAATGTATTAAAAGTCAATTTAATAATTATTCATAAATACATCATCAATATAATTGCACTTTTTGATTATATAATTATACAAACTAATTAATTAATAAATTATAAAATTTTTTCAACTTATATTAGACTATTAATTATAATTTCACTAATATATATATATATATATACAATTTATATATTTATATAAATATATATATATATATATATTAATGAAATTGTATACATAAATATAAACATACATTTTACATATATATCTATATATATATATATTAATGAAATTATAATATATTAATTATAAAAAAGTTTAATTATATTAATTAAATTATATAATATATATTAATATGTTAAATCAAATTAATTAATATATAGTAATATATTAAATCAATTTTATTAATATATATATCAAATTATATAAAGTATATATAATATAATAAATCCATTTTCTTTTATTTTTAATATTTAAACATATTTAAAAAAAACCAACCGCGGGCGGTCGGATACAGAACGACCGACCTCCTTAAAAGGCGGCCTTTGGCCTGGACGACCGACCATGGCAACAACTTGTGGCGCGGTCGCGATAGCGGGGTGAACGGAAGTGGTTATTAACCCCGGTGAGTCAAGCGACGGAATGGACGAGGATCTCGATATATGGTTGGAGAACATGCTGGAGGAGCCATCAAGCCCGATTTATCGCCCTTCATGCGTGAGAAATTGGCCGAAAGAATGTGGTCCAAGGTCTAAGTCGGGGAAACGTAAGGTCAAGAGGCGACGCAAGGCAAAGGCTAGTAAGGCAAGCCCTTGGTGTGGGCCTTGTGCAAGGAGGAAACGAGCTTGGAAAATGGAGGCTAGAAGGCGTGGTAGGCAAAGGATGGAGGACGGATGGATATGGCGTGCCGGAGATTGCATTGGATCGGAAGGTAAATGCGTGGAAGGTTGGGACCCATGGGACAAGCCGGGTCCATCAAGTGGATCGTTTGTAAGGATCGAGGGTTGTCGGGGCGGACTAGGCCCATCGGGCAAGCGGTCAGAGTCGGTCGGCGACGAAGGGGCGAACACGGACGAACAACGCGCATCGGCCCGTGATGCGCGCGAAGGGGCGAACGACAAGCGGATGGCGTCGGGTGCACTCAGGTGCGCGGTAGAAGATTGGAGCACCAGCGTAGGCGGGACGCGCTGGGTGACCGCGGGGCGCGAAGACAACGGCAAGGTGGCTGGCGTGCGCTGCACTCGCAAAGGTGGCGGGGACGTGCGGGAGGAGGCCAGCGAGAACACAAGGCGCGCGATAGCGCGCGAGTGGGGAGCAGGCGCAGACGACGTCCTAAGCCGAGCGGGCGTAGGAGTGCTGGGGGCTGACGCACACGTGAGCGATATGGACGACGAGCGCTAAGAGCGCGCAATGGCGCGCGAGTGCAGTACGGGCGCGGACGTCCTAAGCAGCGGAGGACTAGGCAGGGCAGAAGCGTGCAAGGCGCGCGCGCGAGACGCCGCGCGCGACTAGGAGTAGGCAACGCGAGTCGGCGTGCGCGCATGGAAGGCGGCCGAAGTGCGTTGAGGCGGCTAAGGTTTTGGGCATGCGACTTGGAGCTCAAGTTACTTGGAGAGCAAGATTAAGTAGTAGTAGTAGTAGTAGGATTTTATTTTCTTATTGCTTTATGATATCTAGATTGTTTAGGTTATTTAATATTTTATTGCTTTAATAAGTTCCCTAGTAAGATTAGGACTAGACTAAGTTAGGATCTATAAATAGGGATCATCCCTCATTGTTTTAAATAGTCCAGAATTGATGATTTGAATAGAAAAGGAACGTTGTGTTCAATCGTGTGTTTAAGCAAGGCCATTAGTGCGTGTTTATCATACACCCATGTCTGAGAGAAGGCCCTGAGAGTGTCTTGAAGTCACACCTATCGTGTTTAGTCGAAGGCCCTGAGTGCGCGATTATTCAAAACCAATAGACAGAAATCACGATCCGTCATCATTGGTGCTTTCGTTGAGAGTTCGATCAAGGTTTTTGTCTATCTATCTTTTTCTTTTTTTCGGTTTGCCTTTTGCTGAGGGCCGTATTTTTCTTCTTTTTGTTCGAATATTTTTTGGAATTTTCCTTCTTTTTTCTTATTTTTTTTGAGAGTTAAAAAAAAGTGTCATCCTAGTTTGGTTGATTTAGAGTCTTAAAAAAAATGAAGAGAGTCATGATGTTTGAGCCATTAGATGAGTTGGATTTGGAAGATCTCGAATATCTGGAAGGTTTGGAGAGGAGTTTGACTCCGGATGAGCAAAATTATTTGCAAGAGCTCCACGAGCGAAAGAGCTTAGAAGAAAAGCACGCCAAGGAAGTTGAAAAGGTCGAAGTCACGAACAATGATGATGAAGGTGCGTTGAATTTCATTATCCTTGAGGACAAGGAAAGTCTTGAAGAGGAGGGGAATGATACAGAAGTGGTTATTAACCCTGGTGAGTCAAGCGACGGAATGGTCGAGGATCTCGATATATGGTTGGAGAACATGCTGGAGGAGCCATCAAGGCCGATTTATCGCCCTTCATGCATGAGAGATTGGCCGAAAGGATGTGGTCCAAGGTCTAAGTCGGGGAAACGTAAGGTCAAGAGGCGACGCAAGGCAAAGGCTAGTAAGGCAAGCCCTTGGTGTAGGCCTTGTGCAAGGAAGAAACGAGCTTGGAAAATAGAGGCTAGAAGGGGTGGTAGGCAAAGGATGGAGGACGGATGGATATGGCGTGCCGGAGATTGTATTGGGTCGGAAGGTAAATGCGTGGAAGGTTGGGACCCATGGGACGAGCCGGGTCCATCAAGTGGATCGTTTGTAAGAATCGAGGGTTGCCGGGGCGGACTAGGCCCATCGAGCGAGCGGTCGGAGTCGGTCGGCGACGAAGGGGCGAACACGGATGAACAACGCGCATCGGCCGGTGATGCACGTGAAGGGGCAAACGACACGCGGATGGCGTCGGGTGCACGCAGGTGCGCGGTAGAAGATTGGAGTACCAGCGTAGGCGGGACGTGCTGGGTGACCGCGAGGCGCGAAGACGATGGCGAGGTGGCTGGCGTGCGCGGCACTCGCGAAGGTGGCGGGGACGCGCGGGAGGAGGCCAGCGGGAACACAAGGCGCGCGAGTGGGGAGCAGGCGCGGACGACGTCCTAAGCCGAGCGGGCGTAGGAGTGCTGGGGGCTGCACACGCGCGCGAGATGGAAAGCGAGCGCTTAGAGCGCGTGATACGGAAGTGGTCATCAACCCAGGCGAGTCAGAGGATGAGGATGGCGACGATCTCATTATATGGTTGGACAACATGCTAGAGGAGCCATCAAGTCCCATATGTCGACCTTCTTGTGTAAGAGATTGGCCAAAGGGATGTGGTCCGAAGTCAAAAGTCAAATCTATGAAGTACAAGGCCAAGCAAGCTCGAAGGAAACGCAAAGTAAAGGCTAAGGAAGGGAAGTGTTGGTGCAAGCCTTGTGCAAGAAAAAGACGAGCTTGTAAGATGGAGGCTCGAAGGAGAGGTAAGTAAAGAATAGAGGATGGTTGGATATGGCGAGCTGGAGATTGTATTGGGTTGGAAGGATGGGACCCATGGCCATCGGGCAAGCTGACGGAGGCGAGCAGCAAAGGGGTCGACGGAAGTCGGCTAATGAGCGAAGGGCGCGCATCGGCTCATGATGCCCGCGGTTGGTGTGAACGCGAGGTAGCGCGGGGAGCACGCAGGTGCGGAGTAGGCGATCGGAGCACGGGCGTTGGCGGGGACGCGCTAGCGACAGGCGGCGTGGACGCAGGGGACGCAGAAAGCGCGACTAGCGCACACGCGGATGAAGGCCTAGGCCTAGGGGGCCTAGGAAAGGCGGCAGCGCACGCGCGCAAGGTACACGGCAGCAGCGGAGCATGCGCGATAGCGCGCGAGTGCAGCGCAGGCGAGGGAAGCCCAATCCGCGCAGGACTAGGGCTAGCGGATGGCGAGCGTGCGGGGGACGGTAACGCGTGGACGGGCGAAGGCCTCAGCCGTGTAGGCTTAGGCGAGACGGGCGACACTAACGCGAGGGAGGACCGTGACCGAGTGGGACTAGGAGAACGGGGCGCGAGGTACGACGCGCGGAAGGAAGGCGGCGCAGGTGAGGCGCGCGCAATACCGCGCACGTGCACGGAGGACGCGAGCAAAGCCGCGGCCGACGAGGATTAGGCCTCGCGGGCGCGCACGCGCAAAAGGAGGCAACCGAAGTGACTTGAGGCGACGAAAGGTTTTTGGGCGTGTGAAGGACTTAAGCTTCTAGAAATTCTTTGAGTGCAAGCCAAGCATTAGTAGTTTTAGTAATAATAGGATTTTATTACCATGTTGCTTTTCATTCTAGTATTAGGAGATCTAGATCTATTAGGCTTAGATTTATTTTATGCATCTATAAATACCCATGTACCTCTTCATTATTAAGATGTTTTGGAATTGATGAGTGAATAGAAAAGGGGGAACTTGGTGTTCTTACGTGTGTTTAAACAAGGCCATTAGAGCGTGTTTACATACAATGTCGGAGAGAAGGCCATTAGAGCGTCTTGAAGTCACGGTGTCTAAGAGAAGGCCGTAGTGCGTCTATTAGTCACATCTATCGTGTGTAGTCGAAGGCCCGAGTGCGCGATTACATACAACCGAATAGGCAACAACCGCGATCAACACTCTCGATCACTCATCAGTGCGCAATGGCGCACGAGTGCAGTACGGGCGCGGACGTCCTAAGCAGCGGAGGACTAGGCAGGGCGGCAGCATGCGAGGCGCGCGCTCGACCAGGAGTAGGCAACGTGAGTCGGCGCGCGCGCATGGAAGGCGGTCGAAGTGCGTGCGGCTAAGGTTTTGGGCATGCGACTTAGAGCTCAAGTTACTTGGAGAGCAAGATTAATTAGTAGTAGTAGGATTCTATTTCCTTATTGCTTTATGATATCTAGATTGTTTAGGTTATTTAATATTTTATTGCTTTAATAAATTCCCTAGTAAGATTAGGAATAGACTAAGTTAGGATCTATAAATAGGGATCATCCCTCATTGTTCTAAAGAGTCCAGAATTGATGAGTTGAATAGAAAAAGAACGTTGTGTTCAATCGTGTGTTTAAGCAAGACCATTAGTGCATGTTTATCATACAACCGTGTCTGAGAGAAGGCCCTGAGAGCGTCTTGAAGTCACACCTATCGTGTTTAGTCGAAGGCCCTGAGTGCGCGATTATTCACAACCAATAGACAGAAACCGCGATCCGTCATCACGGGGCTGGCCCGCGCGAGTCCTGGCCGCCATCAGAGGCTGGCCCTCGCGACCGGCTTCAACAAAATCGGCCGACCCTCGCAGCCGGCTTCAACAAAATCGACCGGCATAGCCCACCGGCCAATACACGGAAATTTAAAAAAAAAAAAAATTAAAACATGAAAGAAAAAGAAAAACATACTCCTGGAATGAAATACCTTGCCTATGCGTGAGGGTTGTCCGGACATTTTTCGGAATTTTTTCAAAGAGAGACGAGAGAGAGGGTAGAGAGGAGAGAGAGAGAGAGAGGTTTTTTTTAAAAAAAAAAAAAAAGAAAAAACTGAAAATGGCAAAATGGTATTAAATGGGGGCGTACGATAGTAATAGGGGGGCAATATTTAGTAATTCCCCCACCTACTAATAATAATAACTGGAACATTGTCAATATGCACACTGAAAAACCCAATACAAAAGCAGACGCAAACTTGTTTATCTATAGTAATGCTCATCATTCATAACAAAAAATATTCAGGACAAACAGATTATACAACCACTAATTACAGGAATGAAGTGTATTGATAAATAAAGAGACATCTCACCAACAAGAGGAAAAATAGAGAGCAAAGTGGAAGGGCTGAGGAAAAAAGATCACGTTGCATGAGCATTGTGTGTTCTTGATGCCCATATCCCAAACACAAGAAACCAAAATACAAACAAGATGGCCCAGTATCGAGCAGGCCCGTACTTGATTCTGGTTAGAGCAAACTGCACAAGTACGAAGAAAGCTTTTTATCAGGAGATATAAACAGGGTAACCTCACATGAGAAGAAATAAAACTCTAGGAAATGTCCAGAAGTGGACTAGCTACGCGTATAGTAGCAAGTTAGTATCGGCCCCCAAATCCAAAAAAGCCATTCAGATTCTGCTGTTCAACACGTTGTGAATCTATTTAATGTAAAAAGCTCAAAAGCAAAGCCACGACTATGTAAGGCACCTAGAGTCCTTTTGTTCCCAGATCAAAATCTCTGTGAAGTAATGAGTACATCAAATCTTCTTGTCTATAATGTTCATATAGAAAACAGGAAACTGGTTTCACTGGCATGCAAATAAATATAACTCAAGTGTAAAATGAAAACATAATTTTCCATCTTGCTTTTATTTTCTTTTTAAAAAATAAGTTGTACTGCTATTTTTATTTGAGGTGGACGTATAGTCTATGATGAGGAACAAGAGCATGTAAATACTAATAGCCACCTGAATGGATCTGTCAAGCATTCTACATGGGTCAACGAAACAAAATCATATAACATACTGTAAACTTTCCTTCAGATTTCACAATGCATAGCTTTCCATCGTAGTATCAAACGTATAATTTTTCTTGAGTTGTCAGTGACTGACATATAGACCTGTCGAGCATAACAAATCCCTCATATTACAATGAACAAAAAAACAAGTAACTGAACTTACAAATCGGAAGAAAACTACAACTGTCAAGGCGCAAACGCCTCCTAGAAGAATATGCAGGCCATTTTTAGCAGCTTTCTGCAAAAAATAAAAAAGCAGATACTTCACTTAAACATCATTTCAGGATAATAACAGGCAACTAGAATGGAAATGACTTTCTAAATAGAAAACACAAAACTGTGTGAAACCTATGTCTCACACATCTACATATGGGGTATCAGATAAGATACGACATGGATATGGCAATATAGTAAAATTTAAAAGTTTAGCACATGATACGGCTAGGATATGGAAATTATTAAAAAAAATCATAAATGATGTCATATATATTTGTATTATTAAATACAAAAATTCAATACTATTAAGTCTTACCATACATACTTAACAAATAAAAATAGAGTCAAATAAGCTTATTGTGCCTATCATGCAGCGATGCATTTTCCTACTTCATTGTTTTTGTGATTGGCTGGATATTAGGCCAAATAAGCTTGCTGCCAAACAGACCGGCATCAATGATTTGCCACCCCCTAGGGGCAAGCATGAGCAAACCAATAGAACGCAAGAAAGTGAGTGGTGGAACACATAATGTTCCATTAGGCTATGTTCAAATCTGATTCATACCATGTTTCCCAAACCATGTCTATGCTTCCTTGTTAGTATCAAGTTTGGAAACCCGATATTCAATTGAGTTTCAAACACTTCATGGTCAATGGAAAGGCGCATTTTGAGCAAAAAAAAGAAACAAAAGGTGTTTGAGATGCACCTATAGCGTCAAAGATATTACTAAGACTAGATCCAATAATATAATTTGATATATAGGTAATTGTTTCTAAAGAAGTCATCCAAATTGAACAGAACCAACCCACCGTATCTCTCCGAGGTAATCTTCTGCATGTTCAGTTTTTCAATTTTTCTTTTTAGCTGGTCCTATCTCCACAGCATATGGGTGGATCTTCAGAGACACAAGGTTTATAATTTTTGGTGACAAATGATAAAAGAGCAATCTAACCAATATTACTCCAATATACTGAACCATTTTTTGTACACCTTACTCATTAGTCATTATGCACGAGGTATGGTTTAATGAAGTTAAACTGGCTTTAGGATTATCCTCTCTAAGCTTGAAGTGAAAAGCATAATCATGTGGCTCAACAAATTTGTCGTCATATATAAGTTAGAAATAGGTCTGCAAATGAGTCGAGCGGCTCGCAAGCGCTTCAAGTCAATACTCGACTAGAGCACAAGTTTGACCGAGCTCGAGCTCCATCATTTCAAATTCGAACTTGAGCTCGAGCCTGTAGTTTGAATGCTTGATCTCGAGCGTTTGTGTTTTGTTCTCAAGTCAAGCCGAACCTCGCAACACAGGCTTGTCGAGCTCGAGCAGGTGTAAAAAAACTCGACCATGGCTCAATAAGGGCAATGCTTGACTCGGCTCGGCTACTCAGAACTAATGAGAAAAGGTTTGACATAAACTTAGCCTCTATACGAAATCACAGACCCCTTGCAACTTGAACATAACAGGGCGATTGAAAGGGCCAATGGAGAAAGTAATCTAGCCAGTTTTAGGTAATTTCCAGTTCAGAGATAATCTTTCATAAGAAAAGGCCACATCACAAACAACAAAACAATGAAAACTTTCTGACCATTAAATGGGGTTACAAGTGTTCACACCTTTTAATTTGTATAGTCGTAAGAATGTACACTACTCACACATTCGCAACATGCACAAACTCAGAGCTTACCTTATGCTATATTACACTTACAATGCAATTCTTCAGTTCTTCTACAAGAAGAATCAGTAACCATACCAGGGTTCTCTAGGCAAATAACCAACAAGACAAACACATCAATTGAGAAGTCACAAAATGTACAAACAATTCCAAGTACCTTTCCAACATGAGGAGCCAGGAGCCATGCAAGAGTGACAGTCAGCAGGCCCGTTGCAAGCAGGATCCCAGTACCCTCCACAGCCCACTTAGTAGCGGTATTTTCAACAGGGGGTACTTCTTCCATGACTGTAACAGAAGTTGAAGGTTGTTCACTGACCACGTGGGAAACAGCTACAGAGCTGTTGTTATGAGGATTGAACCACAATGAAATTTCACTCAACCTTTGCATCCGAATTGCAGCAACAGCATCAGGGTCCACACTGTGACTTACCTGGGCTGGTGCAGGGTTAGGCTGACCGTTAACAATTCTTTCTCGTAGTGTTTCATATTCTTTCAGAGAACCTAAAACCTTTTTTAAATCGGCAGATCCTATATTATTTGCCACGAATCCACAGATTTCGCAAACAGTTGATCCATGGTTGATAAACCACTTTAGCGCACAAGCATAATGTGCTAAAGCAAGGTCACCTTTGCAGGAACATCCAAGCTCAATTAGCCTATCCTGACTGTTATCCAAGCCTAATTCTACATCAGCATTACAAATAAAAACCTCTCCTTTTGGGCTGATAAACTCAACAAACTCTGATCCTCTTGATTCACTTCTGTAACAGGAATTGTTTTCAGTATTTCCTGAGGCAAATATCTTAGGATTCAATTCCTCGTCGGCAATCACGAGGTTACGCGGAGGTGGAAAAATACCCAAGAATTCCAGAGCAACATTGCCCTTTCTATCAGGTTCGACACATTGACAAACTCGGCAAGTTGCAGTGCCAGCCTCCGAGGACATACTACGACGTGAGCTATCATCTCGTGGTTCTTCATTCTCAGCAGGCGCGCAAAACTTATCAACACCTTCACCAGCTTTGTGGGATTTATCTTTCTCCATGACTGTGTACAAAGTTAAGCCTATAAACTTGGCACGTTACTGCTTTTATTAATAGTGGAATCTTTCAACCTCCAGCCATGCATAACCGTTGGGCTAAATCTGCCATCACATGTATCTGTGGGATGGAAGTGATTCTACCCAATTTGTGGATAAAAGACGGAGCCAATCAGAATGCGCCCAGGGTGGGTGTAGGCTTTTCTAACTAGAGCCTGAATGATGGAACCTGCTTAGACACAATCAGCACAATATTGCTAAAAACACAAAACTTCTTAACTTAATGAAAATAAGTGCGAGTAGAAACATCACTTATTTCAATAGCATCATATGCTTTTTTTTTTTTTTTTTTTTAATCGCAACAAAGCTAAAGGTAGCATAATTTACAACGTCTAAAAGCCAACTCCAGCCAGATCTAACCTAAAACATGAATTGAATCGATTGAAATCCAAAAACATCAGAACATAAACATAACACTATATATCAGGAAGCACATGTGCGATAATTAAAGGAAATGGACTGATGCTTCTAATCAAACCAGAGCAACAAACATAGGATGTTTCAACAGGAAAAGGGGAAAACAAACCTCTGCTGTTCTAGTAAAGAGAATCGTATGAAACTGAGATGGGTGGCCAAGCAGTCTCTCTCTCGCTCTCTCTCTCTCTCTCTCTCTCTCATAATTTTACAGTAGGCACTGATGGAGATAGTTCTATGCCTCACTTTATAGTGGGAATTGCTTGAACCTCTTGTAAACCAACAAGATATTCATTGACTGAATATGTGGCCGTTAACAGATATTTGTTAATATTTATGTAATGTCCGAATTTTTTATTATATATTAGCTTGATTTTAGTTCCAAAATAGCAAATTTATATTTATTCCAAGTTCTACTTATTTTCAAGCAGTAAATTGATTTATATAAATTTAGTCTAAATCATGGAGGGTCGGTTCGATTTTTTATTTCCGAAATAAAACTATTTTAGCTGAAGTATCGGTTCATTTTTTTCTTAGAAAAATGGCCGTGAACTTGATCATTTTTATTTCCTAATCGAGCGGTGAAAAAACCGAAAATATTTAATATGGGCGGAAGCCCGGTCGAGCCGAGGCCCCGACCGAAATAACAAGCCGCGAGGCCCATAGTGTCGAGCCCATCACATGCACGGCCCTAGTATCGTGGTCATTTTACCACACAGCCCAATTTCCCTTCACCCGCAGTCCAAGTGGCCGAGCCTAAGGGCCTAGGCCCATCCGGCCATCATCCATGCTTCAAGCCCTTTGGTCCTAATTACAAAATAAGGCTCAAGTCTATCATTAATTTATTTGGGAGTAAATAATGATTTTAGTCCGGTATGTTTCACTACCCTAACTTTTTCGTCCTCTTTAAATTGTATTTTTTTTTATTTTTGTCCAGTATATTTGCAAAAAGGTTACAAAAAGGTCCTATTCATACATAAGGACGAAATTTAAACCTTTTTTTACAATACATAAAGGACTTTTTTGTTGCGAAAATGACATTTTTGTAACATTTTCTAAAACATACGGGACGAAAATAAAAAATGTCATTCGAAGAGGACGAAAATGTCAGAGTAGTAAAACATACAAAACTAAAATTGTATTATACTTTGTATTTGGCCAAAGTCTTATGCCATAGGATTTTGACTTAGTCTTGCAAATTCAAATTCTAACTAGCATTAAATGCTTACCTACCACAAGTATGTACTAGAGGAGATAAGTTGAGGAAAAATCTGAATTTTCCCAACAACCATGTCCCCTCCAAACCCTAGCTATATAAATACATGTCTTCATCCCATTAGTCTCCAATTCTCCTCCCACATCTTCATCCCTTCTCAAGAAGGTACATAGTAAGGCGTTCATACCAAGCACAAGGTGTTTGTTTTAATCCGTACAAAGCCTTCTTGAGTCTGTTGACATGATTAGAATTTTTGAGATCTTTGAACCCTTCTGCTTTACAAAGGCTTCTTCATACAAGATACCATTTAGAAAAGGCAACTTCACATCCATCTGCTAAACAATGAACTTCATTAGGCAAGCAATTGATAAAAAAATACGTACCAATTCGAGCCTTGCAACTGGAGCAAAGATTTCATCAAAGTCCACTTCTTAAGTCTGACTGTAACCTTGAGCAACCAATATGGCCTTGTTGCGTGTAACATTACCAAACTCATCGGTTTTGTTTTTTAAGATCCACTTGTTCCGATAACATTCACTGACGTAGGTTCAGGTACTAGTTCCCAGACGTCATTTCTGGTGAACTGCTCCAGTTCTTCTTGTATGGTTGAGATCCAACATTCATCCTTCAGCGCTTCCTTTGCATTCTTGGGTTCGACCAAGGAGGTGTAGCAAGCTAAGTGAGATATTCCCATGAGTTCCTTAGCTGAGGTTTTTGAATTTCTGGTTACCCTCTCATTCAAGTCACTAATGACCAATTCAGATGGATGAGCTTTCTGGATCTTCAAGGATGGATCTCGCTTTGCTTGTGCTTGACTTTCAAGTGTGGCGGGTACATTGTACTCTGTCTGACTCTCTTGTGAGCCTTCAGCTATGTTCGAAAGTTCATTGTCCTCACTTTCTTTAACACTGTCAACATCCTGAGTACCCTACGTACTCGCAAAATTGTCACGCAAATTAAACAACACAGATGAACCGATTGGGAGTGTTCTCATCAAAAGTTACATTCACGGATTCTATGACAGTGGAGGTACTTGTGTTGTAAATACGGTATGCTCGACTATTGTTAGAATATCCAAGAAAGAACCCCACATCATATTTTGCATCAAATTTCCCAAGTTGTTCACGATCATTATAGATAAAACATTTACAACCAAAAACATGCAAGATGACTAACGCTTGGACTCTTATATTTCCATAGTTCGTATGACGTTAAACCCATACCACGACGATGGTACACTCTGTTCACGAGGTAACATGCAGTGTTGATTGTCTCTACCCACCATCTATGAGAGATTTTCTTGGAATTCAGCATAACTTCCATTTCTTGAAGGGTACGATTCTTCCTCTCAACAACTTCATTTTGCTGTGGCGTCTTAGGTGCAGAGAACTCGTGAAAAATACCGCGTGAGTCACAAAAATTCGAAAACTCATTATTTTCAAATTCACGCCCATGATCACACCGAATACCAGTTACAGTAGATCCCTTCTCATTTTCAAGTTTCAGACATAGAGTCCTAAAGGCGTTAAAGTGTCAGATTTCTCACGCAAAAAATCAACCCATGCATATCGTAGAAATCATCCATGCACACAAAAATGTACCTTTTACCTTGATAGCTTTCAACCGGTATAGGTCCCATTAGGTCCATGTGCAACAGCTCTAGAACTTGCTTCGATGCAATGTAATACAAGGCTTTGTGTGAAGCCCGAGTTTGTTTACCCAGTTACAAAGTTCACATATCGGATGTTCCTTCATAGTAATTTGGGAACTCCACGAACCACACCTGCATTTGAAAGTTTTACCAAGTGAGAATATACAATATGACCTAAGCGTTGATGCCAGATTTCGGATTCACTGGCAATTTCTTGAAAACATTTTTCACAAGAATAAAAAGATAGCAATAGTCAGTCGATCAAGATCCAGTAGTCACACAAGTACCTTCGTTGTTTTTCACAAAACATTTGTCACGTGCAAAACTGACACTAAGACCTTGATCACAGAGCTGAATCACACTCAAAAGATTAGCTTTCAAGTCATTCACAAGTAAAACATCATTCAACTTGGGCAAGCCACCTAGATTCAAACAACCAGTTCCAATAACTTTATTGTTCACACCATCATCATCTAGTTTTTACATCATAAAAGAATGCAAGTTCACCAGTCATATGCTCAGAACATCCACAGTCAAGGTACCATTTACCCTCAAGTGAAGTTTTGAGGGATAAGATTGATGCAAACTATTTAAACACATTTTTTGCAATCCATACTTGTTGATTTTTCACAATTTTCTTTTGAAAATTAAGCCTATGAACTTTCACTGGAATACCAGAGTAGTTCCACTTTGGCACTCTTCCAGTGCAAAGATCATGTTGCATTTTGTAACACTTGGGACCGATGTGGCCAGTTATACCACAATAATGACAAATAGGTATGAAATTACGTGATGATTTACTCTCAGAATCACTGACTGGGACATGAACCTTCACGTTACTTTCTGAAGAAGAGGGTTTACTTACAGTGCTTTTTACAAACCTATTGTAGAGATCAAGTGAAGGTTTCCTATGTAGACTAGTACCTTCGACACTTGACTTGCTGGAGAATCCATGTCTTGGATGTTTGCTTTTGGTTGACCCGTCTGACAAACTTTCAGGGTTTTCAGTTTTGCCTGTATATCCCAGCCCTGAAAGGTCACCATATTGCCTTCTCATTACGAGAAGTTCATTCAAATCTGCTTTCCGTTTGTTCAGTTGTCTCACGACTTCAGTAATTCGTTCAAGTTGTGCAGAATCCGCACTCAATTTTTCTTGCAAAATTCCATGTTTGTTCATCACTCGACTAACTTCACTCTTGAGATTGGTGATTTCCCTGTTCCTTTCAACAAGCAGTTTAGGAGTGGAGAACAGTTCAGACCCCAACTCTTCTATAGTTTGAGTTTTCTCCGTCCCATCTTGCTTGGACACCTTGGTACTATTTTCCAAAATGGAGGTACGGGCTTTTGAAGCATTTAGTTCATTTTCCTTTCGGTGAGAAAAGGTGGAGGTTACCTGTTCACTCAGAAGTTGATTCATTTTTGTCAACTTTTGAACCTTATCCTTTAATCTTTCAAGTTCATCGATTGATCCACCACTCCGTGCCTGACTTTTGAGTTTCTTGACTTCACTTTGAAGCTTTTTCATAGCTTCTGATGCTAGAGAGCATTTCTCCATGGCTAGCAAGTGTACTGGATCCATACACACGCTTTGTTAGGCTTCGTCATCATACGCATCATTCATGCTTTCTTCAAACTTTGTTGGGCTGTGCGAAGTGGTAAAGCACATGAAATGTTTACTGAAGAATAAATTGCCATGTTGCTTGTATGAGAAGAAGGTTCTTCGGTTTCATCGTCATCGGAATCTTCCCAAGTTGCCTTCAGCCACTTAATTTTCTTTTTAAGATTCGCACATTCAAATTGAAAATGACCAAACCCACGACATTCTCGACATTGATCCTTCTCGACCCGCTGAGTGTCCATTTTTTAGGATGACATGTTTCTTTTCTTTTATTGAAATGAGGTCTTGCTTCTATTATTGAATTTCTTATCAACAAATTTGTTCTTATACAATTTCTGACTCTTTTGCAGTAATTTCTCGCAATCAGCGCGAGTGCTTCTTTCAACCCATTGTCATCAACTGCTAAACCTTCATCCTGATCACTTTATTCTTTCTGAGGCATCACTACTACCTTGAGAGTCATCCCCTTATTCTTGACTTTATCGTAGTAATTTCGAACGTCCTGAGATCACCAAGGAGTTCATCAACATCCAGCGGTGCAATTCTTTGAAAACTCTCAAGGGCGGTAATTTCTCTCTGAACCTAGCACAATTGTCCGCATAATCTTTTGGACTTGAGGATTTTCAGAGATTTCTTCTCCAAGCATTTCACTTTGATTCACAAGATCATAGAATCTGGCATAGTACATATCTATCGTTTCTTCATCCCGCATTTTGATTTCATCAAATTTCAAGAGTTATTCGTTGAAGTCTGGACGCTTTGACTGTGTTGAAACTTCAAACTGGCGTTGTAGAACTCGCCATGCATCTTTCATTGTATTGCATTGAACTATCATCTTGTGTCGTGTCTGATCAACTGCCATCATGACTGCATACAGGGCTTGATAGTTCGCTTCAAGAACCGCCATCATGACTGTATAGAGGGCTTGATAGTTCGCTTTTTCTTGAAGTTTTTCATCATCAGTCCAGAGATCCTTTGGTTTAGGAACCGCAGCCGATGAAGATCCTTTTCCTTGATCTGGTGCCTCTGTCATGACAAGATGTTCTGAGCCATTTTCAACACTTTCCCACGTACCTTTTCCAAGAGATCTTAGAAATATCGTCATCATAGATTTCCAGTAGGAGTAGTTTGAACCATCCAATTGCGGAGGCCTAGACATCGATCCACTTTCCTAATTCATGATTGCCCAATACACAAGTCCTTAGATCTTTCGTAATGTGTACGAAAACCCGCTCTGATGCCAATTGAAGTTGTATATAGGTATACAAAAACTGCCAAAATCGCGCTTATCAAGTAACAAAGTAAACTGAGAAAGTTCAAACAATTGCGGAAGCAGTATTTCTCAAAAGTGAACCTTCAGGAGAGCGTCCCATTCTCCCTTCGAATCTCTTTCATTAATGTCGACATCACCAACATTATTCAAGGGTTTATAATGCAGACTCCCTCTACACTCTTCTTGAATAATAATCCACACCACTACTTATCCGATCACAAATCCCTTGTGGATTTTCTAGTTTGACTCCCTCAAAACATATCAGAGTGAACCTCCAAACACTCTGCTACAATTCAGAACAACCAACTCAATCGTGATCAAGAAAATTTTCTTGATTCAACACTAAATCAAAATAAAAAAAAAACACACGATGGGGATTTGTTTCACTCACTTCTCCCGAAGTTACGGGGCTATTTTGCCGAGACGAAAAATCGTTTCTTGTCAAAGATAATAATCTTGGTCAACTCTTCCTTAACATTTTCTCACTCAAGATCCGCATATGGTAAGTGAACCTATCTTCGCTGCCAATCCAAGCTGCAAAATGTAAGATCCTGATTTTATTTAGCCATCCTTTTTTATGGAATGTCCCACTCAATGACTGAATCTTCCCCATAAGCAAAGTTCATCTCGATCATCTTCAATTAATCCAACCAGAAATAATACACGAATTACTTATTTCCAAAAAAATGATACCATTAAAATTAATCTAAAATATAAAAAAAAACTTCCCTTAATTATTCTTGTACGCCCTACCCCTCGAAACATATGAAGGTTCGTCGATTTATTGCCAATCTCCAAGTACTTACAATGTTGAACTGGTTAGGCATCGTTCAACCTTCGTGTTCGACCAGGGAAAACGATGGGGGCTTTCTAACATGAGTTCGACACCACGCGCCGACTACATGCATGCATCTGCTTCTCAGGCGAAGCCTTCCGAACAGGGGGAGAATGGTGTAGACTAGTATTGTTATTATTATTATTGTTGTTGTTGTTGTTGTTGTTGTTGTTGTTGTTGTTGTTGTTGTTGTTGTTGTTGTTATTAGCATTGATTATTATTAATTGTTTTTTTATCTTGGGTTGATGGACAAGTTAAGATTTAAGGTTATGCGCCTTATATAAAGAACTCTCTCTGGTGTATTTTCCTTAGTTGTTTATGAATGAAATATGAATTGATATCGTAAGGTGTTCTTGAGATTTTGATCTCATTAATTAATATAATCCCACGCGTACGCTTCCCTACATCAATTTTGCACTTAGCAACTGTAGATTGATATTTACTAAAATTGCTCTCCACTTGATAACAGTGAATTGCATAGACACCTCATTCCTCTAATCCTTTGTCGATTTTCAGAATATTAACACCACGAATAGAGTGAAAATATGTAATATTTTGATAAATACTTAAGATATGGTTTATCGGGTGAAGTTTAATTTTATATGTAATACACGAAAGTTGTTACCTTGAAATATGGATTTTGAGCATATCCTCTTCTTCTTCTTCTTTTTTTTTTTCAATTATTCTCATTTTTTTATAGCAAATCCATTCCAATATCTAGAACAGTTTTGTTTTTGTTGTGTTTTAACAGAAATTTAGAACTTCGATTGTATCTTTTGTAAAACAATATTTACAAAAATAATTACATTAAAGAACAATGGTATTTCATCATTTGTAGCTCAAAGTTAACTAAAAGAGTCGGAGGACATGTAAATCACATTTTTCCAAGGAAAAAAATATTTCATAAATAAATTTGATTTGTGTATATCTAAATTTAATTTTGCATGGATCTTGTGTATATTTCTTTTGAATAAGACAATCATTTTTTGTTTGGATTCATAATGTATAACTTTTTTCACGTGATAAATAAGAATGTGAAATAATTTTGAATGTTAATTGCGTATTTAAAAATTTTAATGTTATTTATTCAAAAAAAAATTATTACATTTTGGATGGAAAGGGTCGAGCTGTTGTAGTTATTTACTTCACACTTTTATAGCTTATTTTTATAGAGTAAAAATTATAAAAACAAAATTGAGAATATATCATGTCCAATTCTATTGCAATTTTATTATTCTTTTTTCTAAGAAATAAAATAAAACAATATATGTGCTGTCCAGAATTAGAATGGGATTTTATTTACTAATCGATGATTTCAAAAAATCTGCTAGAAATAAAAAAAAAAAAA
>CACSLK010031421.1:20142119-20154407 GCA_902706635.1 Striga hermonthica | reverse complement strand
AAAAAAAAAAAAAAAAAAAGAATGCACTCAACAATATTGTTGCCATAACATAATAGATTATGATATCATTAAAATTGTTTTGTTTTAAATAATATCAAAATGTACACAACACAAAATCCAAGAATATGTTTACAACAAAAATCGAGAATATGGCATGACAAACAACAACCGAAATTATGACAATGCATTTAATGCTTCTTTTAATTTTATTTGAAAAATACTCAAAAAAGAATATAAAACTTATCTTTTTAGTATGTACTAATGATTTTGGCAAAAAAACTCTTTCTAAAAATAATTTAACTTTTTTCTTATTTTATATAGATTGTTGTCGTATGATTCTTAACAACGATTTAATAAGGGACTTATATGATAATTACGAGTGGTTTGGACGTAAATCATGTAAGAAAAACTCAACAGTGGCCCCAGTCCGAGGTGGACCGAGGTGAAAAGCCTCTATGGGCTGTTACGTGTTGCATTGTAAATGTTGTCTTTTTGTTGGGTCCGGAATCGAATCCCGTACAAGTATCACTAGCTGGCTATTTATAGTAACTTTTTGATACATACATTGGGATCCGTGTATTACTTTTTAGAAAAGGCTACTTTGATGGGCGGCCGAATCAGTGGGCCCTACATGAATGATGATAAATCTCGTAGATTGTGATAGGGGCGTGTAGGCGCCTTGTTACCTGCTTTTGGGGATGACGACCTCGGTTCATATTGACCTCGGTTTGGAATGACCTCGGCGGGTAGGGATCACTTCGGTCTTCTAAGGTCGTACTCGTTTGTGTGAACCGGGATGACTTTGAGTGACGTCGGTGCTCGAGTCAACTTTGCTTATGCTTATGGTGCTGTTAAGGTCCTTAATTGTGCTTTACCGAGTCGGATGACAACAGAGAGGCCCCCAATATCGGCGGGCATACGGAGTGATGGCCATCGATATTGCCAAACAACCAGAGGCTTCGAATCGGTAAGAATTTGTCACCTGGATATTCTTTGTCTTCAGTTTTCCGATGTAACTGAAATAACCGGAGTGGATCGTCGGTTCTGAAATAAAGACTAGTTCCCGAGGTGGAGACACTTGGTAAAATTTGGGCAAATCACGGGTGGTTATGAAGGAGACTTGAAAAGACGCAACGGTCGAACGTAGTAAATGCAGAGTGTGAAGAGTCGCGCCGTAATGGCTTTACACAGTAATGGCTACTTTAATAAAATAATGACCACTTGGTTGCACCATTTGAGAAAGAAGAGTCGTGGCAATTACACGTGTCGTCGATTGAGAATGTTAACGGTCTGAAATTAGGGCTATAAATAGGGCGCTGGGATTTCTGAGAAACTTTTCTTCACTTTCGCTTTCATTCTTGAGTTCTTGCAACTATTGATTCTACTGTCGAATAATACTTGCAAATTTGAGAGTTACCCCTTGTGCGATCCTTTGTGCGCCGTTTGCTTGTTGATTCTTTGGTAAGTTTCACCTTCGATTTTGTACTCATTTCTTTATTACGTATTTGTTCTTGTTGTGTTGTCAATGGCATCGAAGGGAAAGGGTAAGGCAGTGGCGAGTTCTTCTAGTACCGAGTCGGTTCCGTTGGAAGTATATCACGACTCGGAATTGGTCGAATTAGCATTTGAGTATCATCGGTGGGATTCGATGTTAGTGAGGCATTTAGATATCACGCCCAATGATGAAGATGGTGACTGCGTGGTGGAAGAAAACGCTGCCGTCGTTGAGGTGCCTTATTGGAGGAGGCCGGTGAGAAGATGGCCTGATCCTGCGATCGATTTCGACGGCGAGCCGAGTATTCTGATCGATGCTGATGTGGTAATGCAGCGATAACAAGTGCGGATTCCACCTTCGGTGAAGATTTTCGCCCCTTACCCCGGGGAGAGAATAACAAGTCCTCCTCCGGGTTGTGTTGGAGTTTTTGCCGAAAGTTTGAGGTCGGGGTTAAGATTCCCTTTGCCGAATTTGATCACAGAATACCTCCGGAGTTGGGGGTTACCACTGTGCCAGATTACCCCCAACAGTTGGAAAAAGATAATCGGTTTGATGGTGCTGTTACATGAGCAGGGCGAGGGGTTGCCATTGTGCGAAGAAATGAGGAGCATCTTCGCATTTAAAAGGAGTCCGAGGAGACATGTTGCGGAGTCTTCGTGTTGTTTCTTTGCCGGAGCGAAACCACAACATGGCCTAAAAGTCGGTGAGATAATAACCGATATCCCGGAAACTCTCCATGGATTCCAAGAAGAGTGGTTGTGGATTGGGGGAGAATGGCAATCCGGGAGCTTTTTTCATGAACCTCGGATTGACGGGATGACGATTCCGATGTTGATTCATTCCGGAGCAAGTGAGTTTATTTCGTTTTTTCAATTCGGGTATATCTTCCTGGTTTTGGTTTTGTTCTGTGTACTAACAGGTCAGAACTTTTACCCTTTGTAGAAAAAGAGACTAAACAGAAAGAGTCGAGGCTTAGTCCGGAGTTCGGTGGGAAGTTGATTACACTCGCTGGCTTGGACAAGGAGATACGAGATTATCGCACACTGGTTGTAGATCCGAAACTCGAAGCTGCCGGTCTGTCTCCTGGAGTTTCTAGCTTGAAATTTGACCCCGGTGAGTAGACTTTAATACTTTAGTATCTTCATCCATACTGCAATATATGTGAAGCAGTTGACTATAACTTTGATTTGTTTATTGTTTGTTTAATGTAGTATACTATCCGCTCCTCGGATTTTTGGGTTACTACTCTGTTAAGGAGCTAAGGATTTCAGGCGCAAGTATCCGAATAGGGATCTGCAATCCAAGTTTGGTAAAAGCCGAGATCTGCGACTGACTAATGCTATGAGGAGGGATCTAGTTCGCGCTTTGGTGAAGAGGACAGCTGGTCAAAAGAATGCCAGCAAAAAATCGACCGAGGTGGGGTCGAGTGCGACCTCGGTTGCTGTTCCGGAGAGCCCGAAGTCTCTGAAAGAGGTGACAACTACTGAGGTGCCGTCAGTTGTGAATGCGGCTGCGATCAACCAAGCGGAGCCTGAGCCCAATGTGGTTGGAACCGAGGTGGCTGTAGTTGAGCTACCGCACCCCGAAGTACGTGGAGACGAACCGGAGAAGCTGCCATCTCCTTGGAAGTCGGTGGAGTCTACTCAGCTGGAGAGAAGGAAAAAGTGAAAGCTGGTGAAAATGTCCGATGTGGGGGCCTCTTCTGGAGCAGAGAAGAGGTCGAAGAAAAAACACGACTCCGGTTGCAAGTCTGTTGAAAGGAGGATTGATGAGTCGCCCCTGTTCGAGAAATCCTTCTTGTCAATTGATGAAGAGAGGGCCGCCAAGGTGAAGGTGCCCGAAGGTGTCGTGGAGGAGTGGTTCACCACGTTTCAATCTGTTAAGTCTCCACACATGTCCTCGAGAATTGATATGCCAGAGAACGCAAAAAGTGCAGCAAGGGTGCCTTTGATGGTATGGGACCCGAAGTCCGAAGTGGGAGTTCCTTCCCTATCAAGCGTTGATAAGTTAAGCTACGCTAAGGCATGTTTGGGCCGAGCTTTAGTCAGTCTCGTCGCTGCTGAAGATGATCACAGCCGGATCGCGACTCAATTGGATGGGAAGAAGAACACCATTACCGCCCGAGATGCCATGATTGCCTCGTTGAAGGAGGAGTCGGCTAAGGTGGAGGCCGACATGAAAGGCAAAATTTCTGAACAAGTTGCTCAGTTGGAAGTGGCGCAGGTTGAAATCTCGGCGTTGTCCGAGGAGAAAAAAGCTTTTGAGGCCGAGGTAGCTGATCTTAAGGCGCGCCTTGCCTTTGCCGAGCAACATTCCAAGGCTTTAGAGGCCAAGTTTGAGGAGACAGAGGTAGCGCTGTCAGATGAGAAGGCCAAGCATAAGGCAACGCGTAAAGAGTGTACCGAGGTCCGCGAGCTTGTGGGTCGACAGCGGGATGCCCATCAAGCTGAGATGGCGAAGTTCGAAAAAGAGAAATCCTCCTACGGTGAGACCATGTACGAGATCGGTTTTCAAGCTGGGAAAGAGACTGTTGCGGCTATAGAATCGAAGTCTGGTGATGGTGCCGAGGTTGAAGCTGTTGACGCCGGTGGGGATGATGAAGTCGATGGGCCTGACCTCGAGATCGAGATGAACACTTGTCTGAATCTCCGATGGGTCATCGAGCATTACGATGCGGGTTATTACGATATCGACGATATTCGTTTATTTTTATTTCGTAAACTCACAAAGTGTGGCTTCGACACCGAGATAAAGGGGATGCACGTGGAGGCCAACGAAGATGAGCGGGAATTTTGTGTTCGGATGCTCTGCCGATCTGAAGAAATGGCTGCTAACCCCGACTTGCCGCCACTTTCCGAGGATAGAGCTGCTCTCCTCCGCCGTGCTTACGTCAATATGATTTTGGAGAAAGAGAAGGAGAAGAGGAAGGAGCTGGCCGATGTGTATCTTTCAACTCTGGCCGATGTGGAGACTGAACAATATTTTGATGATATGACCCCGGAGCAGATCCAGAGCAGGGTCAAGGCCTACATTGAGGAAAAAGCTAAATCGACCGACAAGGAAGTCGAGATTGTCAAGGTGGTCACTCCGACTGAGGACGCATCTGATGCAGTTCAAGACTCGCGCAATGAGTTTGTCCCGGTGTCGGATGTGGCCATTGAGACTGCGGCTAAGGCGAAGGAAGCGACGGTCCTGGAGCGTTTGTCTGCCGGAGTGGACGTCGGAGAATATAGTGATGCCGGTCGAGATGTTGAGGAGAAGGACGGTGCTGCTTGAAGTCCTTGAACGTTTATGTTTATACTTCTAGTTTTCTTGAGTTATAATATGTAGCCGGGGTGCCATCATGTTGGCATCCTTAGTAGGAAATATACAAATATGTTTTTAAGTAATCGGGGATGTCAGATTGTTGACTCCCTTAGTAGGACGTATGTAAGGAATTCCCTGATATTTTAATATAAATATGATGTGTTTGCGCAACATCCGTCTTGATTTATGTTTGCTGTATAAATTTCAGCAATTTTTCGATCAAGTGTACTAAACTCGGTACGGATTTTGAAATGAATTGTCCCAACTCGGATCTATTCATACCATTAACCAAGTTGGGGGTTTTGTAAAAATAGTTTCCGAGTTCGACTATGATCCTTATCTTCAGCCACTAGTGTAAGTTTGTATACGAACTTACTAAGAATTCGCAAAACTTCACACATTTTTAGGCTGTACGTAAAACAAAACAGAGTTTACCGAACTTCGTCAGAGTTCGATTAAGGAATGGCCCCAACCGATTTGTATCTTTTGTATTCGGTACTTTTCGGGACCCGCCAAATCATGTTTGTTGAAATGACGTTTGACGAGCTTCAATCCCCAACCAAAACATGCGTAGGATTTGGATAGATTACGGGGTATCAGTAAGACCGAGTGTCGCAATGCTTACATCGGTACAAAACATTTATAGAACCGAGTTTCAAAGTGTATTACATCGGTACCGAGCTGTTGCTCGGGTTTTCAAAAAGTGGAAGTCGGTAGACTTTCAGTACATCAAAAGAGTCACTTCGTACATTCAGTGAAGCAAAAAGAAGGTCCGTTCAAAAGGAGAGTTGGATATCCGACTTCGGAACGTTCATTGATAGAATTTCTTTAGGAAAACAGCATTCCACGGATATTGATGTGGAGTTTCATCAGGGTGAGCGATTCGGTAGGCCCCATGAGGTAGGACTTCAACAATTTGAAAGGGTCCTTCCCACCTCGGTTTGAGTGGGCCGGGGTCGGCCCCCATCGCGCATTTGAGAACTAGATCTCCAACTCGGAATGTACGCGACTTGAATTTGGAATTAACGTATCTTTCACTTCAATGTTTATAAGCAGCATTTTTGAGCTCGGCACGGATACGATGATCTTCAAGCAAGTCCAGATTGGCTTTCAGGTTATCCGAGTTGGACTCTTCGGTAAAATGTTGAATTCGGTAAGTGGGTTCACCGAGTTCGACTGGGACTACGGCTTCTGATCCGTAAGTGAGTGAGAACGGGGTCTCGCCGGTGGAAATTCGGGTAGTTGTCCGATATGCCCATAAAACGTGTGGCAATTCCTCAGGCCAAGCTCTTTTGGCAGCGTCAAGTCGGACCTTGAGGCCATTTTTTATGAGCTTGTTCACAGCTTCAACTTGACCGTTAGGTTGTGGGTGATAAGGTGAGGAGAAAAAGTGTTTGATGTTATATTCTTCGCACAGGGACTCAAGTCGTTTGCCTTCGAACTGTCTACCGTTGTCGGTAATGATGGAGTTTGGTACTCCGAAGCGGCAGATGATTGATTTCCACACAAAGTCAATGACTTATTGTTCGGTTATTGTGACTAACGGTTCGGCTTCGGCCCACTTAGTGAAATAATCAAATGCTACTATAGCAAATCGGACGCCTCCTTTCCCGGTTGGTAGGGGACCTATGAGATCGATTCCCCATTGGGCGAAAGGCCATGAACTGTAGATTGATTTGAGCTCCTCGGGAGATTGATGGATGTTGGGTGCGAATATTTGGCATTTCGGACATTTGCGAACCCATGCGGCGGCATCGGTTTTTAAGGTCGGCCAGTAGTAACCCTGTCGCAAGACTTTGTAAGATAAGGCCTGTGCACCGGGGTGACTTCCGCAAACTCCTTCATGGACTTCTTCAAGGATATACCGCGAGTCAGGTTCATTCACGCATCTTAAAAGCGGGATGGAGTATCCTCTTTTGAATAAAATTCGTTATCCAGTGTATATCGTGCTGCTCGGATCCGAAGTGCCCGAGCTTCCTTAGGGTTTGCTGGTAAGGCCCCGGTTTCCAAATATTGAATGATAGGATCCATCCAAGTCGGAGATTTTTGTGATGTTGCGGGGTCTAAAACGGTGACCTCGGGAAGACAGGTTGATGGTTGTTCTTGCTGTCCGACTTGGACATACTCCATACTCTCCATCCCGGTACTTGAGGCTAATCGAGATAGAGCGTCTGCTTGAACATTGAGGGTTCGTGGAATGTGCTCTACCTCGGCAGCGAACTTTGATAACTTCTTTTTTGCCAGAGACAAATACGGGGTTAACCGAGGTTCTTTAACTTCGTACCAGCCATTAATTTGGTTGACGAGGAGTTGGGAGTCTGAAAAGACTTTTAGTTGTTTCACATTCATAGATTCAGCCAAATCCAATCCGGATAGTAAGGCTTCGTATTCGGCTTCATTGTTGGTTGCAGGGAAGAGGAATTTTACAGAATGGAAAAACAGTCGATTGTCTGGGTTCGCCAAAACTATTCCCGCACCCGCTCGGTTTGCTGTCGAAGAGCCGTCGATATACAAAACCCACGGCTGGTCGTTGTGATGAACTTCTATGGCCGGGGTGAATTCAGCGATAAAATCAGATAAAGCCTGTGCCTTGATTGCTGTCCTCGGTTGATAGTGGATGTCAAATTGTCCGAGTTCAATTGCCCACTTGATCATACGACCCGAAGTGTCAGGTCGGTGTAGGACTTGTCGTAGTGGATATGAAGTGCGGACAGATATAGAATGTTCTTGGAAATAAGGTCGCAATTTCCGAGCAGCGATAACGAGTGCAAACACTAATTTTGCCATCGGGGGATAACGCAACTCGGCATCATGTAGTGCCTTGCTGACATAATAGATCGGTGACTGTAACGGTCCTTCTTCACGTACTAAAATGGCGCTGATGGCTGAATCGCTGACTCCGAGGTATAAAAACAACATCTCCTCGGGTTTTGGTTTTTGCAAGGTTGGTGGAGAGGTGAGTGTTTCCTTGATGCTGATGAGGGCTTTTTGGCATTCCTCGGTCCATTCAAAATGCTTTCCTTTCTTGATTGCTTCGAAAAAAGGTTTACACCGATCTGTGGATTTGGAGATGAACCGGTTAAGTGCTGGAAGTCGGCCGGTTAGGGCCTGAACACCTTTGACCGAGGTCGGGGGAGTTAGATTTTGAATTGCTTTTATCTTGGCCGGGTTGGCTTCAATTCCACGTTGGCTGACCATATAGCCAGAATTTTCTAGATTCAACTCCGAAGGTGCACTTCTTGGGATTCAAGACCATAGAATAAGATCGGAGAATATTGAACATGTCCTAGAGCTGTTTTATATGATCAGAGGCGTGCAACCGAATTGACGAGCATATCATCTACGTAAACTTCCATGGTATGACCGATTAAACTGGAAAACATCTTGTTAACAAGACGCTGATAAGTGGCCCCAGCGTTTTTTAATCCGAATGGCATCATGGTATAACAATATAGGCCCCTAGCTGAATAAAAAGAGGTGTATTCCGAGTCTTCAGGATCCATAGGGATTTGATTATACCCGGAGTATGCGTCCATGAAGCTCATTAACTCGTGTCCCGAGGTGGCATCGACCATATAATCTATGTGCGGGAGCGGGTAGCTGTCTTTCGGGCACGCCTTGTTCAAATCGGAAAAATCGATACACAGCCTCCACAGACCATTACTTTTCTTGACGAGAACAGGGTTTGAGACCCATGTCGGATATTTGGCCTCTTTAATGAACTTGTTGTCGATGAGTTTCTTAACTTTCTCTTCCAATGCTTTATGATGATCCGGCCCCAGTTTCCTTCGTTTTTGAACAATAGGCCGGACAGTTCGGTCGAGGTTCAACTTGTGACTAGCGACACCGGGGTCGATGCCCTTCATGTCTTCATGTTTCCAAGCAAACACATCTGAATTTTGTTTGAGAAACAAAATGAGTTCTGACCGGAGAGGCTCTTGAAGATGACTTCCAATGCGCAATGATTTATGGAAAATCGGTTCATCGACATATATCAGTTTTACTTCTTCTCCAGGTTCGGCTCGATCATTTCGGCTTTTTTCCTTGAATTGAGCCCTTGGGTCCAACTCGTCTTCTTCGAGGAGTGGCTCCTTCCCTGGCCGCCTACCTCGGTCTTCAGATAAAGGGTCCAAGGTGGGAGGAACAACGGTGTTGTAATTCGATTCCTCGGAAATCACATTAACCGAGGTGTTTCGTTGTGGGGGATTTTCATCGTTCCCCGAAGTGATAGAATAGACTCCGCTGGATGGTACGAAAGTGACAAGTTCTCGAGCTTCCCTTTGGTCTCCGAAATGAGTCTCTTCTCCTCGTGTAGTTGGGAACTTCAGTGCGTAGTGAAAGATCGAAACCACAGCTCGAAGTTTGTACAAAGTTGTTCTGCCGATGATAGCGTTATATTCGTTGTTGATGTCAAGAATTTTGAACGTTTCCATGACAAGTTTGGTGACGTTCTCCGAAGTGCCAAATCTGACAGGTAAAGTGATCTCGTCGATGGGCTTTGAAATGCTGCCATTAAACCCCTGTATTTGGTCGTTACAAGGTCGGATGTCAGCAGGATCGAGACCCATTTTGTCAAAGGCTTTTAACGTCAAAATGCTCGAGTAGGCCCCAGTGTCGACCATTACACGATGTACAGGGATTCCGCATATAGGAACAGTAATAACAAGTGCGTCAGAATGAGGGTGTGCGAAATGATTTGCATTCTCCATATTAAAAGTTATGGGACAATTCCTGTTATTGAGGATGTCTCTCAGATCGGTAGTGTACACTTGTTTACTGGAATTGTAAGCTTGTCGAGCGTAAGCTTTGACTTGTCGACGGGATAATGTACTCCGAGTGTTGTTATATTGACGCGGTGGACAGTTATTTGCATCGGGCTGGGAGATCTGCTTCGCTTGCGTCTTCGAGAGGTTCTAGTTGAATTAGAATCGAGCATTTCCGAAGTGAACATAAATATTTCCTTGTCTCCTTGCCGGATACGCTTCGGTATAACACCTCGGTCCTCCTCGTCATCCTCATCATAAGATTCCATTGGACGCCCTGGGCCTCGTTTCTGAGGATCGGTGTTACGATAGAACTTTCTGAGCTGCGGATGACCGATTAAACGCAACAAAGCAGCTAACAGGCTTAAGCACTCGTCAGTATTGTGCCCTGGCGATATGTGATAATCGCAATATCGGGATTTGTCTAACTTCTCTTCGGGCATCCAAAGTGGCTTGGGATCCGGTAAAATACCTTTCCCTTTGATTTCTTCGTATATGGTGGCAGCCCCAGTTGAATATACGGTCTGATAACCAGATTTTACATCGGTGGCATACTGTTTTCGGGCTGCTCGTACTTCAGGATCGTTGGGATCTCCCCGGGGAGGCCCTCTGAACTGAGTCTTGTTCTGCTTTTCGAAAAACTTGTTTTTCTTTTTCTCGTCGGTTCCCGCCTTAGATGACTTCGGGTTAAAATTAAAGTCGGGGACCGACATGGCTTCCACGGCTATGATGTGTTGCTGGGCTCGAGCAAGAAATTCTTGAAAGGTGTTTGGCTTATTATGACACAATGTCCAGCGGAAAATCGAGTTCTGTTTCAGCCCGGCGATAGCCATGACAAGCAGGGTTTCAGGATGACAAGGCTCCATATTCTGAACTCGGTCGTTAAACCGAGCGATGTAATCCTTGACACTTTCATCGTCTTTTTGTGTTACATTTGCGAGAGATTCTTTTGGAATTAGATAGACTTGGGCCCCGATAAAATGAGATCGGAAAGCCGACCTCAATTGTTGCCACTTCCAAATAGAGTGAGGGGGAAGAGAATGGTACCATTTTTGGGCCCGAGGCCCCAGCGTGAGAGAAAACATACGACACCGAAGTGCGTCTGAGGCCCCATGCAGATCCATCCACGACGTATAGTGACCGAGGTGTGAGTCGGGGTCTGAAGTTCCATCATATAACCCAATTTGAGGGACTTTAACTTTCCCAGGTACAGGTTCCGAAGTGAGCTCCGGTGTGAGAGGGGAATCGGCTTCCAGATATACTTGTGCCGAAGTTGAGGCCCGCCGAGGAGGGTCTTCGGGTTCTCGTTGCCGACTTTCCAGTTCGGCAATTCTTCGTCGTAATGTATCCAGTTCGGATGATTCTTGACGAGCCCGATTCCTTTCAATGTGTTGCCGAAGGTCGGTCTGCGCCGGGTTGGAAGGGATTCGGTGCCGCGCATGAGGCGGTGATCATCGTGAATGACCAGACTGACTTTCGGCGGTTTCTTCATGAGGAAGTACAAGGGGATTGCGTCCGACGTCGGTGCGATGCGCGGTTTGTTCCGGAGGCGGCTGCGACGCTCGACTACGGAGTTGAGACGTGGCGTGAGATGTGGTCCTTCCGCCGTCTTGTCGTGCTGGTGGATTCTGCGGATTTGCAGGTGTTGTGGGTATTATGGAATGTCCCGGGGCAGTCGTTGAAGCTCCAGGGATCGTTTGAGCCATCAAGGTAGCAAACCCACGTGCGAACTCTGGATTTTGGAATAGAACAATGTAATCTGGTATATGGGGGGCTACGACTGGTCGTCGGGCAGATTGCGCAGCACTGCGACTGTGGCCATCTCGTGAAGTATGGCCACGATGATCAGAATGCGACATGATGGGTATAGCTGATGTGGGTCTCTTAAACACGAGTCAGATAGAGTAACCTCAAATCACTTATGAAGCTCTCCTTCTAGCGCCAAACTGTTGTCGTATGATTCTTAACAACGATTTAATAAGGGATTTATATGATAATTACGAGTGGTTTGGACGTAAATCATGTAAGAAAAACTCAACAGTGGCCCCGGTCCGAGGTGGACCGAGGTGAAAAACCTCTATGGGCTGTTACGTGTTGCATTGTAAATGTTGTCTTTTTGTTGGGTCCGGAATCGAATCCCATACAAGTATCACTAGCTGGCTATTTATAGTAACTTTTTGATACATACATTGGGATCCGTGTATTACTTTTTAGAAAAGGCTACTTTGATGGGCGGTCGAATCAGTGGGCCTTACATGAATGATGATAAATCTCGTAGATTGTGATAGGGGCGTGTAGGCGCCTTGTCACCTGCGGGGATGACGACCTCGGTTCATATTGACCTCGGTTTGGAATGACCTCGGCGGGTAGGGATCACTTCGGTCTTCTAAGGTCATACTCGTTTGTGTGAACCGGGATGACTTTGAGTGACGTCGGTGCTCGAGTCAACTTTGCTTATGCTTATGGTGCTATTAAGGTCCTTAATTGTGCTTTACCGAGTCGGATGACAACATAGATAAAGTCGGAGGACTGTAAATCACATTTTTTAAGGAAAAAATGTTTCATGAATAAATTAATTTGTGTATATCTAAATTTAATTTTGCATGGATCTTGTGTACATCTCTTTTAAATACGAGATTTTTTTTTTTTTTTGCTTGGATTCATAATGTATAGCTTTTTTCACATGATAAATAAGGAGAAATTGAATCATTTGTAAATGTAAAG
>CACSLK010031421.1:20091339-20107336 GCA_902706635.1 Striga hermonthica | reverse complement strand
AAACGATGTCTCCAAAGACACCTGAAGAAAGAGAACAGATGAGTCATATACCTTATGCATCAGCTATTGGTAGCATTATGTATGCAATGTTATGTACAAGACCTGATGTGGTTCATGCACTTCGTGTAACGAGCAGACATCAGTCTAATCCAGGTGAAGAACACTGGAAAGCCGTTAAGATGATTCTTAAGTACTTACGAAGAACTAAGGATATCTTTATGGTATATGGCAATGGAGATTTTCAGTCCGATAAAGATGACTATAAATCCATGTCTGGATACTTATTCACTCTGAATGGAGCAACAGTTAGTTGAAAAAGTTCCAAACAAAAAACGATTGCTGACTCTACAACAGAGGCTGAATATATTGCTGCATCTGATGCTGCAAAGGAAGTTGTTTGGATAAGGAACTTCATCCAAGGGTTGGGTGTAGTACCATCTGTTGTTGATCCAATAACGATTTATTGTGATAACAATGGGGCTATTGCGCAAGCAAAGCAACCAAGATCTCATCAAAGATCCAAACGCATTATGAGACGATACCATTTGATTAGAGAAATCATTGGTAGATGAGACGTCATAATGGAGCGAGTCGAGTCAGCAGAAAATATAGCAGACCCCTTAACTAAGCCTTTATCACAGAAAGTGTTTGAAGGACATCTTGAGAAGATGGGTCTAAGATACATGAGTGATTGGAACTAGGGCAAGTGGAAGATTGTTGGAGTAGTATACCCGGCGTTCCAATCAGATTGGACGTATTCTACTTGTAAGTACAATCTATTGGAATTATATTAAATAATAAGGCATTACTTTATTTTAAGAGTAAGCATTTATCATATATTTGCACTTAAGATAAAATCCCTAGATCATTTATAGCTATAAGATATGGTTGCGCATAGAGATGGTGATCATGGAACATATCTTGAAAGCTGTGATCTTAAATACAGTTCCAAGTCGTTGGATGTTTCGATATGGGATATCGAATAAATCCGGAAAAGACTTGCACATTGTATGTATGCTTATTGGATAAGAATGTTGCATTCCATCAACATTAGCGTGGGACGCAAATACATATATGTGGGTGCTTGTTAGAGAACAAGTTCACTGAACATGACCGTATGAAAATTCTTAATGAAAGTTTATCATGTCGAATAAGAATTTTCATGTTACAATAGTACATGATTAATCCTTAGACTTGAGGCACGATGGTAACTTTGTGCATATTATATTTTACTTTGATTTATCCTTTTGATTCCTAGCACAATCGTATAAAGGGATATTTTAGGTATTATATTAATATGTATGGAAGTTTGTCAGTGGTCAACAAAGGATTCGACACTTATGAAGATAAGTGAATTTCCTATGTGTTCCAAAGTTAGTAATTCAAAGTCCTTAACCAAGGCGGAAAGAATAGAGATTCATAAACGAATTACTAAACTTGGAATGGAATCATAGTTATTAAATCAATTTGGGTTTCGACAAAATCATACCCAAAGATTTCATAGGGAAATTGGATGTCGAAAGGATTTTACATGTATGGACTTGTAATCGAAATAGGTTTACTCGCTATTCACTTAATACTAGATTCATGCTACTTGCTAGATGTTCCCATGATATGTGGGTTCTTGAATTAAAGAGTTAATTCAAGAATAAGAGTTAATATGAATAACTCAAATTACAAAGAGTTGTAAACCTACTACTAGTATTAATTGTGAACCTAAAAGGTCACACCAATTTTTGAATGAAGGTAAAATTCAAATAGTATTTCTAAAGAGTTAGAATTAATTGACAAATCTAATTTGATTAGATGTCAATTAAAGAAATATATTAAATTAATCAATTAGATTGATTAACTGAATTTTGGATATTGATTTAGTAATTAATGGAATTACTAATTAATAGTTGGAATTTAAAATTAGATTTTAAATTTCAAATCCAAATAATAATATGATTATTAAATAAGAAAATTGGAAGAAAAGATTAAAATAATAAAGTCTTGAAAAATATTTTCAAGAATTATTATTTTATTGTGTTATCTTTAATATGATTTAAGATTCAAATAATTGAGAGACAAAATAATGGTGGTTGATGGTGGTTATAAACCACTCCACATTATTAATTAAAAGTCAATATTTGGTATGATGATTTAAATAAAATCTGATTTTATTTGAAAATCAATAATTATCAAATATTGATTATTTTATGATAAAATGTTTAGTATAAATAGGTGCAAAATGTTTGCACATAAATGGCTAAGTTTTTCTAAGTTCTTCCAAAGAGAAAAATCATCCAAATAGGTGAGTGATAAAACAAGAAAGAGTTCTTGTAAAATTTCCTTATAATTATATACATATTCTATACTTATTGAAAAACCGAGTAGTTTCTACTAGCGAAGAAACTAGAGTCGGAACCGAGTTCAAAAGGTGGATACTCTTAGAGGGAAGACATTTGAATTCCTAAAGCGAGTAACCACAAGAAGTGATCGTTACCAAACCGGGAATTGATTTCCTCATACATCGTCGGTTTTGAAGGAGTTCAAGAACAAAGGTAATTTTTATAAATTACATATCAAATCAAAATTAGTAAAAGTTACTAGATTTTAAATGATGCTTATTCGTTATATCGTTATACTTATGTACGGAATAAGTATTTATAAGATAAATACTTATAAAATTTTAAATTCCGCTGTAAACTCTGTTCCGTATGGTATATCGAACCCAACATTAAGAGCACGCAATAATTAACTGAGGCCTAGTTCGTTTACGACGATCAGTATAAAACGAACATCCCTCTCTGGGATCATGTTCAATACATAAATGTGCTAGTGCAACTAATCGGTCAAGACAAACCGTACGGTTGACACTACAACCGTTCCGATGGGTTGTTCAATTCCATCTAGGTTGTGAACCAGTGATTCTTGTTTCGCAAGTAACTGATATAGTGATCTTCGGTACGCCCGATGACGACCCACTTATCTACATGCAAAACAACAGAACGTGGAACTTATTTAACCAAACATAATTCTCATCCATCAAGAAATAACAAGTGTAATATCCACTAAAGCAAAGCTTAAGTATATAACACCAACAGGATGGTCATGATTAAATATTTCCTTTTTATGTTTGAAAAATATCGGATTTAAGCCATGAGATTAGAAATTTTTGTTTGTCGTTCTTTTATTTTCTTTTTTGGGCTAGATGGCACTCATGGTCGAATCGAGTGATACAATCGACCAATTTTAGGGCTAATATTGAGGATAAGGAAGGTAATTTATATGGTTTGTTCGTTTGTTTTCATCTAATCGACCAATTTTCAGCCTATTTTCTGTTTATTTGGCAAATGCTAAAGAAAAACGAGAAAGATTAAATTTTTATACAGTGATTGTGAATAAATTTTCGCGAACTTGTTATGCATTTCTGTTTCAGGGATCCCACCCGATCAGCAGCAGTCGATCTTTGCTCGAAGATGGCCGAACCCTTGTGGATTACTTCTGTTATTTGTGTTATTTTTCTTTAATGGAAGGTAGATTATCTGGTTCGTTCGTTCTAGAGTTTCTGATGACAGTACCATGAACCTTCAAATTTAATGAATCATTATAGACGATAGTGGACTGGAAGTGAATAAGCATCAACATTATAGAATTATATAATGACTTGAGAAATTTTCGCTGAGAGAGTTTGGCTACTGTTTATGATTATTCTATTTGTGTTTGATTGTATTTGTTATCATGTGGCTTTTTCCCATTGCAGTGATTGTAGTTCTGGCGAAATTTGATGAGATTTATGTTATTGAATAGTGAAACGTTACTTATGTGTTTTGTGGTGAGACCTCTGCTTTCAGATTGTACCTTAATTATTTGTTTATGATCTGAAAGCCATTATGCTGATTTGAATATGTGCATAGGATCTTTAGCATTGCTCTTCGCATTCAATATTTTTTGCTTGTTTTTGTGATCTGAGAGCCATGGGAATGGTAAAGATTTTTGCTTGCTTTTTTTCGGTTTATAAATATAGAAAACTTATTTTTCACTTGTGATTTATTTGTGCGAGTTTGGGCCAAGATGAATGGAGTATGTGTCCCTTTGTTTCTTTTAGTTTCAGCATCTAATTATCTACTTTTCTCGGGTAAGTGGTGATGTTAATTTGTTTTTATCATTGGTTTCAGCTTGTGGAACAACAAAAGATACTGGGAGCAGCTCGGAGTGAAACTGCAGCTTATCGGACTCAGCAAAATAGATCATTTCGATGTGTCAAGGCATCCGACCGCCGCAATAGGTTAGGAGAGTCGCTCATGCTAAGGTAAATTGTCTGGGAACATCAACTTTTATCTGTCATTTGTTATTGGGGTGAATTTTTGTGTGTTTAGCCATGATTTAGTAGAATCGTATTGCGTATCATTGAAGATAATGTGGTTTTTTTGCCTGGCAAATATGATCATAAGCTCAGCAACGTGATTCTAGCAAAAGAGAAGAATTTACCACTGTATGCAATCTTATTTACGTTTTTAAATTGTGTAAAAACAGTGTTAAGCTACTCTGAAGGATATGTACGTGGTCCAAGTTATTGTTTGTATTGGCTCGGCGGTACATAAAAGATTGAGTTGTAAGAATACAATAGTTTTGAGCATCATTATTCTACACAACTGGTGGAGAATGTAATGCAAATAAATAATGATAAACCTAAATATTGTTAATGGTGAAGTTTTCATGAGAAATATATAATGCAAAAGGAAGAGATGATCCAAAGCTGCAAAAAAATAACTAAAGCATGCAGTGTTATTGTGTTATATGATTAAAGTAATTTTAAAACTAATATTCTTGTTATTGTAAACATACCGAGGATAATAACAAACAAAGGTGATAAGGGTATCAGGGCTGCCTGGACAATCTGACGACATTCGAGAAACCGGACATGGATCCGAAGCTCGAAGGTGAAGTTCTGTCTGCGATCGGGAATAACAAAACACTCAGGTCGACTTTTTGTTTTAAGTGCTTGAAATTAATGTCAACAATCTTGGGGGAAATTAACAACAAGGATAGTATGAATGATATTACAAATAGGTGTAATTTTTGAGCCTTAACTCCAACAGATAATGTAATAGCCCGCTATGTTATTATGAACATTACGTGTTAGTTCCGAAATTATCGATCATTATCATTCGAAACTAATTATTAGAGTTATGGTTATTCGAATTAATTTTCGAAGTCAAGTTGCGACCAAAATTATTAAAGTTCGGTTAAGACTAATACTTAAAATTAATTTCTAAAGTATTAGAGTTCATTATAGAATTAGTCACGTTCAACTAATGACATCGGTCGAGGATTTTTGCTTAATTGTAAACCTATGCGCACTCTAACCAAGCTTAGCACCCACGCCCATTATCTTGGCATAATCAAGCTTAATTGTGCCAAGCGTGCTTAAGGTAAGCTTAGAATATTTAAATTGCCGAGAGATGTTTGGGGGGAGAAATTTTACACGTGAACTTCATCATTACAAGCTAACTTGTGTGGCATTTTCATGACATTCATGAGATGACTAAGCAAGTGAGAAGGTGAGTAAGCAAGTAAGGGGGACACCTAAGACTCTAAGTGCACGACAAGTGGCGAGAGGTCATTGGCCGTGAGCTTCTCTTTAATTTTTCACCCAAATTCATTACCATCCGCTCCTATATTAATATGAAGTGTTTCGTAAATTTTACCTTACACTTAAGCTAAATACTAAGTGAAAGTTAAGAGAGTTTTGTCCAATAATTACGCCAAGCAACTCAAGGAGAAGAAGGAACGCACGCACGGACGTACAAGGGCGAAATGATCGAGAGCTTTGCACAATTGATCGAGAAATTGAGAGGGTAATCTCATCTTGACCCTGTTTTAATGTTAATCTTATCATGTTGATTCCAAATCATGTGGCTAAGTTCATGAATCGGCCATAATTGCTCTCGGTCGTACCAATCATGCCATGTCGATCCATGTTTGTTTTATTCGACAACTCCCGAGCAATTCATGTTTGATTAGTCATTATTGGTTATATTATGATCAGTAATGTGGCAATTGTCGGGAGAAGTTGTCGAATTGCCGAAGAAATTGGTCGAAGCCATGGGCTGCGCACGTCGCGCATGCCACAGCCATTCATGTGTCATCGGTCATGCTAAACTAGATTCATGGTCATCCAGTTGATTTATGTGTAATTATTCATGTTATGTTAAGTCATGTTCATTCATGTCATAATGGTCGGAGAAAGTCGCCGGACGGCCGGAAATGGGCCGGTCGTAGTCACGCTGTCCACACGAGGCGGCAACAGCGTACCGACAGTCCGTCAGAGTTGGGCGGGTGATGCACATAAGCCCAGTCGGGCGTCGCGAGTAGTCTCTGCCCACGCCCGTTGACAGTCGGCCAGTGCCTAGTGCACGCCAACACGTCCTCGCGCAGGACAATGCGTTTAGCCTCACGCCAATCGGCCTTGGGCAGTGCCCGACAGTACGCCCGAGCGTCCAGTACCGTCAGGGTCGCCCGGCAGCGCCCGTGCAGTACCAGTTCGCGTCAGCCAGCGCCAGTCCGTGCATCCACATGCCCGTTGCCTATAGCGGTGCTCGGTAGCGCCCGACGGTGCCCAGTCGCGCAAGTGCCGGCACCTGTAGTGCCCGACAGCGTGAATTGACACGCCACGAGTCCAGTCGACCGTCAAATGTGCCCAATAAGCACCCGATGGCCCTGGCCAGTGCGCGCGTTGCACTAGTCGCATGCCAGCGCCCAAGGTCATGTCCAGTCGGGCCAGGCTAATGCCAATCGTGCCTAGTGGCACGCCCGCGTGCGGGGAATGCCCATGCCCGTGCCAGTCCGTGATAGTGCACAACCAGTAAGGCACGACCGTGCCTAGGCCAGTCCATGCAAGCGACCGCGCCCGAGGCCCTTGCAGGCCCAGTGCGGGACCGAGCCGGTGGGCCGAGCCTGCAGCCGACCGCCCGGCCACAGCAGGCCGACAGTCCGGCCAGCCAGCGAACTGGCCGGTTCAGACCAGATTACCTCATGGTTTAATGTTTAATGTTCCGGTTCATGTTTATTTCCAATTTTCAATTAAAATTCGGGTCCGGTCAAGTTCAGTAAATTCATGTCAGTACAGTTCCGGTTATACCGGTTAAGTCTAAATGTCATGTCAAGTTCAAGTCGAGCATCTTAACATATTAAACAACTATTTTAATAAGTCTGAGCATAGTACTTAGTATTTGTTTATATCATGTTACAGTTTGAACATTTCACGATTATCAGCACTTCCAGTTTCATATCGACGGTTCAGGTGGGGACTCAGACTGGGTATTACATTGATTATAATTATTCTACCATGTATGAGGTATGTATCATGTTATGTTATGTATCTGCTTGGAATGGTCCCCGGTCCATTCTGGGTTCTAGTGGCCTAGTTTGCCCACTAGAGTGTGCACATGGTGTCCGACATTTTTATGCTGGCAGATGAGGTAACGGTTATGAGGTCTCGGTTATGTGATGGTAATGGTTTACCGGTTCATGTTGATGGTTATGTATATGCCAGGATCATGATATTGCAATTATTTTCACTGTTTACTTTAGTATGAGTACCTACGGAGCACAGTGGACTTTAGTGCTCACGCCCCATGTTTATTTATGTTTTTCAGGTCACAGAGTTGGGCCGGAGGAGTGAGTTGACAGAAGGTTCAGAATCATGTTTATACAGTTTGAATTTGGCATAGCATTGCTGTTACTATCTCCCGTAGTGGAGTTAAATGTTTTGCCACGCTACGATTTCCGTTGACTTTTACTGTTTGTCAAACTTAGCCTTTTGGTCCGATTACCAGTCGGATTGGTTATATTATGATAAACCATTTTCTTTAAAAACTATAAACGGATTTCAAAGTAAAGTTATAGTTACGGTAGCACTCTGAATCATGATTTCGCAAATTAATAAGTATTTTTAAGAAAAGTTTATGCGAAAATTTAACTCTGATATTTACAACATAGTGAGGTGTTACAGTTGGTATCAGAGCACGTTTCTGCGGCTCTAAATACTTTTATGAGTCAAAATTTTTTATAAACCTGAACACGTCACGCTCACGCTCCGCCGACTACAGGTAAGTGCTGATTTATGTTTTAAATTATAAACAAATGACTATGTCTATGCTCAGTAAATTCCACAGTTAAGAATTAGTTAGGATGTTCGAATTATGTTCAGGATTCACAGTCCAGTATGTTCATGATTCAATGCCAGTATTTCTGAAGTCATGTTTAGCAACTCTTCAAGAGATTTGTGTGCCTTATTCATCAGTTAAAGTATTTTTCCTGTGTCTGATAATGTTGAACGTTTCCAATATTCAGATGTCGCCACGTAGGGAGCCAGATCATCCGGAGGTCCCCCTGGCCACGGTAGTCACTCAGTTTCGTGACTATCATCTCGAGAAATTCTCCGGCCAGGGAGATCCTCGAGTTGTTGACGAATGGGTTCAGGACCTTGAAATGATTTTCGAGGTCATGAACTGTCCCGATCGCTATCGTGTTCTATGCACACAGATCCAGTTGACGAGTGATGCACGTCTCTGGTGGAGCGCATACTGGGGAATGTGCCCCGGTGAAAAGGAAGGTTGTACGTGGGACATGTTCAAGGAGTTGATTCGAGAGAAATATTACCCCGCGTACTATCGAGCCGAAATGGAGCATCAATTTCTGGCACTCAAACAAGTTACTCGTACAGTGGACGAGTACGAGCGAGAATTCACTCGACTTAGAGCCTTTGTTCCCGATCTGGTGAGCACAGAGGCAAAGAGATTGAGACGTTTCACTGACGGGCTTTTGCCAGCAGTCCATCATAACATTGTAGGTCACGGAGTCCAGACCTATGACCGTACTGTCACCGTAGCCCAGGAAGTTGACGCCAACATCCAGAGGGAGGCCAACCACGATCATCTTCCCCTGCCAATCATCCTCAGCCCCACCAGTTCAACCAGATACTGCCCAACAATCGAAGGACAAGAAGAGAAAGGGGAAAGGCTTCCAGACTGACAGGAGGAACCGTTCGAGACAACCAGGTGCAGCCAGGCCACAACAGGTTCCACCATGCCCTACTTGTGGACGACCCCATTGTGGAGAGTATCATTTCGGCCAGGACATTTGCTATTTTTGTCATGAGCCCGGTCATTTTGTTAGTCGCTGTCCAAAGCGACCCCAGCAGCCACAGCAGCAGCAGCCCAGACAACAGGCCCCGAGGCCACCCCAGCAACAACAAAGGGGCAGACAACAAGCTCGTGTTTATGCTGTTGATCAGATCGAGGCGGAGCAGCACCCAGGTACTATGTCTGGGATGATTATGCTTAACGATGTTCCTGTCTTCGCTTTATTTGATACTGGAGCAACCCACTCTTTTATATCGCTATGATGTCTTGATGACATTGGAGTACATTCTATTACTGCTTTCGATCCTCTCGAGGAGAGTTTAGCCTCGAGACAAAAGATAGTGATTGATGCCAAAGCTACTGATCTCAGTCTTTCTATCGGTGGTCGTATCTTGTCTACCGACGCTTATGTTCTCGAGATGAGGGATTTTGACCTCATTCTCGGTATGGATTGGCTAACATATTTTCATGCAGATATTCGATGCCATGACCGGGAGATTACTCTTTATCTTCTGGGAGATGATCATATTACTTTCTTTGGCACCAAGACTCGTTCTTTACCTCATGTTATTTCCATGGCAAAAGCCAAAAAGATGTTACGACGAGGTGATTGTCAGGGTTATCTTGTGAGCCTTGTCGAGGATAGATCGAAAGCACGGACACCTCACGACGTTCCTATTGTTCATGAGTTTGTGGATGTGTTTCCAGACCAACTTCTAGGAGGACCACCTAACCGACAGGTAGAGTTCTCTATTGATCTTATTCCAGGAGCCGGCCCAGTATCCAAAGCCCCTTATCGAATGGCACCAAAGGAATTGCAAGAGCTCAAGACTCAAATTCAGGAGTTATTGAAACTTAGTTTTATTCGACCGAGTGTTTCACCGTAGGGAGCACCCGTTCCTTTTGTCAAGAAGAAGGACGGTTTTATGCGCATGTGTATTGATTACCGGGATCTCAACCGGTTAACTATCAAGAACAAATATCCACTTCCCAGAATCGATGACTTGTTCGACCAGCTAAGGGGAGCCTATGTGTTCTCCAAGATTGATTTACGATCAGGTTACCATAAGCTGAAGATCAAAGAGTCTGATATTGCAAATACTGCTTTCCGCACCCGGTACGGTCATTATGAGTTCGTAGTCATGCCATTTGGCCTCAGCAATGCTCCAGCAGTATTTATGAATCTGATGAACCGTATATTCCATCCTTACCTCGATCAGTTTGTTATTGTTTTCATTGATGATATTCTAATCTACTCCAAGAGCCAGAAGGAGCATGAAGAGTATCTGAGGGTTGTTCTTGAAACCCTTAGACGTGAAAAGTTATATGCTAAATTCTCCAAATGCAAATTCTGGCTTCAGCGAGTAGCCTTTCTTGGCCATGTTATCACTCAGGAAGGTATTGAGGTTGATCCGTCCAAAGATGTCGCTGTTCAGAACTGGTTGACACCGACGAATCCATCCAAGGTTCACAGTTTTCTTGGTTTGGCTGGCTATTACCGCAGGTTTATCGAGGGTTTCTCCAAGATTTCCCTTCCATTATCCCAGCTGACGAGGAAACCTGTGAAATTCGAGTGGACTGATCGATGTGAATCCAGCTTTCAGGAGCTCAAGAAGAGGCTTACTACAACACCGGTGTTAACTATTCCAGATCCTTCTCGGAGTTTCACCATTTTCAGTGATACTTCAAGACAGGGTTTGGGATGTGTATTCATGCAGGATGGCCAGGTTATTGCTTATGCTTCACGCCAATTAAAGCCCCATGAACAGAATTATCCTACGCACGACTTGGAGCTAGCCGCAGTTGTTCATGCCCTTAAGATTTGGTGACATTATTTATACGGCGGTCGATGCGAGATTTTCACTGATCACAAGAGCTTACAGTATATTTTCACTCAAAAGGAGCTCAACATGCGTCAACGTCATTTGTTAGAGCTTGTCAAGGACTATGATTGTACCATCCAATACCATCCGGGGAAAGCGAATGTCGTTGCTCATGCCCTAAGCCGCAAGGTGAAGGGTGATTTGACTTACGTTGTTACTCAGCAGAACCAGCTTATTTAAGAGTTCGCTCGGATGCAGATTCAGGTTGTTGATGCACTTCCTACAGCGATCTCGGGGAGTGTCAGTTCTATGCAGGTCCAGCCTACGTTGAAGGAAAGGATCCGGCGGGAGCAGGCTTCTGATGAATTTGTTCGTTCTATTGATGTCAAAGTCTGCGCCGGCGGCATTGAGGGTTTCCACCAAGGCACTGATGGAGCCTTGGAGTTTCGAGGCAGGATTGTCGTACCAAAAGTCGAGGCTTTGCGGAAAGAGATACTGACCGAAGCTCATACCGCACCCTATTTAGCCCATCCAGGGAGCACAAAGATGTATCATGACTTGAAAAAGTCGTTCTGGTGGCGAGGGATGAAGAAGGATGTAGCCGACTTTGTGAAGAAATGTTTAACCTGTCAGCAAGTCAAAGCAGAACACAAGAATCCCTTGGGCCTTCTGCAACCACTCGAGATTCCAAAGTGGAAGTGGGAGGAAGTCACGATGGATTTTGTCACAGGGTTACCGAGGTCTTCTGAACATCACAGTGCCATTTGGGTTGTGGTGGACATATTGACTAAGGTTGCTCATTTCTTACCAGTTTCGATGAATATGTCTTTGGACAAGTTGGCTGAGATTTACACCCGTGGGATAATTCGACTCCATGGAGTGCCCGTTACTATTGTATCAGACAGAGATCCCAGATTCACCAGCAGATTCTGGGAGAGTTTGCACAAGACGATGGGCACGCGATTACAGTTCAGTTCAGCCTACCATCCAGAGACTGACGGACAGACCGAACGGACTATTCAGACATTGGAGAACATACTACAAGCTTTAGTTGTTGATAGGGGTGCTAAGTGGGAGTCGTTATTACCATTGGTCGTGCTTACAACAACAGTTATCATGTTTCTATTCAGATGGCTCCTTACGAGGCACTTTACGGTCGTAAATGTCATTCCCCTCTTTATTGGGACGATGTCGATGAACGTCGAGTACTCGGTCCGAAGATGATCGATAAAACAGCAGAACAAGTGGAGTTGATCAGGCAAAGGTAAAAGACAACACAGAGTCGACAAAAGTCATCAGCCGATCAGCATAGACGAGATATCCAGTTTGAGGTTGGGGAGCGAGCCTTTCTTAGAGTTCGTCCATTTTGAGGGATCGTTCGATTCGGGAAGAGAGGAAACTTACATCCTCGATTCATTAGCCCGTTCGAAGTGCTCGAGCGAGTGGGCGAAGTGGCTTATCGATTAGCCTTACCTCCCGAGTTGTCTAATGTTCATAATGTTTTCCATGTATCCATGTTATGCAAGTACGTGTGCGTTCCAGACCATGTCCTTCAGCATACCGATATTCATATTCAACCCGATTTATCTTATGAGGAGAGACCGGTAGCTGTACTGGACGGACAGGTTCGTCGTCTCCAGAAACGTGATGTTCCCCTCGTTCGTATTCAGTGGGATCGCCACGGTGCCACTTGGGAGCAGGAGGCTGATATTCACGCTCGTTTTCCTGATTTCAAGTTTTGATGTATATATTTTCTTATGTGCTATGTATATATGTTCTGTTTTGTATTTCCAAGGACGGAAATATTTTAAGGAGGGCAGATTGTAATAGCCCGCTATGTTATTAATGAACATTACGTGTTAGTTCTGAAATATTTATTTTATCGATCATTATCATTCTGAACTAATTATTAGAGTTATGATTATTTGAATTAATTTTCGAAGTCAAGTTGCGACCGAAATTATTAAAGTTCGGTTAAGACTAATACTTGGAATTAATTTCTAAAGTATTAGAGTTCATTATAGAATTAGTCACGTTCAACTCATGACATCGGTCGAGGATTTTTGCTTAATTGTAAACCTATGCGCACACTAACTGTTGTAAGAATTTTTACCGGAGCCAAATCGAAAGATTCGAAGGCCGGGTCGTCTCTCAAGGGAAGGTTGGTCGGATTATTTTGCACGGTTATTCAACACACAAAATAAGAAACAAGTCCTAAACACTCTAATTCAAATTTGGGGTTTTTGATTATCAACTACGAATAATAAGAACAAGCTAGCAATTTCAAACTTGCAATTTAAAGTTTAAACTCAAATAATGATAAAGGACTAGGTTATCGGAGATATCGTTTCCGGTTCTCAAAGCAATTTATGAACAATCAATTACTCGACTAAAGGACTCAAAAACTAACTCATCTAGAGGTTCATTCTCAATATCTCACGAAACAAGAGAATAAACATAAGCAAATCAATAACGAATCGATTAGCAAATAGACAATACGTTACCGAACAACTCTATTCTTTACGAGCCTATGTCGAGCGATTTCTCCCCTTTCGGTTTCAAAATCGATTAATTAGATTAAGATGGTGATCAAACATCTAAATCCTAGGATAAGCACAACTCAAAAATATTGAGCAATTAACCAAACACATAAACAAAATCGAACCGGAACGATTATCCCCTAACCCTAGCTATTGGAATTAGCCACTCATTGCAATCTCAACACGAACATCCATAATCAAACAAACCATCATATTCATAACAAAATGAAAAGAGGTGCTTACGATTAATAACAAATCCAATGTCAAGAGAAAGCAACGAACAACCGAAATCCGAGCTAGAATTGGAGTTTTTATGCTCGAAAAGCAAATCCAAGATGCAAAAATAAAAGAAAGATGCGTTCTAAGGTGAAAAACTTCAAAAACGAGTCTGAATAATGTCTCCCCAAACCCTTAGTTCGATCATAAACCTTTCCTCAATTCAAATCCCGTGAAACCCGCGTCAGTTTCAAAACAGACCTTAGCGGCGCTAAGGTCTTAGCGCCGCTAAGGCGCCTTAGCTGCCGGCTTCTGTCCGCGATGAATTCCAAAGCGCCGCTAACACAGGGGCCTTAGCGGCGCTAAGGTCCCGTTGGTCCAAAATTTTTGGCCTTTTTTTACAGTTTGCTTGCTCGGCTACGTCGCTCGGGTACTGCCCGAGCTGAGAACTCGATCCTCGCATGCTTGGGTCCCACAAAATTATGCTCGAACCATCCACTTCTCATCACGAATGAACGTTCGCCAATCCGATCAACCTAACGCCTGAAATCGCACCACCGAAAAAACACGAAAAACACAGAAAAAAAGGAGGAAAAAGCAACGGAAAAACTATACAACCTAAAATGAAGATAAAAGCATAAGAAAAGACTAGACGGACCGAAAAGACCTAAGTAAAGACCAAAAACGGGAGAAACGAAACATAAAATAGCAACGAAAATAGCAACAAAAACGGGACAAACACTAACCAAGCTTAGCACCCATGCCCATTATCTTGGCATGATCAAGCTTAATTGTTCCAAGCGTGCTTAAGGTAAGCTTAGAATATTTAAATTCCCGAGAGATGTTTGGGGGGAGAAATTTTACACGTGAACTTCATCATTACAAGTTAACTTGTGTGGCATTTTCATAACATTCATGAGATGACTAAGCAAGTGAGAAGGTGAGTAAGCAAGTAAGGGGGACACCTAAGGCTCTAAGTGCACGGCAAGTGGCGAGAGGTCAGTGGTCGTGAGCTTCTCTTCAATGTTTCACCCAAATTCATTACCATCTGCCCCTATATTAATATGACGTGTTTGGTAAATTTTACCTTACACTTAAGCTAAATACTAAGTGAAAGTTAAGAGAGTTTTGTCCAATAATTACGCCAAGCAACGCAAGGAGAAGAAGGAACGCACGCATGGACATACAAGGGCCAAACGATCGAGAGCTTTGTACAATTGATCGAGAAATTTTAGAGGGTAATCTCATCTTGACCCTGTTTAATGTTAATCTTATCATGTTGATTCCAAATCATGTGGCTAAGTTCATGAATCGGCCATAATTGCTCTCGGCCGTACCAATCATGCCATGTCGAGCCATGTTTGTTTTATTCGGCACCTCCCGAGAAATTCATGTTTTATTAGTCATTATTGGTTATATTACGATCAGTTATGTGGCAATTATCGGGAGAAGTTGTCGAATTGCCGAAAAAATTTGTCGAATCCATGGGGTGCGCACGTCGCGCATGCCACGACCATTCATGTGTCATCGGTCATGCTAAACTAGATTCATGGCCATCCGGCTGATTTATGTGTAATCATTCATGTTATGTTAAGTCATTTTTATTCATGTCATAATGGTCGGAGAAAGTCGCAGGACGGCCGACAATGGGCCGGCCGTAGTCACGCTGTCCGCACGAGGCGGCCCCAGCGTACCGGCAGTCCGTCAGAGTTGGGCGGGTGATGCACATAAGCCCAGTCGGGCGTCGCGAGTGGTCCTTGCCCACGCCCGTTGACAGTCGGCCAGTGCATAGTGCACGCCAACACGTCCCCGCGCACGACAGTGCGTTTAGCCTCACACCAGTCGGCCTTGGGCAGTGCCCGAAAGTACGCCCGAGCGTCCAGTACCGTCAGGGTCGCCCAGCAGCGCCCGTGCAGTACCAGTTTGCGTCAGCCAGCGCCAGTCCACGCGTCCACATGTCCCGTTGCCTATCGCGGTGCTCGGTAGCGCCTGACGGTGCCTAGTCGCGCAAGTGCCGTCATCTGTAGTGCCCGGCAGCGCGAATTGACACGCCACGAGTCCAGTCGACCGTCGACTGTGGCCAGCAAGCACCCAATTTCCCTGTCCAGTGCGCGCGTTGCACCACTCGCATGCCAGCGCCCAAGGTCCTGTCCAGTTGGGCCAGGCTAACGCCACTCGTGCCCAGTGGCACGCCCGCGTGCGCGGAATGCCCATGCCCGTGCCAGTCTGTGATAGTGCACAACCAGCAAGGCCCGGCAGTGCCTAGGCCGAGCCAGTCCATGCC